>JBAIZL010000001.1:90873982-91048982 GCA_036971475.1 Prosapia bicincta | reverse complement strand
AGTCTAAGTTAATTTGATAGGAGGTATATTTTTGTAAGGTAAGAGATTTGTGATCAGTTGAAGGCAAAAGTCATATAGATTAAGCTTGTTGTTGCCGCATATTTGCTATACAACAAGAAAGAGTTGAGGGCTATTAATTGCAGGTAATTAACAAATATTTTCTTGTACCATCTTATTGATTTTTGGTCACACAGATAATAACATAGCATCTGGTCGGGTTTTATCCATCCCATAGATGTAACTGTTGTAGTGAATAACTGGCAAAAGTTTCTTCAGCTGCTGACCACGTTTAGAGATAAACTCTACAACATCAATGCTATGCTCTATGGATATGTACAGAACATCTTTTGTGTTTCGCCATTTGCCGGCCATGACATCAGTTTCAGAGTATTTACTAATAGTCTCTCCTTGTTTTTAGTGGGGCCTTGCTTACACTTTTTGGTGTATCTTTTCTTCCTGGTGTATCTTTAAGCTTGAAGTATTCCTGTACAGTGTGTTCATTTTCCAGTAATTTTACCGATAGTTTATATGAGTTTAAAAGTTGTCCATGTAGACAGAATCTTTATGTTTATAAGCTGTTAATTTCAAATCATTTATATTAAAATTTTCCTTATTTCGTTATACTTTATGGTTTTTGCTACATAGTTATATATTTACATAGTTATATAATTTATACTGCACAAGTTTTTTATTGTAACAAAGTCATTGTGACTGGAAAGTTTTATTATCTTTGAATTTTTGTAAAATGTATTTTGTATTATAAAGTTAAAGTTTATGAATGTTATTTAAAAAAAAAATTCTAGCCTGACTTTCTGATTTTCCCTGATCTTCCACCCTAGGCTATTCAAGACTGGACCTATCTCTGTGATGGGTTGCCTCCGTCCTCCATATCTTAGTTATCCTACAGGCTAGGTCGAAGGATATGAGTTGCAGCATTTTTGCACCAACTTGAGAGTGATAAATAAAAATACTGTATTCAATTACTTTTTAGACAGAAAAATGTTTTATAACAACGAGGTAGTTTGGTCACTGGTTCAGGGTGGCCACTTAACCAAGAAAGCGGGAAAGAGCCGTAAATTTTATGGACCGGGGAAAAGCCGTGAAGTAACTGTGAATATAGATATATAGGAATTCACTAATATCGGTAGAACAATTGCAAGAGTTAAAAATTGAGTTGAGAGAAATATGAGATTTTGGTTTTTTGTGCTGTAAGAAGATGGCTGACAGTTGTAGCGAGTCATTGTTATAACACGAAAATCTCATCATAGACTGCACATGTCCCATGCACGAGCTACTATAGTGGAACTTGTGGAACCCTACAAAAACTGAACTTGATATTAATGAGAACAAAATTTTAAATAGTATATACAAAGTTTAATAAAGTACATACTAAATTTCGTTACTTACATAAAACAGGATTAAGATGTCTAATATATTGGAAATAACACTATATACACGTAATAACAGAAATGTCATACAAAGGGTTAAATCAACAAACACCCAACTAACTCGTCTTGGCTAGTCATACTAGACAGGTTGTTTGTATAGGCTGTATACCATATTGAAAAATTACAGACAATATAAATATTATTGTATCAGAGACAAAATATGTTTACATTTTAGCTCCATATACAGTACATAATATCTACAAACATCACTTGTGACACGTTTATATCTTTTGTATAAGAATGTATAAGAGTACATTCTTTGTGATTGTAATCAAATAGACTGGTGCTACAATATTTTCTTTGAATGACGTTCTACAGCAAGTTACGGCATTTAAGATGTAAATAATGAATGCTAGGTATTTCTTCCGTTTTTACACGTAATAAACGGAATTGACCTTGACTAACTGAGAGACCAAATGTCCTACATTAATGTCAGACATGCCTATAGCTATATGAACTCATCAAGCGCTTAAAATAGACCATTGAGATTACAGGTGGAATATAGTTAATACACAGTATCCCAAATATGAGCCGTCAGTTCATTTAATCTACGCCGAACGGCATATGTAGGATGTCGGTCTAGGAATAGTGGCCGTACGGGGCTTATGTGAGTCAGCTGGTATATGTATTATATGTATAAATATAAATGTATTAAGGCCTGTCGAAATTAATTTTTGGTGTGATTATTTATGAGAATCTGTAATCTAGTTGTAATTTACGGGGACATTCTTTTATTATTTGAACTTATCATAACTTTCAAGTTCCTGGTTAGTTTTAGAACATGCTCTTTAAACTCAAATCCAATTCGATCAATTTCAATAACTATAGACTTTTCTACATCGATTAGCTCATTTTCAAACAAACGTCACTTATGGCTAGAAGGCCTATCACATTCGTTTTTCCATTACTAACGTTCGACCAGTTAAAAAATGAAGAAACCACAAACAAACACAACCACACTAAACACCGTACAATCACGAACAACCTACAACAACCTTAAATCATTACTGCCAGGCTAAACACTACTGCCAAAAGTAATGCCACCAAGCACGCATACGTATCCACCACAAACTGTGAGGGCTGTGATAAGCGCACATGAACGTTCGCCGCAGCGAACGAGTCAAGTTAGATGATTTTATTGTACATGATAACTTGAAATTATCTTCTTTTTCTTTTTTTTTCGTTCAGTTTGTAAATAGTTTATCAATGGAGATCTACTGTAATATGTCTACTGCAACATATGTTATTAAAAAAATACATTCTAATTAAAAAACAATGATTTTAAGTCTCGGAGAAATTTAGTAGTGGTTGAGACCTATATTAATTATCATTTCTTGAAAACATAGCCTCGCTTTTCAAATATCTGTAAAACCCTATATCAAGTAATTCACTGTAGGAATAATGCACTGTAGTCTGCAACATTACTCTGCAGCTATATTAATATATAAAATATAGTTACAAATATCTGACTTGGATAGGTTTGGTTGTAAAAGAAAATAACTTTTATCTTGGTAAAAAAAAACAAGGTTTGCTAAAATTAAAGATTTGGCCTGAAATTGCGGCTCGCTCATTGTGGGTTGTCATAAATTCATTCTAAACATAGTTGGATTTATATAGAAAATGATTTAATTTTTGCCATAAATTGTTTGTTTAATGTTAAGTAGGTAAGTTAGTGTTATTATGGGCATTATAATCACATTTATTTATCTCACTGGCACCCTCCAAACATCCCTTATTTTTTTCTATATACACTCAGAAAATATTAGCTCATTTATTTATTAACGAATACCTTCCCTTTCTATTTGAGCCGTGTTGACAAGAAAGACAGGAGTGTCTTGTTTGTGTTGTTGTTGAACAGGAGGTTAGAGTCATCATCAAACTCAGGGCTGCTTGGTGGTTTGTACTCATTTTTCCTACTGTATAAAACTGTACAAAACGTATTCTTTATATAAGCATAGATCAGCGTACCTAACAATTGGATTCAGTACTAACCTTATATGCAAATATTTACTTGAATTCTATTTTAACAAGAGATATTTTTGCTACAGATGTGCCTTGAAATAATTCAACGTTTAATAACAAATCAAGCTGTGGACCAAAAAGGTGCAAGGTATATAACAAACACTTTGTGGATGTTAATGGAATCGGGTACTGAAGAGGTGAAGATTCTTCAGTCTGTAACTCTCCTACTTACAACTAATACGGTCGTACATGGAGATACTTTGGCAAGGGTAATTATTTTATAGATTTAAACTTACATTTTTCCTAAGTAGACCTTTAAATCAAAAGTGACTCAGTATTTTGTCAAAAACTGTCAGGTAATACCATAAATAATATGTGTGAGTCCATGTGTATGTGTGTGTGTTTATTTTTTGCATATTATAACTATATATATATATATATATATATATATATATATATATATATATATATATATATATATATATAATATTATATTATGTTATATATATAGGAATTTTTGGACTTGATAGGATACAGGCAGACTTACCTAATGGCAATAGTCCAAAAGTGCAATCTCTTGGAAATCATTAAATAGACACATATAAAAACCGCGTTTCTCTCTTTCTCTCTTTTGATTGACAAAGATCATTTTTGATCGAAATATTTCAATAGTGTTATAAGTTTTTATATATGTCTATTTATTTCCAAGAGATTGCAGTTTTGGACTATAGCCATTAGGTAAGTCTGTCAGTCTCCTATCTAGTCAAAAAATTCCTAAATAAGCTTTAAGCTCTACTAGAACTAACCTATATATATATATTAGAGAAACCACCATTGCTTCCTATTAGAGAAAAAAAGTAAAAAGAGTGTAATGTAATTAAAATTTTTTTAGGATAGTGTCTTTTGTTTAAGTGTTGTAATTTGTTCATATTGTTTGACTGGGTATGTTATACAACTATTCTTTGAGCTTAGCTTGTGATGTTATGTCAAAGCAAATAAAAGATATACACTACATAGTAGTGGCTAATACAAACTCTGTAGTATCAACACTCATTGATGATGATGATGACTTTGTCATTAAAACACGTATGAGTCAATAAATGATTAATTTGTGAGTTTTGTGTATGTCTTTTATTAGTTTTGGGTATGTTCTGTTTAGGGATAGGTTCTCAACGTATGTTGGTATATTCATCAATAGGTTTATTTAATTTTCATCTTCCTAACGTAATTGATTTAAAATTCAATAACCTCTAATATAACAAATTACAAGGGTTATCCTGAAAATAAAAGGCTTTGAAATAAATAATGAACAAAGTGAAAGGAAAATTCAAGCTAATTTTCAATGTATTCCCTCTTCAAATTGAGGGACTTATATCTGGACACAAGTTTTACGATTCCAACTTTGATTAAATCTGTCGCTTGAGATTGTAAACACTGGTATAAACTTCAGCATCACTATCACGTTTTCGTCATTAGAAAAAAGTGGTAGTCGCTTGGCGCTAGATCTGAGTTGTATGAAGGATGATCGAACATTTTCCATCCAAGAACTGTCAGGTATAATTGGTGGTGTGTGGACTTATATTCTCATGAAGAAACAAAGTTTTTCTGATAACCTTTTCCTCAAGTTTGCTTCGTATCACCCGCTGTAGTTTCTACATTGTTTTACAATACCTTTTTGCATTAATTGTCAAGCCTCATTCAAATAAATCAACCAGAACCTCATCCTCATAGTCCCAGAAAACAGTTGCCATGATATTTCTTGCTAACAGAGTTTGGAGACTTATCTTGGTTTTTTGGGAGAGTGTGTGTGTCTCAATTCCATAGACTGCCTCTTCATCTCACAATTCACTAACTTCACCTATGTTTCATCACCAGTTACGATATGATAGAGAAGTTCATTGCCATTTTTATCGTAGTCTCTAGGGAGAACCATTGTTGTTGCAAGCGTTTTGTTTTTTGTGGTCTTCTGTAAGGATTTTTGGGATCTACCTTGTACAAAATTTGTGGTAGGCAAGGTTCTTCAGCATGGTTTTGTTGATTACACTTTGGAGGAAATATTTTGAAATTTCAGTAATTGTGAAACAGCAATTTTTACAAATTCTCTAATTTATTTTGTTAATAAATATTCAGTAATCAGGCTTAGCCGATCACTGTTGCGCTTGTGAACATTGCTATGGCCACTTTAAAAATCAATACACCCACTGCCTCACCTGCTTTCATTCATTATTAGATTCCCATAAACTTCATAAATTTGGTGATGGATTTCAATTGGCTTGTAGTTTTTTTCCAACAAAAACCTATTGACTTCACAAGTGGCAGGATTTTCAATCGCAGAGTACATTTTAACTAGTCATAGTGAGAAAAATAGAAGAGATACATACCTTTTACTACCACAGCTTGGATCCTATACTGAGTGTAGAAATCTTTTGACTCCAAGATAGTGACTAGTCTTGCCCACTGTGCTAGGGTTACTTGGTAGATAATTCTCCTTTATAAAATAACTGTAAAATATAAATAAATTTATTGTATCACTGATGTCCTAATAAATTTCTACAGGCTATTTTATTAAATGATTATTGTTAAATTGAAATACTATAACTTATAAATTGATCATAAGTCTAAGTAGCTAATTGTACGTTCAAAAACACAAGTTAATTAGTAGAGAAACGGATTAAAAAATATTATTTCTTTTCAGAATTTAGTTTTATGTTTTCGCCTTCATTTTACTAAAGACTCAACCACCATAAATACAGCTGGAGCAACAGTAAGACAACTTGTATCCCTTGTATTTGAAAGAGTTATTGCAGAAGATGAACATTTTAAAACGAAGGATCAGATTAAACAAGATGTCAATTTAGAAGAGTTAAAATTGCCAAGTAATGTTGCACCACATGGTCTTCGCCCATGTGCTGGAGATGCCTACCTTATGTTTCAGGTAACTGCTAATTTCAAAAACTTAAAAAATGTTACTTCATAAAGTAAAAGTGGGAAAAGTTCTAGATACACAGTGATATTTCTATTAAATAGAATCCTCATGTATGTTTCATAAGTCCCTATTTATTTTACATGGAACTATATAAAACAAATTATGTGCAATTATATGTGGGGTAAAAAAAATCAGTGTCGTGTAACATTCCAAGGTTTAACAAATAAAATACGCACACAGACTCACAAATTAACAATTGATTCACTCTGACGCATTTCAATGACAAACTCATCGTCATCAGTGATTATTGATACTACAAACTCCAACTTACAATAACTCCTATTAGTTGTAATGTAAGATCTGTCCAATAATTCTTATATGCAGTATCTAGGCACTCCTGTTTTATATGCTGAAATAAATTCTAAGTAATTATTGAGCAACTGAGTGAAAATTATGACTTTAACTTGCAAATGCGTTTCGAAACAATCATTTCATTGACACATCAGCAAGTAAGTTCATAGTTTTCACTTAGTTTCCCAATATTTACTTATGATTTATTCAGTGAATTCAAGATGATTACAACAAGCATCTTTAAAATAAATAATTTGTGACTTAGTCATTTTAGAACAGCAACTACAACTTTTGGATCTAGAAATAAAATACTTGGCATGAATTTCTTATGGGTAGGTAGACCGGTGCACCATGTGCATACTCTTACCGTCTTTTTTGTCCTGCCTTACTTTGGCCCTTTCTTTTCATCAATTGCTAAGTCAGTAAGAAAATAATGGTTTATCCATTGACTACGAACCTAATTTCATAGACCTGTGCCTCAAGGAATAAACCTCTCAGAGGAACCAACCCCTGAATTTTTGATAAAACCAATTAGCCTCCGATAAGCCCTGTACAAGCTCCTTTTCGGGTAGTGGAATCTTTGAGAGACACTTGTGATTTAAAGACTATACCTGGATACCTAGTGAACTTATCTTATTTAGAATGAAAACACAGCTAATTGGAAAATATACCTTTTTATTTATTTGTTCCAAGGTTCAAATTAATTATTATTGTTTTTATTTAATTTAACAGGATTTTCTTGACTAATTACTTTTTCAAAATTTCATACAACTTGCCATTGAATTATACATTATTATCTCATTCTATGTTTTTAAATTTTCTTATTATCATTAATTTTATATATAATTTAAATTATCAAAGTTACCATAATTAATTTTGTACATAGTTTTGATTGTTACAGTTAAATTTAACATATTTTAAAATCTGATTCTTTTTCAAACACTTAATATTACTATTTAATGCCTTTAGGCTAGGCCTTGAACAATTAACTTCTTTAGAAATTATTCATTAGAAATTCACTTAGAAAAAGCCATATAAGATATACATCTTTATACTTAATCCATACATTCCCACAGCGATGGGAATGGAAAGTCAATTTTGAATCTTTGTTACTTAAATCTGGGTAACCTAAGAGAGTTGACTAATCAGTCCCTTAGGTTATTCCCATCTTATTTAATTTTGAATTTAAGTTAATATAATTTGAAGTAAAATGTTATTAAAAAAGAATAATTGAATTGATTATATAACCTTGTACTGTAGAAATCTTTTTATCTTCATTAATGTTGTCATCTGTCGGTCCCATTACAGCTTCAAGGGTCTTGGTAGGTAGGCGTCTCTCCATAATTTCGGTTAATCTTCTTATTTTCTTTAATTTTGCATTTTGGTGGTCGAAATTTTGTTCTGGGTATATATGAGCCCTTGCTCATATATATCTTCCTTCCCCTGATCACATCGTAGCACTTTTTACTCTGTTTCTAGCACATTTTTTCTTGTCCTAATCGCATGGTATTAAAACACGTCTGCTCGCCTTGAGAGCCTAATGCATTCTAATTCTGGATAGCGTCCCTTTTTTGAGGCCTCACTTCATAGTATCCATTTTTCAACTTTTGACCAATCAGAAAGCCGTTGCCATGGCAATTGACTTTGTTTGTTCGGAAATTCTGAACTAAGATTAGTTTCACTTTTTGTAAAAGGCGTTTCTGTATTCTGATGTGTCCTTTCCATTTTTACCTTTTATTTAATAACGTATTTGACTTTATTTCTTCTTATTTAATTTAATTTACTTTTTAAAATTCCTAATCCAAAGTTCGACTGTAGTGCTTTCGTTTTGTAGTGACAAGATTTATAATCAATACCCTAAGCGGATTTTTCCGGAATCAAATATGACTGCTTCTAATATAACCTAATTTCTAGGCTATTAAATTTTAACATTTAATCTTTACTTTTACATAAATACTATTTTCCCTAGCTAGGCCTAATTTACTTTCCTCACATTTTATAAATTTACATTCTTTATTCCTGATTATATTTAATTACAATTATTTTAATAGCCTGCATCTAGGCCGAGTTTGTTATACTACACAATTACCGTTTTTTTTTGTATACATAATTTAGGCTATCCACTTTGAAGTGATAATTTTTCTTATTGATTATAATTTGTTTTTTAAGTCTAAAGTTATTTTTAATTTTCTTCATTTTACTATTATTTACCCTAGTTTTAATATTATTATTATGCTTAAAAATTTTATACATATAAATTTAGCCAATTATTTAACCAGGTTAGGTTTGATTCTGGTATTCTGTACAATTACCCTGATTCTTTGCATCGGACATTCTGGCGGCTGCAAAATTCCCCCCTTTTTTAAAATATGAAAATTTTGGTTATTCTCTCCCTTGAAACAGATAAACATAATTAATAACATATTTGTGAAAAGTAACATTAACACTTATACTAGTTTATATTAAAATTTTCATATTCCTTTCATTAATCTATTTCTATTCATCTTCATAACTTAATTAATTTTACTAAAGTTCACAATTTACTCTCCTGTCCCTTTCACTCACATATATATCATTGCCACATTAGTCACTTCACATTCTATTTACTCATTTATTACTCCTGTCCTTAGTCACATTCTTTTTTATTTAATCTTATTTCAAGTTTATATTAACTATACAATATTGTATATTGTAATCCTTATATTACACATTCATTGTCGTTTAACACAACATTTACTTTAATAAATTCAATGAATCCCGTTCATTTAACATATGGATTTTTCTTTTACTTTTAATACTGATTTTATATTATTAGTCCTATGTATTTGGATTATGTTACTGCTTTAATCTACTACTTAGATTTATTTTACATTTTTATTTTTATTACTTAACCGTTACTCCCTATGTCACTGATGGATCATTTTTTATTTACCTTGCCTTATTATCCTTTATTCTTTAAATATCTTTATGTCTTTGATGTCATAGATCCCCCTTATATTCCCTGTTTCCAAGTTTGCTATTTCATAAGTTTTTGCCCCCAATCGTTTCTTCTTTCTCCTTTTCCAATTTCTTAACTTTCCCTTATTCTCCTTAAATCTACCTTTTATTTTTCTGTTTTTGATTTGTAATGAAATGAAGGTTCTTCTCGTATTTGGATTGGTTCTCATTTTAATTGACTTTCGAACTCTTGATCTAGTAAATGGGTTTTTCTTTTTTCTTTCTTTAATTTCAATTTCTTTCCTTTGGGTTATCTTTCCAGAATCTAAAGTCTTAGGCATGGGCTTCCGAGCTACTTGTTGGTTATTCATTTTAACCTCGTTGTTCCCCCCTTTTAATTGTTTCGACGCGACGTTTATATTTTTATTTATATTTATTTTCTTATTTATTATTTTTTCACTCACATTATTTCCCCTTTTTGGCACTATTTCGGCCTTACCTTGTTTATATTTTGTTTTGCTCTTAATCTCAGCTGCAGCTCTTCTTTCCATGTCCTTTGTTTCTTTATCTCCTGTATTGACTCCCTCAGGTCTTAACTTAATTTCCTTATTTATTATATTTTCATTTTTGTTATTTAATTTTTTATTTTTGTTTAATTTTTCCTCTGTTTCATTTTTTATTTTTCTTTGATATTCGTTTTTTATATTTAAGATTTCCCCTTTACTTGTTTCTTGTCCATTTCCTCCTTCATTCATTCGGCAGTGCCCCTGCTTCTCGCACTGTCGCATTAACCCCTCCTTTTTGCTTTGATGCCCTATTGTTGATGCATCTTCTTTTCCCTGGGTTATCTGACATATTTTTCGGACTTCTTTATTTTCCTCTATCTTTTGTATTTTATTTTTAAAGTCCTGGTACACCATCTTCCCTTCTATCTCGAAGGTCACAAAGCGTCTATCCATATTTATCCGTGCCTTTAGGTCATACAGTGTGTTGCACCCCATAATCATCTCCGACCGAAGTTTGGAGACCACTATGAAGATGCAGTCCACTTTTATGCCTTTAATTGTTAAGGGAATTAAGCATTGCCGGGTAACCTTTATCTGTGCAGTCTTAATGGCTGTTACAACTCCCACATTGTTGATGGGTAGTTCCAGGAACTTAAGCCCATGCAACTTGAGGCTGTTGTAAGCCTTTTCTTGAATGACTGACACGTCTGCACCCGTGTCAATCTCTACCTCTATAGAGAGCTCTTCTACCTCACAGTCAATTACAGGGCATGGCTCTTTCTTCTGGTTACCTTCGCCAATCTCCTTGTCCTCTTCTAACAATTCAGCACGAATATCAAGAGATAGTCCACCAACTCTAAGCTCTTGATTTTGGTGTACTTCATTGTTATTTTCCTGTTGTATTGTTTTTTTATTTTTGTTCTTTAGGTCTTCCGCCTTTCCTTTATTTAATGTTCCCTGTTTCTCCGGGTAATATTTCCTATATTTTGTTTGTTGTTGGATCTCTAATGGTTTTCTCCTCTTTTCCTTCCTACCATTAGGGATCCTCTCATTTAGTTTTTTGATTGACCACTTGGCCCTGGATTTTGTGGTCTCTTTTCTTTTGTCTGTGGGCCTTCTTCCGTTTGGTTTTGTGGCCTGTACTCTGGCCTTTGTTGTTGCCATTGATTTTGCGGCCTATTTCTTGGTCCCTCTCTTTGGTAGGGCCCCTGTCTCCAGTTTCCTCTCCCTTCTACCGAGTAAGGCTCTTGCCTCCAATTTCCCTTGTATCCGGGGTTTCTCGTTTGGTGTGTCCACCCTTTCCTCTCAGGTTCCCGTTCCTCAGTCCTAGGCTGAGTCCGGTTCCTGGTAGCCTCCTGCTCCATGTTCCTTCGGATGTATTTTACCGCCTCCTCTATGTCGGTAGCCGCCATCCCGGAACATCCTATATACATTCTGTTCCCATAATGCTTCATAATCTTCATAATTAACTCCGCCTGATTGTATGGCGGGGTTAGGTGTCTCGCCGTGTTCACAATTTTTAAGAAATAATTTACCATGTTGTTTGTGCCTCGATGGTATTCATATTTTCCATTTTCGATTCTTCCTCGAATTCTCTCTTGTGCATGAGATCCCCAAAAGTGGCTAAAGAATCTCTCCTTAACTTCATCATAATTTTCCTCCTCCATATTCATGGCCAACCACCACTCTTATGCTGGTCCTTTAAGATGTCTCTCCATTATTTTCCTTTTTTGTCCTTCCTCCATGTCAGGATCAATTTCGGACATCATACCTTCTAGGTGTTTAATGAAATCAATAGGGTCTTCCATCTTCCCTACCGTAGAATTCCTTCTTGCTTTTGTCCCCATTATCACCCATCTCAAACATCCTTGATTTAAACAAGGTAGCTATATTTATTCCTTCTCCCATATTCTTTATCTTATTCTCAACTACTTGTACCCTTCTTTCTACTTTTTTGACTTCTCCCTTAACTGTTTCTACAGTCTGTTTATTTTCACTGACTGTTACCTCTAAGTTATACATCTTTTCTATAGTCTCTTGGCTTTTATTTCCCATTTCCTCATTCTTTCTTGTAATTCCTTCATTTATTTCATCTATCCTCTTATTCATGATTTCCCAAAGATTCTTAATTTCTTGTTTATCCTCCTCTCTTTCTTTCTTTCTTTCTACTTTTTCCTCCTCTCTTTCTTTCTTTCTTTGTTCCTCTATCTTTTTTACTAATTCTTCTTGTTCCTTTATTCTCTCCTGTTTTTGTTCCTCCATAATGTTTTTAAAAAACTCCATCATTTCAGATGGTTCTGTGTCTTTTCTCTGTCTTGTCGCCATCTTAAAGTCTTGTATTTAACTATCCTTTTATTCCCTTACTAACTTCTCCTACTTCTATATTTTTACTATATACTGAGTATTTAATTAAATATTCATTTATAATTGTGCTCGATGTGATCCGGTTCAGTGTTCCCTTGACCTTGTCTATCTAACGCCTATGTATTCTATTTACTTTTATTAATAACTAACATTATTATTTTTTTTTTTTTAATTTTTTTTTTTACTTAATATGCCCTACCGACGCCTACTGAATTTTATTTTACTTAATTATTTCCTTTTAATTATTATTATTTATTCTAAGTTCTTTTTAATTTCATTTTTATTATAATTAACTCTTATTTAATTTAAAGAACTTCTATGGTTTTCATTTTATGATTCCTATTATTATTTACAATTTTAATTGAATTCTATTTAATTAATTTTGTTTCACTAGGCTCCTTAGTCGATTTAAATCTGTCTCTATTTGATGTTGACCCGATGTTACAATGTAAGCATCGAGCCTCAAACGTTGGGCGCCATACTTTTCTTACCGACCTTTTTTGTCCTGCCTTACTTTGGCCCTTTCTTTTCATCAATTGCTAAGTCAGTAAGAAAATAATGGTTTATCCATTGACTACGAACCTAATTTCATAGACCTGTGCCTCAAGGAATAAACCTCTCAGAGGAACCAACCCCTGAATTTTTGATAAAACCAATTAGCCTCCGATAAGCCCTGTACAAGCTCCTTTTCGGGTAGTGGAATCTTTGAGAGACACTTGTGATTTAAAGACTATACCTGGATACCTAGTGAACTTATCTTATTTAGAATGAAAACACAGCTAATTGGAAAATATACCTTTTTATTTATTTGTTCCAAGGTTCAAATTAATTATTATTGTTTTTATTTAATTTAACAGGATTTTCTTGACTAATTACTTTTTCAAAATTTCATACAACTTGCCATTGAATTATACATTATTATCTCATTCTATGTTTTTAAATTTTCTTATTATCATTAATTTTATATATAATTTAAATTATCAAAGTTACCATAATTAATTTTGTACATAGTTTTGATTGTTACAGTTAAATTTAACATATTTTAAAATCTGATTCTTTTTCAAACACTTAATATTACTATTTAATGCCTTTAGGCTAGGCCTTGAACAATTAACTTCTTTAGAAATTATTCATTAGAAATTCACTTAGAAAAAGCCATATAAGATATACATCTTTATACTTAATCCATACATTCCCACAGCGATGGGAATGGAAAGTCAATTTTGAATCTTTGTTACTTAAATCTGGGTAACCTAAGAGAGTTGACTAATCAGTCCCTTAGGTTATTCCCATCTTATTTAATTTTGAATTTAAGTTAATATAATTTGAAGTAAAATGTTATTAAAAAAGAATAATTGAGTTGATTATATAACCTTGTACTGTAGAAATCTTTTTATCTTCATTAATGTTGTCATCTGTCGGTCCCATTACAGCTTCAAGGGTCTTGGTAGGTAGGCGTCTCTCCATAATTTCGGTTAATCTTCTTATTTTCTTTAATTTTGCATTTTGGTGGTCGAAATTTTGTTCTGGGTATATATGAGCCCTTGCTCATATATATCTTCCTTCCCCTGATCACATCGTAGCACTTTTTACTCTGTTTCTAGCACATTTTTTCTTGTCCTAATCGCATGGTATTAAAACACGTCTGCTCGCCTTGAGAGCCTAATGCATTCTAATTCTGGATAGCGTCCCTTTTTTGAGGCCTCACTTCATAGTATCCATTTTTCAACTTTTGACCAATCAGAAAGCCGTTGCCATGGCAATTGACTTTGTTTGTTCGGAAATTCTGAACTAAGATTAGTTTCACTTTTTGTAAAAGGCGTTTCTGTATTCTGATGTGTCCTTTCCATTTTTACCTTTTATTTAATAACATATTTGACTTTATTTCTTCTTATTTAATTTAATTTACTTTTTAAAATTCCTAATCCAAAGTTCGACTGTAGCGCTTTCGTTTTGTAGTGACAAGATTTATAATCAATACCCTAAGCGGATTTTTCCGGAATCAAATATGACTGCTTCTAATATAACCTAATTTCTAGGCTATTAAATTTTAACATTTAATCTTTACTTTTATATAAATACTATTTTCCCTAGCTAGGCCTAATTTACTTTCCTCACATTTTATAAATTTACATTCTTTATTCCTGATTATATTTAATTACAATTATTTTAATATCCTGCATCTAGGCCGAGTTTGTTATACTACACAATTACCGTCTTTTTTGTATACATAATTTAGGCTATCCACTTTGAAGTGATAATTTTTCTTATTGATTATAATTTGTTTTTTAAGTCTAAAGTTATTTTTAATTTTCTTCATTTTACTATTATTTACCCTAGTTTTAATATTATTATTATGCTTTAAAATTTTATACATATAAATTTAGCCAATTATTTAACCAGGTTAGGTTTGATTCTGGTATTCTGTACAATTACCCTGATTCTTTGCATCGGACATTCTGGCCGCTGCAATACACACCAATCAAGCATGTGTCCTCCCTTCCACAGCCAACCATATTCCCCCATTCACTTCTCATTTTACCGTGAACTACACTTATAAAAACTTTGATGGCCTGTACAGTTCAGTCAAATACGAAGTTGTCCTTGACTTACAACTAACTTTCCACGGTTTTAAAAATAATGTTATATATGACTTTACCGGCCATGAGTCTGAGCTGAAAACCGTTGGACCACTACCCTGACATTGTTGTCTAGTAATGTTTTATGTTTATTAGTTCTACTCAACTGGTGTTGCTACTTTTTGAGAAATGAATGCACTGCATAAAACAATTAGCTTCATAATACTTATAGAACTAATTATGATGGTTTTTGTTTGGTAGAAAAAGGGCCACGACATTATAAACATGGAGCTACTTGTCAGTAGCTACGGCCTGTCACACTTATTTGTTAACCATTTTGATGAAAAACAAGAACACTGGTGTGCATTAAAAAAAAATTGCTTTGAGAGTGAAAACAACTGATTTTAGTCAATTGAGATGCCCTGAATTCAGATCTGTTTTTAGTTTTTCTCTATCACGTCAATTTTTTTTTAATCATAGGAATAAATTTTCTCAAATTCATACTTTTATGAACAAATCTGGTAGACCTCCTAGTATTGATCTACACTATAAACATATATTTATTTTGATTCTTTATACACAAACTACGTGTTGATAGGCTTCATAAACATGCAGTTCTTAGGTAATAAATATTTCCCCACTTTATCTATAGTATAATTACCCCACTTACAGAATAAGATTTTGCATCTTCCCTTGAATGTTTATTTTACTTGTCCTTTCGTAAGGTCAAATCCTGATCCCACTTTTGAAACAGGTGAGTTTTCTCATTTGCCCGAACAGTTCACACAGAGCGAGCTCAACGATTTAGTCAGAGACTTAAACCTCCCCAAAATTACTGCTTTTAGGATCACGATTAAAAGAAAAGAATTTACTATCCCCCGGCACAACGTTTTCATGGTTCAGGCATAGAGAGAGGGAATTCATACCTTTATTTGCTAAAACAGATAAACTTGTATACTGCAAAAATGTAGAAGGTTTATTTATGGCACTTGGTGTTCAATATAATCCTGCTGATTGGAGATTTTTTTGTAGATAGTTCATTGAGAAGTCTTATAGGAGTATTGCTTCATAATGGAAATTTACTCCCCTCATTGCCTCTTGCATACTTTGTTGATTTAAAAGAAACTTTTAATAACCTTAAACTGATGCTAGATAAAATTGAGTATCGTAAACATTCCTGGACAGTGTGTGGGGATTTTAAAGTACTGACGATACTTCTTGGCCAACAGTCTGGTTTCACTAAGTATCCCTGTTTTCTCTGTGAGTGGGATAGCAGAGCACGATCTGAGCACTGGGAAAGAAAAAACTGGCCCTAAGAAGGAATCTTGCACCAGGAGAAAAAAATGTACTGTCTGAACCCCTAATTTCTAGAGAGAAAGTTCTGTTGTCCCCTCTTCATATAAAACTTGGACTTATGAAGCAGTTTGTGACAAGCTTAAGTAATGAAAGCAATATCCATTTGTACCTTTAAACAAAATTTCCAAATAAAAGTGACGCGAAACTGAAAGCTACTGTTTTTTGATGGACCACAAATTCGAGAACTCATGAGAGACCGTGCTTTCACTTTCTCGATGAATGAACTTGAAGCTTCTGCATTGTTGGCGTTTAAGAGGGTAGCCCAAAAATTTCTTGGGAACAATAAAGCCGAAAATTATAAGGAAATTGTTGAGGAATGTTTAGGACATTTCAAAGCTTTGGGCTGTAAAATGAGTGTGAAAGTACATTTTCTATATAGCCATATCGACTATTTCCCCGAAAATCTGGATGCGGTGAGTGAGGAACAGGGTGAAAGATTCCACCAGGACATTAAAACCATGCAAACAAGATACCAGGGGAATTGGAATGAAACAATGATGGCAGATTACTGGCAGCAGTAGCTGGTGTCTAAAGAGAAATTCCCCCAACCGCCATAGGAGAATGTCAAAGCGGCAAAATGTCTCAAGTGTGATGTAAACACTAGGCAAGTTTTTTAAATTGTTACTTATAATTACATTGAATTATAACATTTTTGTTTATTTATAAAATATATTCCGGTAAACAAATAAACATATATAGAGGTTTAAATTCATTATAGGTACCCATATGTGCAGTAATTGTGTAAAATATTATTATAGGTTTTTTTAAATTACGTAAAAACCTAACGTGATGGAAAAAACTAAAAACAGATTTGAATTCAGGGCATCGCAATTGACTAAAATCAGTTGTTTTCATTCTTGAAGCAAATTTGATGCAGTAGAATTACATTTCTTATTTTGAGTTTTTTATACTAAAAAAGTTAGCTCATTAAAAGTTTATCTTTATATACTTTAATAATGAAATTAATAATTTGTTATGACATATCATACTTATTTTTACTGTTATTTTTGTAATTTTACAAAATCTAAAAAAGAAGTCAGCAATATTGAATAAAAAATTAAATTCAATTGCAAAATAATTTTTAAAAAAATAGACTTGGTTGATGTTATAAATATTGGAAACACTTAGATAGCCTCAACCTGAAGCGTTACTTATCAGAGAGAGAATATGAATTACACTTTAGTTCTATACACAAAATATTTATAAATTCTCATATCAATCATATGTGTCATATATATCTTCATGATAAGCTCCAAAACACTCTCCTCGCCAGTCAGCTTATATGGACGACCGGAATGTGTAATTGTGTTTTTATTGTTTACATATAACACACAAACAATAATAAAACATATGGGGGAATAAAATTACTTCAAAAAAATTTTGGGCCAATGGGTTCGATGGATTTTTTTTAGTTAACATTTCTGCTACTGAAAAACTATGTCTGACCAATATGCCCTACACGTGTGTTTGTATATACTTACAGGTGAAAAACAGCAGCTTGAAAGATATAAATTGTAAATTGTGTTTTTATCAGTTCCTAATAATTCGTGAATTTCTGAAAGGTAATATATTGTAGTAGAAAAGACCAAACACCATAGAACTTTAGGTATCTGATAGTGAACCATAAGCTAGCACTTTTGACATCAGTGTTGTTTGCTCAAAGTGATCTTATATTCTGTTAATAAATCATTCAGTTTCTAAAACCTTCAGAAGTTTTGGGTTATAAAAAGGAAGTTCATATCTATTCCTTTTTATTTTATCCTATTAGTCCCAGTTTTTACTCTTTCTATCGCTATTGTGAAGAACACCTGGCATCGGTGTTTTATCATGCAATTGGCCCTATTTTGCCTGAAGCATCATGAAATCTATTTGGAAATCAATTTATTACAGCTGAGCTAATAACTGTCACACATGGTCATTGGTTTAGAAACTTCTTAATAAATCTTCTTATGCAAGGAGGGATGATCCTTATAGAGAAAAATCCCATGGAAAATGGAGAAAGTTTTAACGTTTGCTCCTCAGGAGAAACTTATGAAAAAAGTTAACATAAACATAGGTTTGGAATTGTTTTGGTAATGGGTTACAGCTGGCAAAAGATTTCACCCAGATTTCAACGAAACTTGTCGTTTACAATAAAGCTCTACTGAAATTTGTAAGGCTGCTATTGAGGTTTAAAATTTAGAGGATTTTATTTAAAATGTAGTGACAAATGGAATAAATCAGGTCCCAGACCTATAACCACAGTAATGTTTAAGATATTTGATGAAATTTGCAAACCTCAGTTTCAAAAAGCATGTTATCGTTAGGCTTGAAATATATTAGTTTCATTCAGTGATTAACTAATATGTATAATTTATAAAAAAAACTTGTAGAGAATTTAATTTTGAAGGAAATTATTTCAGTTAAGCAAACAGAAACAAAAAAAAAAGTTAGAAAAAGTTTATTTTTTAAAATTAATGTGTCACTTTGTTTCATTATAAAACTAGAACAATACAATTTACCTCATACTTGTGCCTCAGATACATTAAGTATATTGAATAACTTGATGTTCATTAAAGACACTATGATTTGGTTAACTTTTAACTGACAGAAGAAACTTGTTGGTGATGACCCATTTATCTGTAAACACTAATACATGGTAGAAAATTTTCACATTCAAAATACGCCTTTCAGGAAATTTTTCCTGATATTCATGTCGAGCTGCTTCCGCATTTCTATTGCTATATATATGTTCAAGGGTTTCTCCTTTATCTGTATGACAGTTTAGTATAAACTATTCAAAGAAAGTATATAATTTTTTGTGTGCTGCCTTCCTGCTACAGATACAGTAGAACCTCTCAAACTCGACACAATGTGGACTTAAAGGTTGTCGAGTTTTGAGGTTGTCGAGTTTTAGGGAACTTAAATAAAAATAACTAGGAGTTGAATAAAAACGCTTAGAGTATTAAAATTGTACATTTATTGATTTATTATATACAATTATATATTTATATCAACATTTATAACTTATAATCAAACAATTTTTAAAAAATTTGAGACAAAAGGACTAGTAGAATCTGAAAATACAGTGTTCTTTACAAATATTACTGAAGTTGTTTATGCTGCTTATAAAAAGTCCATCACAGTTAGTTATGGGAAGTTTTCTGAACACTAGAAGAAAAGTGTAAAAGTAAACTTACTGAAATCGTTTGAAAAACCCTGTGATTGAAGACTGTCTCCCCACGGCGTCTTGCAGCTTGATCACAGAGTCGCCTGAGGAACAGAATCTCCATTCCAGTCGCATTTTGCTGCTCTAAGTACTGCAATGTCCCTTCAATAAATTGCACAGCCGCACTGTGGCTAACTTTTCTTTTTTGTCGATGGTCCTCTTGCTCTTCTTCCGAATCGTCCCCTTCTACGTCACGGCCTTTGACAGCTGCGATGATTTCATCTTCTCCTAATGGTTCTGATGCCCCGTTGAGATCCATCCATTCATGGACATCATTGTTTGAAGACTCTTCACACCCTGGGATTTTTTTCATGAGTTCAATCAAGTCGCTATTTTCAGAATTGATTCCATCGTCATGCGACAAATCATTGCCTGCGTGATCTAGAAGTTTCCTCCAAGAACGAATGAGGGTTATGGTCTCAAGCTCGATCCAAGATTGAGAGACCCATCCAATGACATCTAATAAATCGATCTTCTTTAGTTTAACCGTTAGCTCCTCACCCGTTCCAACGACAACACCAAAGATGACAAAAGCTTATGTTTGTACCTTTTCTTTAACTCTGCCAAAGCTCCTTGGTCCATCGGTTGACAGAGAGACATGACGTTCGGCGGTAGAAACATTGCTTTAATGTCTTTGTTCTGTAAATATTGCACATCAGGGTGAGTTGTAGAATTATCGAGAATCAGTAGAGCTTTCCTGGGAAGATTTTTTTCTTCAGAAACTTCTCAACCTCTGGGACGAACTGTTGAAAACACCACTCTTTAAAAATTGCTTTGCTCATCCATGCATTAGATTGATTTCTATACCAAACTGGGAGTTCAAAGTTGGCATCACTTGTGCACCTAGCAGTATTAAATGCTCTTGGTTTTTTTGCTTTTCCAATTAGCGCTAATTTGAGTTTGTGCTCTCCTGTTGTATTACTTGCAGGCAAGAATAGTCACACGCTCCTTACTTCTCTTAAAACCAGGTGCAGCTTTTTCATCTCTCAGAGCTAAACTTTTAGTACGAAGCATTCGAAAGTTTAGTCCTGTCTCATCTGCATTGTAGATTTGATCACCTGACAGTCCTTTTTCAATAAACTCTTGTAGTTTGGTCTTGAAATCACTGGGTCAGCTGACAGTTTTCCCCCGCAGATACTGAGCAGCTTGATTCCATATCATTGTTTCCACCTTGACAACCAACCATATGCACTGATGGAAAGCTTTACGTTATGGGCGGTGTAAAAAAATTATTAATTCACCAGCCCTGTCGAGTTTTAAGGAACGTCGAGTTTTCGGGAATGGAGTTTGAGAGGTTCTACTGTATAAGTTTTTAAATAATATAAATTAGTTGGCATTATTTTGATTTACTAGTGTAAATTGATTAGACACAGCAGAAATATTTTTTATCAAATTTATAATGATTTTTCAATAGTTGTAGTTATTATAATGAAATCTTTCTTGAAATAAAGCATTATGTTTAGTAAACAGACTAAATTTGTCTTTTTTTTGATGTTTTTGATTTAATTTAAAATAATTTTGTTTAAAGTTTTTGTTTCAATTGTGGTCTATTATTTTACATTTTTCTGTTCAAAATTAAATTCTCTACAAGTTTTGTTAACAAATTATACTTATTTGTTAATAGTTTAACAATGTTAATGTATAAATAATGTTCGAGCTGGCTTGTGAATTGAGGTTATAAATACAATAAATATAAACAACTCACAATTATAAAACTTTAATTTCATATGGGCGTCGATGACTTTTGTCATCATCATCAGTGATGCTATTACAAAGATATAACTTTAACTTCAAAGATCATTGATGATGATGAGATAAGTAATCAAAATGCATATAAAATTAAAGTTTTATAGTTGTGTATATTTATTGTGTTTATAAAGTTTATGTACTTCAAATCTAAATGTGCAGAATTTCTCAGAGTTATCTCAAAATCCTGTTGTCCTCTCTACAAGGTAACACTACAAGGAGGTTCAAATCCTTCCTCTGGTCAGAATAATTCACCTGATGTGCACTTATGTTTCATCCTTTAATAACTCTAACTTAGTTTATGCATATTAATTATACTCAAGCTTAGTATAATGTGTTACTTTTCAGTAAAGTGTCACGAGTTAAAAACTCAATGCATGGTAACCTTGCTCGTAACATTTTGTTACTACCAAGGTTTTTATGAAAAAATTATCCTGTAGTTGAATGAAAGTTTCCTGGTTGGGTCATTAGTTTAGGTTCATTTTAAAATGGTGTTATGCCAACAAGGACAGATCATTGTTTGAAAGGAGCTTTACAATGAGTTGTTTTATAAAATAAGTTTTGAAAAAGGAGTCACTCCGAAACATGTCTATAGTGGAAAATATTGTAGCGTAAGGTAAGGCAGAAAACTTTACTCAAATATGTAGTTATTTTATACTTTGAGTCGCTGTCTTTGTTTGGACAACCAAACCAATTATATGGTTATGAATAATTAATTAATCACCATTCAAAACTGTGGGTCTAATAAACATACGAGGTCTATTGAAAAAAAGCAGTTTCCTAAATTGGGCTTGAACTCTGTAAATTTTGAATTTATAGAGCATGAGAGCATTCTCAATTTTGCCTTAATCTGGGTATTGCTTCAGCAGGCCTATAAGGATGACTGTTGAGCCATATACAGTGTTATGGCTTACACATTTCAAATTTAGCAGATCATTAGTCGATGAAAATCCAAGATCAATGGTGGAAACATCGATCCTCTCCAATTTGTAATTGATAGGCATTGTCCTTTAACTATGGCATAAATTTCAAAAGAAATCAGGATCAGCATTAGGTTGTGTCATAGAGTTTTTAACAGTTATAATTTATTATTATTACTAAAACTTATCGGTGTAGAGCACTTAGCTGCAGCCTTTGTACTCTTTTCCTATCCCTACCACAGGACTAGCTTAGTGGATACCTACCTCTTTGCAGAAATCAAGTACCCACCTGATGCTAAATCTTCTGATATCCTCTGGTGTACATACCTGCCAGCCAAACCACTTTCTCCTTGCAGCTCCCAAAGCAGGGCACTCACAGAGTACGTGGATTGGGCTTTCCTCTTGGTCCTCGTCGCATCTCTTGCACACAGGGGACCTAGATTTTTCAATTTTGTATTGGAACCCCCTCAGATTCCCATGGCCTGTGACCAGCTCTACAGTAGCTCTGAGTTGATGTCTACTTAAGGAGAGTAGTTTTTGCCCCACAAATCTCCTGAGTAACCCCACAGTACCTTGGATTTGTTACACCCCAAGGTTGCATTCCATTCTTCCCTGCACAACTTGTCTATATGTGCCGTGATCCTCTTGCTGAGGCAGCATGCCCACTGCCCTCAGCAACGGTCCTTGAGTTATACACCCTCTTTCATTCCCTATCCAGCCAGAATGTCCTGGAATCCAGGTTAGGTTGAGTGAATTATACTTAGCTCTGCTAGAGAAGCTATAGTTTCAGCCACCAGCCTATAGCTGGTACTAGCCTTACCTAAAGCCTTCAGAGCTGCCTGACTGTCCGAGCAAATCCAGATGGTCTTGCCCCTCCTGCCAGACCCTATTATTTCCTCAGCACATAGTTTGATCGCGAGCACCTCCCCCTGGAAGACAGAGTTCCTCCAGGCGATGACAAAATCTGTCTTGGTGTCTCGGTCCACTAAATCCTGATCCCATTCCTTCCTTCATCTTGGACCCATCGGTGAACCAGATTTTTAAGAGATAGTATCTTATCCTGAGGTTCTATCCAGAGCTCCTTCAGTGACTACCCAAATAGCTGTTTATGAAGTTTGCTACTTGTCTTATTGCCTGGTGTAACTTAGCCGGTATGCAGTTTTCATTGCCTCCATCCTAATTTGAAGACTCAAGGATGGAAAACCCAACATAACCCTCATGCCCGCACATGGTGTGCTTCTCCTTGTAGCTGTTATGCCTCTAAGGAAGATCCCCTGCGCGCAGTCAGGCATTCTATTACTTGTTTCTTTCTGTGCCCTGTCCCACCAGACGATTGAAGCAAAGACCAACCTCGGCACCACAATGGCGGAATAAATCCAGTTCATCTGTCGTGGACCTAAACCCCATCTCGTGCCTATTGTTCCTCTGCATTGCCAGAACGTAACTATGGCTTTTTTTGCACTTATTCTCCAAGTGCTCACGCCAGAGTAGCTTCCTATCCAGAGTAACTCCCAGATATTTAGAGCCCTCAATGTAGCTTATTTTGGTATTACCAACTTCCATCATCTTCAGCGATTTAGTTTTATATCGCCTAGTGAAGATGAGTGTCACAGATTTCTCTCCTTGAATGCATAGTGCATTCTCCCTGCACCAAGCTTCTGTTACCCTGAGTGCCTCTTGAAGCAGGTCTTTAAGGACCTCTTCAAATGGTCCCCTAACAAGGATAGCTATATCATCCGCATATCCTACCACCTTGACACCCATTCCACTGAGCGTCCTTAGTAGACCGTCCACGACAAGGCTCCACAGCAGAGGGGATAACACTCCACCCTGCGGGCAGCCCTCCGAGACCATCCCATTTATCGTGCACCCCATCCAGGATGCAGTACTTATACGGTTTTCCAAGGAACTCATAATCCAATTTATAATTCCATCAGAAATCCCGTGATCCATAGCTGGTCTCTTGATGGCCAATCTAGAGGTACTGTTACAGCGCCCTCCACATCAAGAAAAGCCCCAATACATATCCCCTTGTTGTTGATCTGACCTTCAATAAAATCCACAACCGACAACAGCACAGTCTTCACTGACCTACCAGTTTGGTAGGTGTGTTGGTCCTGATGAAGCGGATACAGCTTCACAGGTCCCTCCTTCAAATAGTGGTCCACCAGCCTTTCCAGTGTCTTTAACAAGAAAGATGTAAGGTTGATAGGTCTGAAGTCGTTTCCTCTTCGGTTTGGGGATAAAGATAACTTTCGTTTTGAGCCACTGCCTGGGCGTGTAACCCAAGGCAACACAGCCCCTGAGTAATCCTGTCAGTGGCCCTATTATTTCCTCCAAGCAATTTTGTAGTAATACTGGAGTAATATTATCTAATCCAGGCGCTTTAAAAGGCTCAAAAGACCAAATCGCCTCTCTCACCTTTTGCGCTGAGATCACATGCCCAGCAATATTCCAGTCCGCCCTTAACCCAGTATGGCGGAGGTTTTGAGCACTGTCCCCCACCGGTCTAATATCGGGAAAACTGTTCCTCATAAGCAGTTGCAGAGTTTCCTCCGAGGTGGCAGTAAAGCTACCATCAGTCGTTTTGACAAATTTAAGCTCTCCCTTCAGTCCACCTGCTAACACCTTAAACGGTCTAGCAGTGTCACTCAGTGTGCTTGTCTCTGAGCACCACTTTTCCCAAGAAGCACGTTTAACATCTTTTATAAGATTTTTATAGAGACACTGGCTGTCTTTATATGCCTGCCAGGTCTGTACCGCATTCTTCTTCCTTGCTCTAATAAAGAGCCTTCTAGTATCTTCCCTTCTTGCCTCTAATTCGCTGATCCACTTAAGCTTACCACGCCCAGTCTTTATCCGCGAGAGAGGGCAATTTTCCTCAAACGACGTGAAAATTGCAGTCTTGAAGTAGGCCTCAGTATTTTCCAGTTCGTTTGATGTACCATACTTACCACGGAAGTCTGACATCCGCCTGCTCACCGAGGACTTGAAACCTTCCAAGTTTGTCCTTCTAGGGTTCCTAAGCCACACCACATGGGGGACAACTCCCCTCATCGTAGCAGTAATGACTCGGTGATCTGACATGAAAGGCTCATCCGAAACCTGCCAGTCATGCATCCACCTTACAATCTGTCTATTACAGAAGGTGATATCTAGTACCTCCATTCTGTTTGAAGTGACAAATGTTGCTCGGCACCTGTTTTTAAAACCACAAGGTTTTCTTCAATCAAGAAGGCGAGGAGCTCCTCACCTCGCTCATTTGTGTCTGTGCTGCTCCACACCTCATTATGAGCATTGGCATCACAGCCCACTAAGATTCCTATATTCCTCTCCCTGCAGTACCGAACTAACTTACGTAATTCTGCAGCAGGCGATTCTCTATTATGGACGCAGTAAGTGGAAGCCACGATGAATTCCCTGCTCCCACTTACCTCGAATTTTAACCACCGCAAGGTCTCTAGTTGAGAATTCTTGAATCAGCGTGGCTTCTAGTCCTCTGACTATCACACATGCTCTGTTCCCCACTTGCGTAGGTGTGCCCAGCTGTAGTCAGACCCCTTATACGGTTCCTGACCAGCCACGGTTCTTGCACTAGCGCAAGCGCTGGTAATGTGTGCCTCACATTTAAGCACCTGGTTAGGACCACCGAGGCGCTTTTACTGTGATGCAAGTTAATTTGCAGGACCATTGCTTGAGGGTCAGCCATATCCAACTGACCCCTACGCCTTCTCCTGATTCTCTCTCTCGCCCTTCTCTTCCAGGTCCTTAGAGGTCCACTTAAAAGTGACTTCTTCAGCCCCCAGGAAGGCCTTCCCATCTTTTGCCTTGAGTTGTCTGGCCGATGCCTCATCCAATCCTAGGCAGAGGAGGCTTGCAGGTCCCCGCTCAATGCACTGTAGATCTTCCACTTCATAGTGTCAATTTCTGGGTTTTGCATCCCTATGAGCTTGACCAACTGAGTGGCCTCCCTTTTTGGTGGTGGTACGAGCACTGTCACTTTCACCCTTCTGATCAGTTCATCAGGCAGTACTAGCCTTGCCTGAGTCCCGTCCTCGAGCTGAACTGACGGTACCACTTCTCTCAGCCATTTTCCCGATTCCTCCTCAGCACAAATAAATGCTGCGACTCCATCCCTTAAGTATGTGTCTCTGAACCGCGGAACAAAACCTCCACTAGGAGTGTCCAGAATCCAGTCTATGACGGTGCCGTTAAGGTGGTCGAACGCCGTCATCTCCATCCTCACGCCTACACTATCCCCAAAGGTCACTAGAACCCTCGTGACCCTCTATGTTTGATCATTGACATTAAAAAAAAATGTAGCTAAGAATTCTGAAAATAAAAACACCACAGCCTTTGTAATATGTGGAAAATAAATGGCATGCATGAATATATTGATCAATATTTGTAATTATTTTTTCTGTGCTCCAATATATAGGTTATATGAAATGTATCAATCGGCTCTGGTTCGTCCTGTATATCATTATAAAAGTATTATATACTATATGGTGTATAACTGTATAAAACAACTGTGGCGTTATGTTTAACATAAATAAATGAAACCTCTATACCACAAATTACTTTTTTCTTTTATTTAAAACCTTATGTAAATGGGTATTTTTATTGTAAATTACCTCTGAGGATGATTGCTATGCAATTGAAATGTACATAAGGTTTTAAATAAAAGAAAAACGTCATTTGTGGTATAGAGGTTTCATTTATTTATGTTATATATACCAACATACCTAAATATACTAACTTTTTTTTTAATTTTCAAATTATAAATAAACATTGCAAGTGACCATTTAAATGTTAATGGTAAAATTATAACTTGTACATTAATTGCAATTGGTGGAGATGGTGCATGTATTTTTCAGTCTTTGTTATACATAATTTATATTATACAAAACAGAGATAGATTTGATTTTTATTGGTCAATATTTCAAACATTCAAGTAATAGTTATTTTGATTTTGATAAACATCTGATTAAAATGTCTCAGCATTCAACTTATGGTATTTATTTTGTGAGATAATTAAACAAAGTTCCTTGTTTTATAGGATTTAGTGCAGTTAGTAAATGCAGACCAACCTTATTGGCTGATTGGCATGACGGAAATGACAAGGACGTTTGGTTTGGAGCTACTAGAGTCTGTTCTAACTAATTTTTCAAATGTATTTTTTCAGGTACTTTATAATTATTATTAGGTTTAAAAACTATATATAAGTTTGTTGTAACTGTAGACTTAGGTTCAGAGGTTCAAGATAATTAATACCAGTAATTTTTCTATTTAAATGGCAAGTGAAATTGATGAGATAAATGTTTATTGCATCCAAAATATATGAAGTATGGCAATAATGTAATGAGAAAAATATCACTTTTGCTTTTATTCATTTTAGTGTAATCTTCTTTAAAGTAGCTCTTTTCTTTGCTCACACACACTTCAGCTCTTCTTCCACTGCTGGTAAAGTTTTTTGAAATTCTACTTCTGGAATGTCCTCAAGACCCTAATTACAGCTTTTTGGAAATCTTCGTTTGTTTGAAATTGGTCTTCCTTCAACGCCGTTTTGACTCTTAAAAGTAGAAAAAAAGTTGCACAGAGCGATATGTGGTTAACAAGATGCCTGTGTTAGTACTGAAATGTATTTCAGTATGACATGGAGTGGCGTATTATCATGATGAAGAAACCCATTAATTAGCAATGTTTGGACACACTTTGATGTTTTTTATTTAGATTGTACTGGAAGAACCAACTTTCACCGTCATAGATAACTAGAATTATTTCCACATGCTCTACAAATTAGCTGCCACATTTTTCTGTCCTTTTTACTTGTTGGCCTGTTAACATTTTTGTGACTTTTTTGCACAAATTTGTCTTAAGCCCTAAAATGTTTTCTCAAATTTCTTCAGTTATTATTTGGCAAACAGTCTCCTCATAGATGTTGAGTTCTTTTCCAATAATTTTCATAGATAGTTTT
Organism: Prosapia bicincta; assembly: GCA_036971475.1. NCBI lineage: Eukaryota > Metazoa > Arthropoda > Insecta > Hemiptera > Cercopidae > Prosapia > Prosapia bicincta. Next base: position 91,020,702 of record JBAIZL010000001.1, on the reverse strand, counting down.
TGATAAAATCTTACTTTTGCTTGCTCCTTGGCCATATGTACATCTGTATGTTAAGTTGATGGTTGTCCGCTATGGTCTTCATCTTTAACATTCATTCTGCCTCCTCTAAAAATGTTATGTTAACATAAAACTTGAACTTTCTACATAACATCAATTCCAAAAGCCTTCTGAAGTGTTTGTAAGTTGCCTTTGTACTCTTCTTAAATTTAACAAGAACAAAAATGAGATACTTTTTCAATTCCCTCTTAGCTCACACTCTCCTTATTAGTGATGGGTCGATTCTTGATTCTAAAAGTCAATTCCACCGATTCTGGAAACTAGAATCGGAATCGGCAATCAATTGCATAAGTCAATTCCAAATACCTCGATTAAAGTGCTGCCGGCATTTACACATTCAGCGGTAAATATTTGCAGCCGCTCTAATGATGTTGTGTTTACACAATGGGCAGTAAAATATCTGTCGCTGCTCTAACAATATCCCGTTTACACATTGCTGGGAAATATTCGTTGCCGATCTATTACTTACATAGTAATATATTAACTTCATAAAGTCAGTGCAACGGAAAAACATTGGATAACGTTAAATATCAAGAATATATATATATATATATATATATATATATATATATATATATATATATATATATATATATATATATATATATATATATCACTTATTGTTGCTCTTCATGCATAAGGTCTATAAAAAATTATTGTTGTTAGAAGGTGTTTGTGTTATTTATTATAAATTTACTAAAGTTTTTTTCTCTGATAAGTTTATAAATGAAGGATATTAATTCCTTTAAAATAGTCATGTAAGATTTAAAAACATCATTACATATGTAGTACAAAATGGATAATTTAATCACTTTATAACTGCATATTTTGCATCTGTAAGTAAATTTCTTTGGAATTTAGCATCTATCTAGACATTCACAATTAATCGATGGAAGTCCATAAAATAACTTTTGTTCTTAAAGTACACTTGCACTTAAAGTGTGTATTGTTAGTGTGCTACCACAGTGAGGATGACATGTTTCATTATTATTCATTAAAGTATTCTTTGTTTTCTTATTGAATTTAAGTAAAATATAATAGGATAAATAATATATTCATAATTTTATTGGTCTCTCACTAGTGCTGTTTTGAGGACTAGTGATATAAAGTAGTTTGGAAACTTTGATTCAAGGTAAAGTAAAAATTTGGAATCGTATTTATTAAGTTAAAATGTAATGAGATTTAATGATAACATATAACCTATTTTTCTACATAATCCCAATTAAGATCAATTCCTGAGGCTATACAATATCTCTATTTAATAGACCTGGGGATAGATTAAAAAAAATTTCTTTAAATAATGTATTTTGCCATTTAAATTAGCCAGTTGTAAATCTTTCACTTCATTGTTGTCAGAAAAAGACTTTCCACCTCAACTATGTTACAGCTTGATGAACAAATAAGTGACAGATGTGAGGTGGCATTGAACAAACTTCAAAAGTTTAATTCTTGCACAAGTCATGCAAAAGCCAGATTACATTGTTGATCATTCAATGATACATATCTAGATGCCTAGCTATAAATTTGTGAGCCTTTCACTGTAAACTGTTATATTGATTCACCCTCTGGTAATAAGTTTGCTAAAAATTGCTCCTTTCTGTCCTAGATAACAGTGGCTATTATTTTGTGTGTTAAAAACATATTTTTTGAATTTTTTAAGTAAAATATGGTACTACTGCGTTGAGTGCTTGTACTTCAGAGGTTTTGTGCAGAGTTTTTACCCATCTATTGTGACTATGAGTCAATAAAATTTTCATTCTGCTCATTAGAATTCCTAGCTGGTCCTCTTATAATACGTATTTCTCTGTGTTTATTAATGAGCGAGAAAGTTTTGGCCTCTAAATGATTAGAAATATTTTGTAAAGATAGGGCATGACACATTAGGCCAAATATAAAAAAATTCGAGTCAAACATTTATCTGAAAGGACTTTCTCTTTGTTATTTCTCTCATTCTTCATTAAAAATAGGGGCTCTAGTTACTTGTGAACATCTATTCCTGCTTATTTAAATTGACGAACTCGTTTTGACACATTTATTGAATTTGAACCATATGCAAAGAGAAAAAATGGATTTCATCAGCCAAATAACCTTCATTGAGAAGGTAGCAAATAACACCTTATACTTCACATTTTGCAAGATATTTTATTATACTAGACATGACAACAATGAAATATATTTCACTACAGCCATAGTTCTGGTGCTGATGTTGCTTCCCACTCGTAACTCCTGGATAAAGAGTTCAAAGCGACTCTGAAATTACTACTTTCCTTTCGATGTCCAAAATATTGTCTCTTAACTTTCCTAATATGCCTTGCATTCTGTAGTTATGTTAATACTTTATTTTCTGCTAATTGTTTCCAACAATCGAAGTTTCAGTAATAAGGATGATAATGTTCTATGACTATTAAAATACTGTAAGTTACAGTAATATGTTCTGCATGTAAATTATTATTTGAAATAAATTGAAAGAAAGATTAACTAGTGTGCATATGTAACTATATATTGTATAATTATTTTTTTTACAGCATCGTGAATTTAGTTTTCTTCTGAAGGAAAGGGTCTGTGCTCTGGTGATTAAATTATTCTCCCCTAACATAAAATATCGCTCATCTATTCCTGCAAGTGTTCAACAAGCTACACCATTGGATAAACCTTACTTTCCTATTAGTGTTAGATTGTTACGAGTAGTATGTGTACTAATTCAAAAATACCACAGTTTACTAGTAAGTTAAAACAAATTTATTATTTTTTTTAGAATTTATTTTACTATAGGTAATTTTAAAATATCCTTTCATTTAATTTCCACGTTTAGTGTAGTTAAGGAAGGCTGGAACATGTTTTTGTTGGTGTTTTACCATACGGGAAAAATGCATTTTGGCTATTGTTGCAGAAATAAATTATTTACCTTTCTCAGAGATTTAATTTGTATTTTTAAAATTTGAAACATACTAGATTGAAATTATGTTTTTTCATTTAAAAGGTTGGAGGTTTTGAGTTAATATCCGTTCAAAAAATCATTAAATTTTTTATAATTATTTACTAATTGGTTTTTCAATGAATTACATAACTATAATGAACTACCTATTTGTTAGCGTTATCTCTTGAAAATTTGTACAAAAATATTAAATATAAGTTTTAACAGGATATTACTCCATTCTGATCCTCTTCCACCATAGATTGGAAATCAATAGGGTATTAAATTTATTCAATATTCTTCTCAATAGAGAGATAAAGTCAAAATATCCCCTCTCATCCTCTTTTGTTAATGTTTTCCTCACTATTAAAAAAAAGTCTTTTTCTGAATTCTATCCTTTGAGAGTTTCTACTTAAAAATGTCAATTTGCTTACCTCAATTACGTTTAATGTACCTGCGGGAGAGGGGGGGGTGCGAACTAACCGCACCTACTAAGAGGAGTTTGGCGTCCCTCGCAGTACCCTAGTATAACATACACACTACTGACAACACGCACTTCGCATTATACATTCTTCTACACTTTATACACAAACAACATTTACAGCACAATTTCTCAACATATGAACTTCTACACATTATCTTGGGGATTTTTCGACTGGTCAGAACCGTTGAGCATTGGGAGTGCTGAAAAGACCAGAGCTTGACAAACTCTGGACTGGGATGCTGATGTGAGCTTGCTCTGCGGAAAACAGGCGCGGTGCCTGGTCTACCAATCGCTTCGGCTCTTGGTCAGGGAGTGTGTGCAGTGCACAGGTGCCGGAGATTTTGTACAGTAGTATGTGTACTTAACTGATGTACCATAAGTTACACAAATAATGACCCCGGTTAATGCAATTCACAAATAATCTTCAGAGGACAAAATAAATACAGAAAATAATTTAAAATGTCGATGTATTTGATGGATTATAACTTGTACAATCCGTATTGTGTCTAACTATTTACAATACGTACATAAGTATATGTCAAAATTAAGTATGTATTTACATATGTAATTTCTTTTACACATAATACTTTCACTTTTTAACAAAAAAATCTGTCACTTTCGTCTGTATTTTGTGAGCATTGATTTAGCTTTAATGTGCGATCTAAGTTTCTTGAGAACCATTTTGTCGCACAGTGTCTACTTGTGTCACGTGTGTTACAAAGCCATAAAGATCGATAATGTATATGACAGACATGGATAATGCATATGTCACGTCCTAGACTATTTATAGCCGAGATTTGTTGACATTTGTTTACAATCTTATGATACACATTAGGTTTTCGGGCGTCCAAGTATTTTGTCTCTTATATACAGTAGTCTGCTCGCCCATTTTATTTCACTGACCCCCGTCGGGATGCTTCCCTTTCAATGTAAAAATTAGTACGTACATATTTACATATCTATTCCCTTCATCTTAACTTCTATTAAGCCTTATATGTATTTACGTCGTAATTCACCGTTTGGAAATTTAAACACATGAATCTGATTGGAATAAAAATTGGATACATTTCTAAAACAATGGCAGACCCTGGATAATCCGCAAACCGGTTAATCCGCCCACGGATAATCGGGAGTTTACTGTATATTATATAAATAGTTATAGCATATCTGTTTATGTTTATATCTGTGTAGAGAGATTCGTTTGGTATTTAAAACCTATTTTTAATTATTTATTGTTATTTATTACTATTGTTATAGAAATAATAATATTTATTAATTGTTATTTACTGTTATATTGTTAGTTGTTTTATATTTATCGTTATATATTTATTGTTATATGTTTATTGTTGTTTTAATTTTTTTTTAATTATTGTTTTTTTTAATATTTATTTTTTGTTGTGTAATGTTTTATTTATTTATCTTATTTACTTGTTTTTTTTTTAAAGTTTGTCGGTGTCACTTCCTTAAGATTGGCAATGGTAACCTAAATTGGTTTTTAGCCTGGAAAAAACATATATAATCTTTGTTGTCATCCATGTCTGATACATATTCCATTATAGATTTAATATATAATCTAGATTTGCAACATGTAACCTAGATTTGCAACATGTTTACTCTTCTGGGATTATATTTTAATATTTTAAAATGAAATACGGAATAGAAATTGGCCTTTAGTACAACCATGTTGCAAATTATTCAGCCATTAAGATGGTTGTTAGAAATAGGTTTGTCATATTTTACTGACAAAAGAGTATAGATAAACTATTGCGTAACAGGCACTACCACATAGAGCTTTATATTCAAATCATAAAAGTAATAGCAATCTAAAGGTTTTAAATCTTACTGAAATTTACAACTCTTGATCATTTCCTTACCATTATACAGATTGAAAATATTTAAATTAATTGCAGAAAGATTGCGGCCAAACTGAACTATAATTAATCCTCATACCTCTTATTATGCTAATGTTGAATAAATACAATTATATATGTATTATGGTAAATCTAAAGCCTCCATTTTTTCATTACCTGTTTCTAAAGTATATACATTTTTATTACTTCAACTGAAATCGCTCTATTAACAACATCAATTTATAACATCGTTAACAGTTACCATTAAAATACTGTTATCAGTTACATAATTTTAGATTTGTCTGATGATTAAAGATGAACAGTACTATGAGGCTAATCATTTGCAAGGGATTTGAAAGGATGTTAAATTATAGGCAGCGTAAAAGTGTATAAATTACTCTAATGTGAAAAATAAAAGAGAACTATGATTTGTGCAGAGGTTTACATAATTTTTAACAGGATCGTAGGAAGATGTCTGTTTATTCAGATGAAAGATGTTTAGAATATGGTTTTAATTAATACCTACTAGGAATCAAAACTGATTTGTTAAATGATAAATTTAGGTTAGGACATAGTACTTTGCTTAAATTTTTACATGCAAGACAAACATCTCTAGAAAACCATCTTTTTTCCAACAAGTAAAACAAATATTTGTTAAAAAGTTTAAACAATATTTTATAGTGAAAATAAGTAATGAATTCTCGTTTTTTTAAATAATTATTTAAATTTTGTTTGCTTCTTGTTTTCAGATCACAGAATGTGAAATATTCCTTTCGCTAATAGTGAAGTTTCTAGATCCTGACAAACCCATGTGGCAACGTTCCTTGGCCTTAGAAGTGTTACACAAATTAGTGGTTCAACCAGAACTTTTAAATTCATTTTGTGAGTGTTATGATCTGAAAACACACACAACTAATATATTTCAGGATATTGTAAATTCTTTGGGGGCTTATGTGCAGTCTTTATTTGTAAATCCGCAACTAGCAGGACAATCAGGAATTACAGGTTAGTTTTAACATTTTTCAGTTAAGCATTATTAATTATTATGAACAGCAATAGCTTTAAACTTTTGTTATATAAACGGAGTGTCAATCTCTTCAAAATTGATCCTATAGCTAAATATTATAAAAACAGTTCTAAAACATTTCATTATTAAACAATGGCTAGTGAAAGATTCTGATCAAATTTTTGCTCCAATGGCCAAATTAGACTATAATGACCTTTGTGAACCAAAATAGATAATTTTTTTTGGTTTTCATCCTAAAAATTGAATAAAATCAGTGCCAGAACTGTAACTCTCTACTTAGAGGGAAGATAAATGAACTGGATACCATTATGAAAAGCAATTGAATAAAATCAGTGCCAGAACTGTAACTCTCTACTTAGAGGGAAGATAAATGAACTGGATACCATTATGAAAAGCCGCTCATATTGGGCACTGGCAGAGGCAGTGTACACTGGACATGACGGCATCGGTTTTAGAATGCAGCTGGATGCCTGTTAGAAGATGAAGAACTAGTACTCTGAGATAACTAGTGAAAATCACAAAAGCAGAAGGGATGAAATTCATGAAACAAATAACTCAAGTAAGTTGCTAATAAAAAAAAACTTGTAGAGAATATAATTTGGAGAAAAGTAATTTCAAAATTGTTAACCAGAATAGAAAAAAATGAAATACCAACTTGATTGTAAAAATTCAAGAAAATTGATCCAATAAGATACTTTTACATTTAAAACAGACATTTCATGTGTCCACATTTCTGTTTAATCTAGTTTTTGGCATTTTCTATCCAAATTTTTAGATTTCTCTGAACCTGTCAGGACAGATTCTAAAATTTCTTATTATTGGCTTCAATATTATGATTCAAGATAATGATGATAACTTTTTGTCAAATGGGTCCTTCCACGTTCGTCTTGGAGGCACATATTCAAATAGTTGTAAACAGGAGAATGGTGTTCCGCAGGGCAGCGTACTAAGCGTAACGCTGTTTGCCGTTGTTATTAATAGTATAACATGTAATATACGATCTCTAGTACACTGTTCTCTCTTTGTAGATGATTTCTGTATATATGTGCCTGCTCATAACAAGGCAACAGCGGGGGGATCTTTGTAGTTAGTTATACACAGATTAGAGGAATAGTCAAGAACTACAGGATTTAAGTTCTCTACTTCAAAGACACAATTTGTAGCATTTAGTCGTTGTGGGCAACACCAGCAGCCTATCCTTTATCTTGATGGGATTCGGCTTCAAACTACGTATGGTGTTCGAATTTTTGGGTCTTTTATTTGATAAGAGACTTTCATAGATCCCACATGTTAGTGATTTGAAGTTGAGATGCAGCAAGAAATTGGATATATTAAGAGTCCTTAGTGGTGCGAATTGGGGAACTGACAGAACTAGTATGCTTTGATTTTATCCTACAGTCGTTAGATCGCGCATAGATTATGGCTGTCAAGCCTATTCATCAGAACAACTTACAGTTCTGAAAGCTCTCAATGCCATCCACCACTCTGGACTTACACTTGTTGCTGATGCTTTTAGAACTAGCCCAATCCTTAGGCTTCTTGTAGAGGCTAGGGAACCTTCCTTGTCAAAACGACATTAAATGTTACAAATATCGTACATAATTGTTATCGTCTTGTATAACCCATATTCACCTAATTATCATGTCCGTCAACGTTCAACTGCGCCATTTAACATAAGAATGTTACGCATAGTGGATAACTGTGAGTTGATACTTCCTGGTACATTCAAACGAACAATCTGCTATCTACCTCCATGGATAATAAAAACACCGCTTTTGGATTTCTCATTGTCCAGTTATATCAAACACACTACTCATGATGTGGTTTACCACCAGGAGGTTTTTGACAATTTCCAGATCCTACAAACAGTGAAATTATTTTCACTGATGGTTCTAAACTGGACAATGGTGTTGGGTGTGCTTTTTATGTGTTGAGACATACCTTCATATATGGATTGCCCTCAGCGTGTACTGTTTCCACAATGCAGCTGTTTGCCATTTTTATAACTCTAACTGTCGTCCAATCTACTTTTTCTCATTACTTTTTGTGTTCTAATTAAAAAAATGCACTTCAGGTCCTTCAGGATGTGTTCTCCCTGAACCTTTTAGTTGGGGATATTTTGGGGTGCAGTACTCAATCTTCAATTGGGGGGGCGTTGGGGTAACAATCTGTTAGGTTCCCGATCACTGTGGAATTACCGGAAACAAAAGTGGATGAAGCTACGAAGAATGCCATTAGTATGGTGCCATCTACACGTGTTATGGCATCTGATATTTGTTATGTGAAACGCTCATTGGCTGCTGTTTGGAATGATAAAAGGCAATGCGTACATCACAATAAGCTGAGGGAGATTAAGGATACCGTCCATCCATGGAGGTCTTCTATTAGTTTGAAACATGGGGGAATTAGTGGCTACTTGCCTTCGTATCGGTCACTCTTATCTAACTCATGGGTATCTGATGCGTTGTGAGGACCCACCTTCATGTCAGTTCTGTGGAAATACCACCATAATCTGTCATATACTGGTAGATTGTGGTGGTTTGAAGCATTTTTGTGACAGGTTTAATTTACAAGGGTGTTTAAAGGTGGTGTTAAAGGGCTGTTGACCGTGTCATTGCATTCCTTCGCCACCTAAATATACTATTTAATATTTGAAGTTTTGAAAAAATTGAATTTACAAATTTATTTATTATAGTATAGGTATTCATGTTAGTTTGTGTTTAGAGTTTAATTATTGCTAACCTATTTATTTTCTACATCAAGTGTTATTTATATTGTTATAGATTTATTGTTACATTGTTTTATTATTTATTGTTTTGTTATCTATTGTTATGTTTTTCTTTATTGTTTCATATTTATTGTTGCATATTTATTTTTATGTTATTACTGTTATGTTTTGGAAATTTTTGTTTTGTTTTTTTTTATTTAGTTTTATTATATTTTGTTTTATCTAACTATTTTGATGTTACATTTGCTGTTGTTTGCCAATAATAACCACGATTGGTTTTTCGCCACAAAAAATAAAATAACTACCCTCGAAATAGAACAATGGTTAAGCCCTTTTTGTCGGTACTTTGGTAAACTATTCTTGTTGCAGCTTTCTTAATATTTCTACAGATTATTATTTTATATACTAACTAAAGTTATTCTATAGGCCTCTTATGATTATGTTGTAATAGATATTTATCGTTCTATTTCTGAATAAGTAACTCCATTAAAATTTTAATGCCCATTCTTTATCCTGGCATTTATTTTACTTCACAACTAGAAGCATTTTACAAACATTAGAACTTGTTATAAATGTTGGTTCTCTTTTAAGGTAAATTATCTTTATTTAAGGTGGAAATACTTATTAAAAATTTTGATTTTATTTCTTAGTGTTTGTTTACATTTGACTAATTTCATGTCCTCCATTTTGGTTCTATGACATAATTCAGCATGGTGTCGCATTTGTCTCTATGTTACATTTATTTTTACAAGATAAAGCTACTATATTCATAAACATGATAATTTCAGAAAAATTTTTTTAAAAAGAAATCTCAAAATTTTCAATTCACCCCAAAAAATTCTATTTTTATTTTTAATTATTTGGAAAAGAGAAGAAAGCTCTAACATTTTATAACTCCCACCGATTCCAGATTCCTTGGTGTTTTTTGGATGCAGAGTTCCCTGGCCATTTTTTCTGATCTTCTTTGCGGTTATGCTGGCGTCCTTAGCCATGCATTGGCTTGAGTTTTGTTATTGCCCCTTTACTTTCATTCTTAGTTTTACCATTTTTTGTGTTATTGCAAATTTAATTCTAAAACTTAAAAAGTTTTGATTATTTCAAATTAATTTTTCACTGTCTAAATTTCTTCTTATAACGTCTATTGTTTTCTGACTTTAATCCTACATTTTAGAATTTAAATGTCTTTAAAATGTTATTAACCCGGCCATTTAAGCATTTAAATTTAATTTTGGTAACTCGAAATCTAGTCACTGTTTTGCTTCAACTTTTTACATTACGAGTATTATTTTCTCTTGTGTATTGAATTTATCATTTAGGAAACGCAACACAAAACAATGTTAAACAAAACACCACTTTTAAGGAGTAAAAGCCCCAAAAGGGTTGGGAAACTTACAAAGTGGGCGGTACTCACATTTTAGGCTATCGCTATTTATAGCGCTGCATATTCATTGCCCTACACTTTTATAAAATAGAAAAGCTATGTTACTGTCTGTCACTGGTGATTTCCCAAAGCATGCTAAATCCACCATTGTTGTCTAGGGTTTCCAATCATACGATACGCCGTCATTGCTTTTGAACTTGGTTTTGGGGATTCTGCTACAGTGGCAGGTTTTGTACAAAAAGTTTTATTTCGCTATAACTTTTTAATTTTACATTTTCTGAGATTTTCCATTCCTGACTTTATTCTTAATTTTTCTTGTTGTTCATTTTTTAATGCCAATGGACTTCCTAGGTTCATTTTGACTTTTCTTTACTCTTTTTGACATTTTTCTAACTCCTTCAAATGAGCAAATAACCCTGTTTCCGTAGAATACGTTTTTCTTTACTCATTTTAATTATTTAGTATATGCATACGAAATGATATTTTTATTTAAATCTTTGGATTTTATAAATTTTAAAATTTTATATTTTAAAATTTTCATTGTAACCCTTAAATCTACGATTTTAGCTTGTTACAATATGTGAAACATATGTTTTGAGAAAACAGTCTTTGAAGTTATTATTCTATTTCAGTTACTCAAAATATTTTTACATAACTATGAATTTATATAACTCAGGGTTCGACTGTACAACTAATTTGATCAAATTATAAGATACTCTTTATGTTTAATCTTTCTGGCTGATTACCATAAAACTGCTAAAAAAGTTGAAAAAACTGTGCCTAATGATATAATTAACTATCAGGTATATTATTCTGTGTTTATTACTGATTTACTAAGGATGATGATTAGTAAATGTTGAATGTTTGTGAAAGTGTTTTATAAATATATATTTAAAATATAGAGCATAATATAAAACGAGGTAATTTATAAAACATTTTGTCCGTGTTAAGTGGAACATTTATTATATGCTCTAGTTTCAGTATTTATTGTTTATTCTAGATAAAATAGTTTTGTTTTCTTACCCGTGCTTGTAGGTGGAAGCTCACCTGCTGCCCAAGGTCAACCCCCAGCTCTATTGGCTGGGATGCCAGTAGGACCAGGGGTCTCACCACAACCTGGATTTTTCTCCAGAGGTGTTTGGCTGCCTGTAGTGATTACATTTCCCAGTGGGCAGGCTAAATCTACATAGTAAGTATACTCAATGGCTAACAGACACAGAAGACAAGATGACAAAGATATATTTGTGAATACAATCTAATGTTTAAATGTCTATTGCTACATATAGAAGATGTGACGCTAATTATTTATATGTGAACACCACATGATATTTTAATGGCTAACACATACAAGACATATGTGTACGTATTAGGCTTGACACTAATGATTTATTTCTAAACTCTCTTATGGTATGTAAGCAAATAAATGTTTATTAACACTAATGAAACGTTAATTTTTAAAAATTCTTATTCTTTACAAGTATGTCTTGTGATTAGACTGAATTTAATATTTGAGCATTGCTTGAAGTTTTAAACAGTCCTGAATAACCGGCCCTAAAGATCAAGATAGATACAAAATAATTGTTTATAGTGAACTACTACATTAAAAACATCTGATTATAATTTACTGTTAAAGATGATTCAGTTTGTCTTGTTATGATGTTCTGACATTCTTGTTAACATATTTATTTACTGTCCACAAATACATTTTTTAAAAGAATGTTATTGTGATACCAAATTTTTCTAGCCATTAAGTCTGTTCTCTCTACGTTTAGTGCCTAAGCAAACATAGTTGCTTACTTATGTAAAACTATAATTTTTACTGTTTTATGTCTTATGCGCACTAAACTATTAATTATCATTATATGCTTCAGTTTATTTTTACATTATTGTAAACATTTTTAGTAATTTTAAAAATAAATTATGTCTTGTTTTAAAATTGTCTGAATTATGTCCTGCAATCATCATTATCTACTACTTTCCTATGAACCATGGGCACCATTTCTAATAACTGTTAATTGAGATTCCAATTTAAATTTTGAAATTTATTTTCTTTTAAAATTTTAAATTAATAACAAAAGACACACAATTAATTTTAACACACAATCTACACTTTTGAGAATTGATGTAAGCTAAGCAATATATCATGTACATGTATACATGCTCACTATATTACCAATGTCACAAATCATGATACTTGGCTGTTTTCATTTAATGCTACAGCTAAATTAATTGAACTTGTTTTGATAAGCAACATACTGCACAAAGTTAAATTGTTTTAACATCTACATAAACTGCTGTCTTTACCATAGGAATACGATAGATAGGTTGTTTTATAATTTTAGTAGATTACCATTTGAAAAATATTACATGTCTAGTAAGCAGATTGTATTGTTACAGGTCCTATCGAAATAAATCAAATCTTTTAAAGTACAAAACAAGTGGTAGTTTATAATGCAAGGTGTTGTGTTATAAATAAAATCAGGTTTCCATTGTTATCTTGCTAACAGATATATCAGTTTTAGCAGTCATAATTCTACAAATTTCTAATTGTGATGGGTTAGCGGTATGTTGGCCTCAGATAGTCCTAATACTGAAGGAAGTTTCATTTCTTTGAAACTTCATTTTTTTTTAAAGTGGTAATATTATTAAGGTGGTGTCCTAAAGAGGTTTCACTGTTTATTATATTTTGTTAATTACTTGTCAATGATTAGTGGGGATTTCCTAAACACGCAATAACGTATCTGCTTTGTATAATAATAAAATCACTTTTTAGTATTTGCTTTGAATTTTTATGATACTGAATTAAACGAATATACTTTCGAGTGTTTGTGAATTAATTTTCACTTAAATTAGGTCTACTTATTTATTCATAATCACTAATTTTAAATACTTTTATTTAACCCTGATACTAAACCCACTTTCTACTTTTATAATCCCATTTATTTCTTTAACGCTTTTATTATTTGTAAAATACATAGTAACATCTGCATAAGTTGCTATTAGTTTATTTTCTACTTTTTATTTATTGCATGTACAACAAGTACAATATAAAACTTAGCACATTCTCTTTCAGCCTGTTTATTTAGTTTATAACAGCTAAAATTAATCAATTGCTGATGGCTTTTGTTTACCCTAAAAGTCTTGCATTTTCTTGTCATAAGGAATTTTACATCTTTTTTTTATTCTAATTTTGGTTTTATTACTTGAAATATGTTGACAGTTTAGAGATGATGGATAAAACTGAACCTCCAGTGATCCCTGATGGATATGGAATCTCTGTTGCATATGCATGCCTTCTGGATATAATACGATCAATATCCATGCTTGTACAGATACAGGGAAGTGGTGATCATTTAGGCAAGGATAAGAGGCTACATGCGCAACTTATAAACTCTAGCTGGTGTGGTCTGCTTGCTGCTATCAGTCCGTTAATAGATGCAAGGTAAGAACCAAACTCTTCAATTATATTTGGGTCTTTTAAAACTTTATTAAATTTTATCACAACTTAGAAGTATAGCTAGTCTAAAATTAGAGACAATTGGCTAGCCTAGTTTATTGTTATAACAAGTCCAAAATAATTCTATGAAGTATAGGGATGTGGTTTTATGTATTTTAAAAATCTCTAAAATTTATAGTTTAATTCTCATATTAGGTTTAAATACAAGGGTTATCTAATGAGCCACTTAGAATTTGATCTTAAATGGCCTTGGGCAGGGCTATAGCCATTATTTTGGTGCAAGACCGTGGCACCAGTTAATGTGCATCCAGCAGTGTTGGTTTGGTAACTCTTTTGCTTTTAACTCATCATAGTGAATTTTTAAAATGTGTGCTGCAATTGAAAATCTCGTAAGGTCTTAGGTCTGATCAGTGATTAGATTTTTGTTGGAGAAAAATCACAAACTCATTGAAATTTAATGGCAACTTTGTGTACAGGAGCGGAATAATGAGTGTAGTAGCCTGAGGCAGAAGTGTATTGGGTTTAAAAATGGCTTCACCAACGTTGATGACGAGGACTATAGTGGATGGCCAAGTCTTGTGACTGAAGATTTTGTCAAAGATTAACAAAAGGTTCATGAAAATCAATGCCTTATAATTTCAGAGCTCTCATTTTCTTTCTACAAATTTCATGGAGCTCGTTGCATGAAATTGTAATGGCGAAAGTTAGGCTATACAAGTTCTGTGCCGGTAGGTACCAAAACAGGTCACAGAAATAAGGGTGCATGGGTGTATCACTATTGTTTCTTGAGGTATATGACAAAAATGGTGACACACTTCTTGATTGCATCATTACTGGTAATGAGACATGGGTGAAACAGATCAATAATGAGACTAAAGACAATCTATGGAGAGCAGGCACACAAAATCTCCCAAAATACCAACAAAATATCTGTAGACGTCATCAAGAAGAGTTTTGGCTATTTTTATTTTTTGTCAGAGAGGGTGTCTTTCTTGTTGATTATCTTGAATGTGTCTCAACAATCAATTTTGAGAGGTATTGTGAAACTCTAAAAATAGTAACCTAAAAAATTATTGTCATAAAAGCCGTGACAATGTTTAATATGCAAAGTAATATTAGGAAGGGCCATTGGTAGTTATAACAAGTATTTATTTATTTATCTATAAATGGTCAATAAATTTCAGTTATCAGTCAACATTGGGTGTCATACTATTGGAACAAAATTCTTCTAAAGTCAGTATATTTACTATAAACAATGGAACTTTTGTCTAAAAATGTCTTATAATGAAGACAGAGAAAATATATATTTGTGTGATTAAATACCCTAAATGTGACAAATTAGCAAGTTTCTATTATACTTATAGAATTCAGTGATTAATTAAATGTTTGTTTGTTATTTAGTACTGATGAAACAACTTCTGAGAATGTATTGAAGGCAATTCAGACTTTCGCTAGTCTGTGTGGACTCTTAGATTTACAAACACCTCGAGATGCTTTTATTACTGCTATCTGCAAGGCTTCATTACCTCCACATTATACACTCACTGTCCTCAACTCTGTGCCTTTAGGAGTGGGATATTCAAGGAGTAAGATCAAAACATAAATATATAATTTTTACAGTAGTTATTTCTGTTATATGTACATAGAATAATACAAGGCTTTCCTTTTTTAGGCCATAATCAAGCAGGTCATGATGTGAACTCTCACTATAACTTGGGGAACATGTATGGGAATGAAATGGATTACAAACAACAGGTTGTAGCTGTTGGAACACCATTACCTACCTCTTCTCTTCCCTTAGGTAAGTGTTTAAATCTTCCATTCTTTTCTTATCATGCCTATTTAATTTCTTTAAATTTCTATGACTATTGCACCCTGTAGTTTGTTTATATTTTAATCCATTGGTGTCTCCAGACGAAAGACATATGTCATGACAAAATAATCATCCATGTCTTATAGACTCAGTTTTCCGTCATTGTTTGTTTGGTTTGATGACAAGATCTACCAGTTCTGGAGCCCGATGGCTATGAAGTATTTCAATTGGTGGTGCTCCAAGTTGAAGGAGGGAATGGACACTAGCTTGGCAGTCAAAAACATGATCTGGGGTTAGTTGTGATTAAGGACAGTACTTGCAAATGGGATAAGATTTCATATTAGTTGGTGATATCTTCATGCCCTTGAAATGTCCAGTACATAGCCTAGCTATTGTAGAGGAGAGGTTTCTTGAGCAGTTTAGATCGGGGATGGTTGCTTTGCTAAAATGCTGGTTGATGTAGAGTTTTCGTTTGGCAACAGTATTTACATCTGTATAAGTGACTAGAGGTTGATCTTCATCACGTGCTTCCTTTGCAAGGCATCTACACACTCATTACCCTTAATTCTGACATGAGCAAGGACCCACTGGAGAATGCAAGGTATATTTAATGAATGGAGAAGACTATTAATCTTTTTATTTTGTGTCAGTCTTGTCTCACCATTATGTATGGCTGAGAAAATTACAATTTCTTCTATTGAGTTGTTAGGAGGAGGAAAAGAGGGGCAGTGGGTAAGCGCCTCTTTAATAGCAATCAGTTCACTAGTGAAGTTTGAAGCAATTTTGCTAGTGGGTATTTTGAGCCTGACGTTATTTCCTGAGGGGTAAATGATGGAGATGCCTGCACCACTTCTATTACAGTAAATATCAGAGGAACAATCTGTATAGACTAATGCACTGGTTTTCTTTGGCAAGTAACCAAACTGTGTTTTCACCTTTCTGTAATAAAACTTGAATTGGTTCTTTCTTCGAGCATGGTTCCAACAAGTTAGTATTGATTTTAGTATTCATAGGGGGTTTGAAAGGAAAAGGTGGTTACTGAGTAATGTCCAGGGAGGAGTGGTCTCTGATTTCTCTGTCAAATTGTAGCGTAGATGATCTGTGAAGTCTTGACATACCTGCCCAAGCATCGAAAGCTCAGTGAGCTATGTGGTCTTTATTGTGGCTTCTGCTTTTGTTAGTGAACTTTACAATAGCATGTCTTCGTCTGTTTTCAAGGGAATCAAGACCACTTTCACGTTTGGCCTTGGTGTTAGTAGTAGAAGACACTGCACCAATGATAGTTTTTGATGCTCTCTTTTGGACTGAATCTAATGTGTTTAGCGCGTCCCTAGGTGGCGGATTGGGGAATGCCTCTTTACAGGTTCGCCATGTGATTGGTAGGAGGGAAATATAATACCTCCCGCGGTCCAAACAGGCAGAAGTCCAACCTCTTTGGAGGCTATAGCACCCCCTTTTTATAAATTGTGTATTTTAAGTAACACATGTAACTTAGCTTTTAGCCTACTATGAAACTAATCTGTAATTTCTCAATTAACGGATCAGGTTTCACAATATAAATTTGTTGAATAATATGTAAATATTTTGTTATATATTTATTCACATGAAGTTTATCTCCAAAACTTAACACTTTTATCCAGTCAATTTAATGTATTAAAAAATCCCCAATATTATAATTTTGGTTTAGGGTTAAATAATCTAGAAAGTTAATAAATAGGTTGTGTACTTTTAGGACTTTATAGGCAGGTTATACTATTAAAGTATTAAAAGCTTAGTATTTAGAGTACTCTTCTGGTTATGGCATTGCACCTGGCTACAATAGGTAGCCAAGACTTTTCCTAAAACAGGTTTTCTTGCCCCTTGAATTTGTATCTGCTTGAGATGACTCATTTTGGTCTTTAATTGAAAATGTTGTTGCAAAAGTATGCATAACACTTGGTTTACACCTACGCACTCTTGGCAGTAGCTTACACTATACTTGCTTTCTAATTGTTAGCTCTTGACAATAGTATACACAATACATGGTTTCCACTAACACTATTAACAACAGTATATACATCACTTGATTTTCACCTATGCTCTGTTAGTAATGGCAAGCACAACACTCAGTTTCCACTCACGGACCATTAGTAATAGCATGTATAACTCTTGCTTTCCACCTATGCAACTTTGGCAACTTCACAACATTCGAGATCCCTCTATGCACACTTCGCAATAGCTTGCGCAGCGCTATGTGACTACCCATGTACCAATCGCAATGCATAACACTCATTTTCCACTTATGCATCATTAGTAATAGCATGTTTAACTCTTGCTTTCCACCTATACAACTTTGGCAACTTCACTAGATTTGGAATCCATCTATACACCTCTTGCAATAGCTTGCTTAACGCTTTGTGTCTACCTATGTACCATTAGCAATGCACAACACAGTATCCATCAACACACCAGTGGCAATTGCCCATAATTGTTTCCGCTAACAGGATATTTTTATACCACTAACAACACTTATCATTTAACTTGTTGTTATCATTATCATCTGGTGTCATCATGGTTCAAATTATCCATCAGTATGATCAGTTTACAATCTCTATAACTTCTAAAAATATATTGAGCTTTCATTAGGTTCTCTAGACAGTCACAAGTGTTTATTGAAATTTTTTTCTACTTTAATTAACCATAAAGCTAAAAAAATAATCATGCTCACTGTGACAGTCTCTCATGTACAAAGAAGAATGTTTAAAAAATGTAGGTATCCAGTATTCAGTGTTTGCATATGGTACTATTTAATATTTTTTAGACTATGCTACTATTTGGTGGTTGCCGCCATACATTAACCTAAAATTCTCTCACTTCCATTACATCTCAGCTTTCATCACTATCCTTGTCGCTCATGGGCAAAGAAGAAAGTTTGAAAAATGTAGGTATCAAAGTTTGCGTATGCTACTATTTCATATCCAGTAGACAACGCTACTATTTGGTGGTTGTGCACTATACACGGTTTCAAAAATTCGTCACTTTATTACATTTCCGCTTTCATTCCTATCCGTGTCGGTCATGGCCAAAGAACTTACTTCTTCCAGCAGGCGTCCAGCATCAATTGTAGCCAATGCCCGATGTCTGTGATGAATTGTCATCGCAGAGTTCCAATAATTTTTCTTTGCGAGTAAGGTGTTGATGTCCAAAGTCCCTTGCCTTAAGAGGTCCCTTGCCAAATTGGATAACAGCATTTAATGAAGATGTGCTGCAAATCATCTTTTCTACTTTGGCATAGTGCGCATTCTGGTGATGCCACTTAATTGAACCGGTAAAGTTAGAGCTGGGTTAAAATGGGTCCAATTCGAGCTCTAGCTACGAAAGTACATAGATTTCTCTCGATTCCTCTATACATGTCTTTTTTCCGGTTCTTTCCGAAGGTTAAATAGGGATCCACTAACAGGACATCGTGACCACTCCTCAGTCCACTTTCTCCTGAAAAATCGCTCTGCATACTTTTGACAATATAAGAGGTAATATATCTCTCGGTCAGCAGGTTGCATTGCTGAGGCCAATTTCACTACTTCATCACCTTCTTCGTTCCCTCCCAATCTGTAATGGGTAGGGACCCACTGGAAGATTATGTTTTTGCCTTCATCATGGAACATTACAATTAACCTCCTCAATTCAGCAACTCTAAAAGAGTATGATGTAATGTATGGCAACGCCAGAACTTGGAGGGTAGATTTTGAGTCAGTGAGAAAACATATATCTGATTCACAGATAGATTGACAGCTTACTAGTGCGGTATTAATTGACAGCAATTCAACATGCTAGATTGGGCGTTGGCTGGTGCAAAAAAACGTTCTCCAGTTTTCAGGTTGAATTAGCCCGCTCCTGATTTTCCCTTCTTCATGTCACTGATTCATCCATAAAGATTTTTACGTGTTCATAATATTTCTGGTGGAGCATTGCTAGGACTTTAATGCCCAGGTGTTCAGGGAGACTCTCTTTTGTCAATTTATTGGGTAAATCTGTTTCAATAGAAACTCCTATCTATCTGTGAAGAGACTCAACATACACAATAGGGATGCGTTTTGGGTTATTGATGGGGTCCCGATTTTGCACACGCTTGATAGGATCACTCTTAAGGGATGACTGCTAGTTGATGTCCATAATCTTCAGATGCTTATTCCACATTTTATCCTGCTATGTATATTTCAATAGGTTCACTGCTACGTGGAGTTGCAGCAGCTCCACCCAAAACTTTCGCTATAAATCGCCTTGGATCGCACAAACGTTAAATAGAACATTTTCATCGTTGTTGTGTCAGGTCCCCATTGGTGGCTGGAAACGGCTTTAAGTACATTTATTCTACACATACAGGTTACAAGAATGCGGTCAACATGAGCTGCCCATCTAAGTTTTGGGTCTAACACTATGCCCAGAAGTTTAGGGTTTCAATTGTGCTTTAACACATTCAGCACGATGGCAATATTGGTGATCTCATCAAACTACTGTCTGTTTTTTCGTTAACTTCCACCTTTGACAGCAGTGGAGTGCTATGTGGGTTGCATAGCTCGTCGTAGCATCTAATTATCGTGCCCGTTGTTTTCATCTCAATCATTTTATTTCTACCATATACAGGTTTATTGAGGACATCAAAACAATGTATTGGACATTAAAATATAGTTTTATTTATCGGGTCACAATTAAAAAAGAAGAAATACAAATGATAAAATACTGTATGACAAATAATAAAACACAATAAAAAAGACAGAGAAAAAAAGATAATTTACATAAAAATTTAAAGTACCTACTATTAAAATATACTACACACTGAAATTACCCACTCAACTTTTAAGTCGGAATGTTTGTTTCTGTTTATGTCATTTGTTTCACAAGCGATAGAAATCAATAATGTAAACGCAGACATAGACAATGCATATGTCACGTCCGAGATTATTTATAGCCGAATTAGCTGAAATTTGTTTACTACAATCTTATGATGACACATTAGGTTTTCAGGTGTCCAGGCATTTTGCCAAGGACTCATATTTACAAAAGTCTGTTCTTGCCTGTTGGTTCATTCACTCTAATAGGACAGTATTCTTGCGTTAGTTCAGAAAGCTTAGTTTATTTTTATGATTTTTGTTTTTACCGGATTTTTTGTCTCGTTAAGTGGTTCAAACTAAAAAAAAACCATTAAAATATAAAAATTAAACTAAATCTGTTTATAAAACTTCCTGAGGCTTTGTTTCAGTTGAAGCATCAGAAGTTAACTTGGGATGGTCTGATTTAAAAACAACTCAAGCACAATGTTCTCCAAACTCTTCTTAAGCACTGACATAAAAATCAAAACTTTATACAAACACATATCGACAATAGAGAAGTTTCAATTAGACTGGAAGTGAGTGTGCAGGTGAGCTCCCCATTTCTCAGAAGCATACGCTAGCCATGCTGAACATGTTAAGGATTTGGCTGCCTTCAGGCTTGGAGTGAAATTGTCTAGAGAGTTCCTTCTTTTGAAAAATGAACATTCTGTTTTTTCAGCAGACATTTTAAGATTTCATTTTTTGCACCAATTTGGCATGCAATCGAGCTCTATTTGAATTAACTTCACTGGCTTTTCTCGATTTTTAATCAGTAGCCCATATGATGTTGTCGTGTGCATAGTGTTGTCGTGTGCATAGTGTTGTCGTCTGCAACGTATTTCCTTGAGTATGCCCAAACAAGAATGTTTAAAATATGTAGGTATCCAGTATTCAAAGTTTGCGTATGTTACGATTTGCTGTCCAATAGACTAAGCTACTATTTGGTGGTTGCGTACCATACATGGACTTAAGAGTCCTTCACTTTATTACATTTTCCCTTTCATCACTATCTGTGTCCCTCATGGCCAAAGAATATTTTAAAAATTTAGGTATCCATTATTCAAAGATTGCGTATGCTAATATTTGCTCTCCAATAGACTAAGCTACTATTTGGTGTGTGTGCACCATACAATCACTTAAAAGACTCTCACTTCATTAAATTTAACCTTTCATCACTTTTCGTGTCCCTCATGGCCAAAGAAGAATATTTTAAAAATGTAGGTATCCATTATTCAAAGATTGCGTATGCTATTATTTGCTATCCAATAGACTAAGCTACTATTTGGTGGTTGTGCACCATACATGGACTCAAAAGTCCCTCACTTCATTATATTTCCCCTTTTATCACTATCCGTGTCCCTCATGGCTAAAGAAGAATGTTTTAAAAATGTAGGTATCCAGTATCAAAGTTTGCATATGCAACTGTTTGCTATCCAATAGACTATGCTACTATTTGTTGTTTGTGCACCACGCACGGACTTAAAAGTCTTTCACTTCATTACATATCTGCTTTGATCACTATCCGTATCCCTAATGGTCAAAGAAGAATGTTTTAAAAATGTAGGTATCTAGTATTTAAAGTTTGCTTATGCTATTATTTGCTATCCAATAGACTATGATAATATTTGTTGGTTGTGCACCACACAGGGACTAAACAGACTCTCACTTCATTACATTACCTCTTTCATTACTATCTTTGTCCTTCATGGCCAAAAATGATTGTTTTAAAAATGTAGGAATCCAGTATTTAACTTTGCTTATGATATTATTTGCTATCCTATACACTAAGCTACTATTTGATGATTGTGCGCCATACATGGACTCAAAAGTCTTTGTTTGCATTACATTTTCCCTTTCATCACTATCCGTGTAACTCCTGGCCAAAGAAGAATGTCTTTTAAAATGTAGGTATCCAGTATTTAACGTTTGCGTATGCTATTAATTGCCATCCTATAGACTAAGCTACTATTTGGTGGTTGTGCACCATATACGGACTTAAACATCCCTCACATCATTACATTTCCCCTTTTATAACTATCTCTGTCACTCATGGCCAAAGATGATTGTTTTAAAAATGTAATTATCCATATTAACTTTGCTTATGATATTATTTGCTATCCTAGACACTAAGCTACTATTTGATGATTGTGCGCCATACATGGACTTAAAAGTCTCTAATTTGCTTATGATATTATTTGTTATCCTATACACTAAACTACTATTGGATGATTGTGCGCCATACATGGACTCAAAAGTCTCTTTTTCATTACATTTCCCTTTCATCACTATCCGCGTAACTCTTGGTCAAAGAAGAATGTTTTTTAAAATGTAGGTATCCAGTATTTAGAGTTTGTGTGTGCTATTAATTGCTATCCTATAGACTAAGCTACTATTTGGTGGTTGTGCACCATAGACGGACTCAAAAGCCTCTCCCTTCATTCCCTTTGCCCTTCTATCACTATCCGTGTCCCTCTTGGCCAAAGAAGAAGGTTTTAAAAATGTAGGTATCCAGTACTCAAAGTTTGTGTATTTTGCTATTTGCTATCCAATAGACTAAACTACTATTTGGTGGTTGTGCACCATACATGGACTTGAAAGTCCCTCACTTCATCACATTTTCCCTTTCATCACTATCCGTGTCCTTCATGGCCAAAGTAGAATGTTTTAAAAATATAGGTATCCCGTATTTAAAGGTTTCGTATGCTACTGTTTGCTATCCAATAGACTAAGCTACTATTTGGTGGTTGTGCACCATACACGGACTTAAAAGTCTCTCACTTCATTACATTTTTGCTTTCATCACTTTTCGTGTCCCTCATGACCAAAGAAGAATGTTTTAAAAATGTAGGTATCCATTATTCAAAGATTGCGTATGATAATATTTGCTCTCCAATAGACTATGCTACTATTTGGTGGTTGTGCACTATGCACTGACTTAAAAGTCCCTCATTCCATTACATTTCCCTTTCATCTTTATCTCTGTCTCTCATGACCAAAGAAGAATTTATTAAAAATTTAGGTATCCAGTATTTAAAGTTTGCGTATGCTACTATTTGCTATCCAATAAGCTAAGCTACTATTTGGTGGTTGTGCACCATATACAGACTTGAAAGTCTCTCACTCCATTACATTTATGCTTTCATCACTATCTTTGTACCTCAT
This sequence comes from Prosapia bicincta, assembly GCA_036971475.1. Classification (NCBI taxonomy): domain Eukaryota; kingdom Metazoa; phylum Arthropoda; class Insecta; order Hemiptera; family Cercopidae; genus Prosapia; species Prosapia bicincta. The sequence goes on along the minus strand of JBAIZL010000001.1, from coordinate 90,996,979 downwards.
GGGCAAGGAAGAATGTTTTAAAAATTTAGGTATCCAGTACTCAAAGTGTGTGTATGCTATTATTTGCTATCCTATGGACTAAGCTACTATTTGGTGGTTGTGCACCATATACAGACTTGAAAGTCTCTCACACTCCATTACATTTAGGCTTTCATTACTATCTGTGTCCCTCATGGGCAAGGAAGAATGTTTTAAAAATGTAGGTATCCAGTACTCAAAGTTTGTGTATGCTATTATTTGCCATCCTATAGACTAAGCTACTATTTGGTGGTTGTGCACCATACATGGACTCAAAAGTCTCACCATTCTGCCAGATATCCAGGCTAAACAAAATCATTAGTATATTGTCTGCACTTGTCCTCACATGCAATGCTTTCAATAGTATAACAAACCATGAATGGGGACCACATTATGAAACAGCATTGTCTTTTCATGATCACTATCTCAATTTTTAATATTAGTATTTTATATCACTAATTTAAAGTAAGTAATATTTGCAGGTGCTCATCAAGGTCCAGTAATGCTTACAGCCAAGAACCTCCAGTGTATGCGAGCCCTACTAAGTTTGGCACATTGTCATGGCAGTATTCTGGGCTCTTCATGGCACCTTGTTCTCACAACTTTACAAGTAAATACTGAATTTCATAATAAATCTAAAGCATGATCACAGTTTTAAAGATGATATTCAAGTAAATGTTGATTAATGATAATAAAATTTTAGTTAAATTATTCTGTTTTAATGTCGTTTAGTGTTTAATATACATAAAAAAAGTATAAAATCCAATTTATTTTAAAATGGATTAGGATTCTAGCAAAGTGTAAAATAAGAGAAAAATAGTTTTACTTCTGTATTGAATTTTTACTCACATTATTAACTTGTACTATATAATTTTCGCTGGTTATTTTTCCATTCTCAAAATCTACCTAAAGACAATTTTCCATACTCGTAAGCTATATACTAGGAGGTTTAAACAAGTTTTTTGAGTTTGTTAGACCCAAATATATTGTCATAGTCAGTTACACAAAAATGAAACAATTTTAGTTCTATTTTATAAATCCTGAAAGATGAGTATAACATCCAATATATGGGTAACCTCTTTCCATCAAAAAACTGTTATGGTATTGAGGTTAAAAGAAGAATGTATATAGAGCTAAGTATGATAGGTAACACATGAAGTGATCTCTGTCATTTTTAAATAAAGAAATTTATATATCCTTAGCTGGTTAACATTATGTATGTTTCCTACACACTCACAAAGAGTGAAGATATCATAGTATAGTTAAATGGTGTATAGCTATAGTGACTAATAACAAATCACCTCTGGTTTCATAGTCACTCTATTCTCTAACATCTGGCAAGATGTAGTCAGGTTCTTGTTTAAAGTTGTCTACATCACTATCATTTCCAGTTTTGATATTTGATTCAACATCATGAAGAATTTTGTCTTTGTTCTTGAAAAATGAGTCTCTTACTTTCAATTAACATCCAAGACAGGGATAATTTTTCACATTCAAAAAATAAAAACAATGTATTCTACACAAAATGTATGTTCATTACTCCACAAAAATATATTTGTTATATGTTACTCTAAATTTTGTTCGATTTAAACAAATGCATAATTCAACAATTCTTTTGTAAAATTGGCAGAAACTAAATATTACACTAAATGTTCCATTTTTAAGAAAGATAAAATTCAGAAAATAAATACCTCCATCACATTTACTGGTTTAAAATAAACTAAAAACTGGTTTGGGGAGATGATAAAGAGATGAGGGGAAGGTATTGAGGAGCTTGCCTTGTAAAGGTTAACAGGTAACAACAATACCTTCATTAACTTTTTAGTTTTTAAGAGAAATTTTAAATCTTGTTACTGATAAATAACAATTTGTATCTTTCAGTGGATTTACACTTAAATCGCCTTTAGGTGCCACACACATATTCACTATGTGTCTATATTGCCAAGGAGCTAATGACTCATAATTCTCCCCACTAAACTCTATTTTTATAGCTAGTTTTGACAAATACTAATAGGGCTGTTTGTACTATAAATCTAAAAACAATCAGAACTCCCTCAAAACTACATCTATCAATGTAATTTTCAAAATTTTTTGTAGGAGAAAAAGGATACTTTATGGTAATAATTTTGTAAAATTATTCTAAATAAATTTGTTTTTGTAATTTACAAAAAATACACTACAAGTTTTAAAATTTGTTTTGTTGTTCAAATACTACATTACAAACGTTTTTTTCAATTTTAAACATGGTTTCAAAACTGCTATATTATTGTGAATGTATCCATCAAATTTGAAGTAATTTTATTTTAATACATATTTTATGGTGTTTATATTGAAATATGGGTTTTTATAGAATTATAGCTTCTTAGACAAGAAGTATAAAATATATGTAGAACTGTCTGATAAAATTTACAAACTAAACAGTGTTTCTTTTGTTCAAACTTTAAATAACTCTAAAGAATAACACATTTTATGTATGTACACTGAGTAGTACATCACAAATTAAGTTCTTCATAATATTTTCTGTTTGACATCTGATGGTTTTATTTTTCACCGGAACCTTGGATAAGTCAGGCTAACCGATCAGGTCCTAGTCTCAATCAGACCGGTTTAAGAGAGGTACGTCTGCTTAGTCATTCTGAGAGATCATCATAAAATTACCAAAAACCTCCATCACAATGGTACCTGAATGGATTTGTTTCAATATCTTATTCAAAATGGTATAATATTCCTTCATGTTATGTTAAAAATGTGTTACCTACACCCGGTTTAAATATAACATACTTGTTACCTACAACAGCTAGATAAATATTAAATTAGATTTTACTTGCAAGAAATTTTTATTGTTTGAAATACTTATATTTATTGTTTGGCCAAAAGCCAAATCATTATTTGTACTTAATGTCACATATTTGAACAATATTAATTAATAGACTGGAGACAGTTGTACTGCTATCAGTATATTGTGCACTGTGTAGCATCTTACAGGGATGTTAATTGCTCTCCTGTCTCTTAGATTTTTAAAAATTTTTTTGTTATTCAAGGCTTATGTCCTTGGTATTTTGTCACCCATGTCACGTACTTGTCACGGACTATTTATTTATGATTCATAAATTAGTAGTGTTATAGTAGTTTATCGAAACCGAAATATCATTTCATTGAAAAGTCACACATGTACAATCACAGAGATGTATATTTAAACTATAAATATTGTATACAAAATAGGTTTTTACTATTAATTGATTCCATCTTCACATGAGCTACTAGTTTTTAACTAAAAACACTTGTAAATATGTTACATTTGCCTATAGTAGCACTTACTGTTGTAATTATTAAGGATGTTTGTTTTGGCAAATGTGTCCTATTGTCAACTCAGACCTGGAGAGAAAGTTTTTTTACCTTGAGGCATATGTTGCAGTATCGATTGATAGTTGATGTTTGACTTGAGAAATTCATGTTAATTGATTCCATGTTCATGTGAGCTAAGGTCTTATTTGTCAATGGGACACATGTCCGTAAGAACTGTCCTCAACAGTTATAAACATATCGTCACCAGTCATAACATAACAGTACTATTATAGGCAATTATAACATATTTACAAATGTTTTTACTTTATTTTTATTTACAAAATATTGTAAATACCCACCCATCACACACTAACTTATGACACCTTTATGTATGCCTTTGTGAAGTGTCAAAAAAAATTTCAGCACATAGCCCTTGCTTTTGTGGGAAAGCTAAATATGTTAATGCTTGTTTTTTTAATATTTTCAAACAATAAAAAAATAACCTAAATGTTCAAAATAATAAAGAAAGACTAATCAAAACACTTTTGGTTTTAGAACACTGATGCTTTCGATGTGCAATATATCAAGAGTACATATAACAATAGTAGCAGTAATAATATTGATAGCTATGGAGATAATTCTGGTAGTGATATTTCTAAAATTAAAATTAAGAAAATTGCACTTCCTAAATTTTGTAAGACAGTCAGTGTAAAGGATTTTTTGAAATAATTCCATCATCTGTGTACATTTGAATGCTTTTTCATTCTTTCGAGTGTATGTACAAGACACAATATGAATATCTTATATGAACTATTTTCCTTTCGTTCTACGTAAATTATAAAACAATAGTCATCATAATGTGCATAAAATTCAAGCAACTAGAAAAATTGATTTATTAGCTGATGACATTCATACAATGCAAACTACATGGACACCACCCAATAAACTGATGACATTGGCTGGTGGTAAAGTCTACATGTAACTGCTAGGCGGTAAAATAAGAACATTACAAAAGCTGATCTAATCAGTTCATGGCACACGAGGAGTTAATTTCATATCATTTTAAATAGAAGATAAATTGAAAATTAGGTAGATAAAAAATGGATTTTTTGAAGAATACTTCTTTTATGATAGAAATTAAAAAATAATTAAAAACCTTACTAAAAACAAAAATAATATAAAACCATTTAGGCGGTTTTTAACAAGAAATGAGTGACTGTTTATAAAATATGAACAACGCTATACAAAATGCTAACTAATTGCATTTAGTTTTTAAATGTTATCCTATGGCTAGGAGGAAAATTATTCCACCTTACTTCTTGTGTTTCTTTATAGTTTGGTTATGTTATTTAATGTTGATGGTCAGGTGTTAGTCTTGCACATATGGTTAATCTAGGTTCTAGTAGATAGTGCATTTACTTGATTTGTTTATTCTTGGGAAATGTGCTGTAAAGCATTAACACTTTAGCTGCCACGTCGGGCCAATCACCCTGACGGCCCAGTAGACTGAACCGAATTGTTGTTTAGTAACTTTTTATATTTATTATTACTATTTAACCGGTGTTGCTACTTTTGGAAAAATGAATGCGTAGTATTAAACAACAAGCTTCACACTACTTATGGATATAATTACAATGGTTTTTGTTTGATAGATAAATGCTGACGGCATTATAAATATACTATTTTAGGAGCTTTTTGTCAGGAGTTACAGCCCAACCAACTTTTTTTTTAACAACTCTAGTGAAACTTAGTTGATTATTCCAACAAAAATAATTAGTTCATTGGAAGAAGTTTATTTTTATATTTTAAATATAAAGTAAATAATTTTTAATGACATATTATATTGAATTTTACTATAGTTTTCAAAATTTCACAATACCTAAAAAAATAAGTCAAGAAATATTGACTAAATATTTAGTTGTAAAATCATTCTGAAAAAAAACCGGACTTGGTTAAAGTTAAGTACAAACATTTTTCCACTTAGATAAACTTGTCCTTACTGGGAAGTAAATTATAACATAAATTCCTTAAAAAGTAAATGACTAAGTTTCAAAACTTTTACTTGTTATAAATCTTGTATAGTATTTATCGGAGAATATGTTTTCACTTCCATTCTATACACAAAATATTTATAAACTCACAAATCGATCACATGTGACATGTTTACATGTCTTCTTGATAAGCACCAGTCAGCTTTTTATGTGGACAGTCAGAACATGGAATTATGGTTTTGTTGTTTATTGTTTACACCATGAAAAATATCAAAACAGTGTTGCTCAGACAAGAAAATATAATTACCTCATGAGCAATGTCAGGCCAATCTGGCTGACAGAGTTTATTTATTGGGTATTATTTACGCTATAAAAAAAACTGTCAGGCCAATCGTTTATATATATTAATATAAGAAACGTATTTTTGTGCTTAGATATGATAGGGCAACAAAAAATAAGTATATATATTATATAAAAATAAGCTTAAAATATTTTGGTAGTTCTCCGGGAAAACACCAATATTGTAGCCGGCAGCTAAAGTATTAATGGTCTTGTGTAAGTTTGAAGATTCCATCATTTCATTCCGTAGACTTCTTTTTGATAAGTCAACTTTTGCCTGAGATTTATTTCTTTTCTATCTATTTCTTGAGGTTTTTGTAGTATTAAAATGTTGTTAGAACCTACTTTTTATGTATATGGCATTATTCATGTCCCTAGCACTCCATAAAAGCTGGCGTTCCCTAGATTGTGGTAAATAAATAACAATGTGACATTGAAAAGCAATTGATAAATGAAGAAACATTTTCAAATATACAATTAAAAATTGTGGATTGTATGTGGATTTTACAATTAAAGCAAAACCACTAAAAACTTAGTGAAAAGACTCTATTACACTCCTATATTCTTTTAATGATTAAAGTTATACATTCGTAGTACACTATCTGTATACTAGTTTTAAAAAGAATAAAGTACAAACCTATTCATGTGATTTATTTTAACAGATTGATAAAGAGTGTAAAAAGCCTAAAACTAAAAATTTACATTCAACTGTATCGACTTCTTCAAGACCTAGGCTCATATGTTTCATACATTTATTTAGAAAAAGTAAAGTAGCGGTAACCTTAGGATATTCCAACAATTTTAGAAGTGGATAGTGTTACAATATAGTATTTTTTTCAGCATTTGGTTTGGGTGCTAGGTTTAAAACCTTCAACAGGTGGAAGTTTAAAAGCTGGCCGAGGGACAACAGATTCTAATGCTGTAATAACAACGGCAGTTATGGCTGACTTACCAGTTCTATCAGCCATGTTAAGTCGTTTATTTGAATCTAGCCAATATCTGAGTGATGTACCACTTCATCACCTAATAGATGCATTGTGTAAACTATCTCATGAAGCAATGGAGTTGGCGTATTGCAACAGAGTGAGTATTGGTAATTCAAGTTTATTATTTTTAAAATAAACTTGAATAAACAAATAAAATCTTTTTTAATTCAAAATTGTCATCATAATACTACTGGTTAACTGGGCACACAGTTTTTTCACTAGAGTTTTCAGGTATATGAAAATTATTTCTGAACCGCTTACGTTGATGTTTTTTCCAATAAATGTATTTAGAGTTTTGGCTGTTACCGAAACTCCAAGCATTTTTATTGAAAATTAAAAACATATATAAATCATTAGTCAACTGATGAATTTTAAGTTGGAATTTAAGACTTCCTGCTGCTATTAAAAATTCATTGGATAATACATAAAATACAGAAATAATTAGCTACTTCAAATATTCTATACTATTGATTATTAATAATAAATTCTCAAAAACCTCTTAACCACAACACTTTTTTATTTTACCCTTATCTATATTTCAACTACCAAGTAACCAACCATCCTCAGAGGGATAACATACATAGACCGGTAATTATTGTCTGCTATCTGTCTGAACATTGCCTCTTCATATTTAAAAGTCTAATTTAATTCAACATTCAAAAGAGATATAAATTATCACTAAGTATTTAATATTTAAATGTTAAAATATTTAAGGTTTTTGTGGTATTTAAAGGTTTTATGACCCAACTCAATTGGATATTTGCCAACAGTATCGGTGTCAGTTACTGTGACATGAGTTGAACTATTGCATACATAATATAATAGTAATGTATTGAATGTAATACCAAAATTATCAGCGTATTAATAAATTTGGTTGTTTATTTTCCATATCGTTTTAATTTGTTTTAAATTAGTGCTTTTCAAATTGACATATTTTGTAAAAATTTACTTTAAAAAGAGACATTTATAAATACCCCAAAATTTCATGAACTTGTTACATTTTAGATTTAATACATTATTTTCTATAAAAGTTATAAAATCCTGAAAATGCACAAATTAATGCTCCTAAAAATTGTTCTAATTAGAAGGTCCTCCGGGATGTCTTGTAGAGGAGTGTCACAATTCTGTTAAAAAGTTATTTTGATTTGTACGACAAAAAAGTATGGCAGATACTATTTGTTTAATTCTTTAGAAGTTAGAAGTTTAGAAGTTTCAGTATGGAATGTTTTTGGTAACCAAGAACAGAACTTTTGATAGCCCAATTAACTAACTCATAAAAAACAATCCAAACAATGTTTGGGGAATCATTCAAAATGTTAAATTCAACTTTAAAATAGAGAAGAATGAGTGAGTAAAGTGTGATAAAATGGAGCTGAATGTATTATTTTCTTCCTCAGATACTTTTAAGAAGACCAGATAAGGCAATTAAAAGAAAGGATCCAATCCGATTCTAAATGAAGAAAACTCTAGATCCGATAAGTACAGGGAGCGACAACAAACCGTGATGGTTTTGTTCCGAACAAAGCTGACCATTCGAGTAGTGGGGGTGGTGTGGACTGCCGCGTTCTGAAGACTACACAGTGCAATATCAGTAGCAATGGATGCAATGGTCTAGTGAACACCGAGCGTTTGTTGTTGAAGCATATTTCAAAAGTGGTGATGTTTGTTTTGTTACACAATGTGAATTTTGTAAATGTTTCAACATGGGTCAAAGGGAACGGATTCCATCATGAGTGATGAGGTGCATATTCATTTGGACGGATATGTAAATAAACAAAATGTTTGCTATTGGTCAGAGTCAAAACCTCAAAATTTGCATGAACGACCACTGTGTAGTGCCAAAGGTACAGTGTGATGTTGGGGGTAACCAAAACAAGTATCATGGGGCTATACTTTTTTGAGGAAGGTGGGTGAAGTGTTACTGTGAACAGTGACTGTTACCTGAGAATGTTGAATATTTTCTTCATCTTTAAACTCATAAGAAAATTTTTCTCTCTGAAAAAAATTTGGTTCCAACAAGATTTGGAGCAACTGCTTATTCAGCTAATGTGATCATAGACTTTTTGATGAAAAAATTTTGTAGCCGTGTCATTTCTCGCAATGGCAATATTGCTTGACCAGACTATTCGCCTGATCTCACTGCTGGTGACGTTTTCTTTTGGGTATACCTCAAATCGAAATTGTACACTAGCAAACCCTGAACAATGCAAGAACTAAAAGATTCCATAAGCCAAGTAATTGCCACCATAACACATGAGATGTTAGTAAAAGTGTTTGACAGTTTCACTGCGAGACTAGAAGCATCTATGGCATGGAACAGACACCATTTAAATGATGTAATTATTCGTGTAGCTCTTAAAAATAATAAATATATACAAAGGTTCATTAATACCGCAAATATTCTTATTTAAAACAGGTCAGGTTGTTTTGTTGCACCCTGTATCTTGGGCGTTCTATACCCTAGCTCACAAGCTGAGGGCTGTTGAAGAGTTTTGTAAATCTGAATAAAGAGTGAACAATGTGTTGAGTATATATTGTAAAATTTCAAGAAGTATAAATAGATCTTCTAAAATTATTTTATCTTTCCTTTTAAATCAAGCTAGACAATATTTCTCAATTTCTCAAACGAGCAATAATTGAGTTTCCATTGCATATTTTTATTGATTGGAAATTCTATTAATTACAGAGAAGAGAAGTAAACAAATTTTGCTTTTTTTACTGAAATCTATGAGATTTTGTTATATCTTTTGTTCAACTTCTCAGTTTGACTCACTGATATAATATCACAACTTGTGATGGATTTTAACTTCTTTCAAAATGTTTGAAATTTGAAGTGTTATAAGTAGTTCACTTCAAATTTTTTAGAAGTTCAAATTTTCTATTTGTAATTTCAGGAGCCTTCATTATTTGCAGTAGCCAAGCTTCTGGAGACAGGTTTGGTTAATTTACCACGAGTAGAAATCTTGTGGCGCCCTTTAACAAATCATTTACTAGAAGTATGTCAGCACCCTCACATACGTATGAGAGAGTGGGGTGTAGAAGCCATCACATATCTTGTTAAAGCTGCCTTGCAACATAAATATCAACCTCCACTGAAAGATAATCAGGTATGTTTCATAGGCTCTCTTTAGTCCTTATTTTTGTTAACCATTTTAATTTCAGGTTTTATTATTTCTAGCAAAAATAACTGTTAAATTCATGTTGGAATTTTAAGATCATTTTGATTTTTTTTTTTATGGTGAATAATGAAATAAGATTTGTATATTTATATTTAGATAAAAAGAGTACAGATACCATACTTCAGAATTAAAATAATTTTTTAATTAATTCATTGTCATAAGGAAAGAGTTGAAGAATTAACTTTTTGTTGCTGGGTTGGAGGCATTTCAATGTAATGAACAAATATTTTAATTATACTTTTGTAAGATTTATGTGTTGCTCTCCGTCACATACAGTAATACCCCGTACTTACGCGATAGGTGGAACCGAGCGATAACTGTGTAAGTCGAATTCACGTAAGTCGGGGTATAATTTTATACACAATCGCATAGGAATCATGTTTAATTAGGACCAAAGACCAAATAAACAAATAATTTAAATGAAAAATATGTATGCATTAAAATCTTCAATATATAATACAACAAAAAATTATATACAAACATATTGCCAAGATGTAAGTAAAAAGAAGCTATTTTGGCATAGAAGGCTTCATAAAATCTAGTAAATTTGTTTGAAGAAGTGAAGATTTTTTCTTCTCACGCAGAATTACCCCTTAACTCGCTAATTTTTTTTGTTTTGTGGCAGAAATATGCTTATCGTTGGAGTCTATGTTTTCCAAAAATTTGTAAGCCTCGTTCAATTAAACTAAGGCCATTTTCCAAGTTTCTAACCGTCACTTCATTTTACGTCAACTGAGTCTAAAGAAAATGCGTTTTTAAGGTCTTAGTCTTGGTTATGCATTTCTATGAGCTCGTCAATTAATTGTCAGCTCCTTTGTGTAAACCCAGCAGTGTTATTGAACATCATCATTATCCACTTCTAAATTTAGCTGTCTGACGAAACCGACAACTTCTTCAATCACATCAGCAATTTCACCAGGCTCTAGCACTCACTCCGATTGAGTTTCAGTGGCAAAAAAATACACACCTTTTCCCAAAAGCCATTCAAAGTTTTTTGAAAAATTTCATTCTAAGATTGTCCAATGATTCTTGGAAACATTGAATTGTTTCCAAAAATCTTCAACAGAGAGCTCGTTTTTCTGTCTCATAGCTTCATGCAGATCAGCAAATGAACTTTTTGTGTAATAAGCTTTTAAATGTTTTGATGACTTCCTGATCCATCGGTTGAAGCAAATTATTTGTATTTGGTGGCAAAAATATCACTTTCCCGCGTGTGTCGAAATTAGTTAAAGTAGTAGAAGGATGTCCAAGTCCATTGTTAATTAATAGAAAATATTTTAAAAGGAATTTGTTTAGACCGATAATAACGTTTGTTTTGAGGTATGAAATGATGACTAAACCGGTCCTAAAAATTAGCTGTCACCAAAGCCTTCTGATTCTACTTCCAAATCAAGGGCAAGCTAGCTTTAGAAATATTTTTATTGCCCTTGGATTTTCTGAGCAAGCTAGCTTTAGTAATATTTTTTATTGCCCTTGGATTTTCTGAGCGAAATACTATAAGAAATTGCAACTTACAGTCAACGGCTGTATTTGCGCCAAATATCACTTTCAATCGGTCTTTGGCGGGCTTAAAACCTGAAAATATTTTCTCTTCATGAGCTATAAAAGTTCTCATAAGCATTTTCATCCAGATCAGGCCAGTTTCTGGATAAATCGGACAGCTTGATTTAAAACCACGTAACTTGGGAATCGCGTAAGACAAGGTAATGTAAGTCGAGGATTACTGTACCAAGTCCTGGTAATTAGTAAGGTACTTCTTCAGGATGTATTCTCTACAACCTCTTTAGTCAAAGAAATGTTTTTCAAAATATCATAGGCTGCTATTAAAGGATATTAGGGAGACATTTTAGAGGTATCTAGTCATTGTGGAGTAACTAGAAACACAGAAGCAGATGATCAGATATACGTTGCTATTTATACTACATGTCATGCCATCTGATTTTCATGTATCCCAGTATCTAGTAAACAACTTTTCACGCCAATTGAGACTAGGCCTACTCCAGGTAAGGAATTTTACCCGTGCATTGCCATAATTCTCTTCTATTCTCAATACCAGAAGATTGTTAAAATCTTTCTTTACTCTTACCTAATTCCACCTACTACCCTATTTAAATTATCATCGTGGAAAATGAACAATGTGTTTTACATCTATGTTATAAATTATATGCCTGTTTTCCTTGTAAAATAACTAGAAACACAAAAGCAGATCAGAGATAAATTCACTACAAATGTGGCGAGATCTACTTTACAGGCCTTTACATCTTATTTATGTCTATCTAGGTATCTAGTAAAAAAAAACTCTTAAACCCAGCTGAGAGCAAGTCTACTTCAGTTAAGTGACCCTTCCACATGATGCCATAATTTTTCCCTATATATTGCACCAAGGAATGACTATCCTTTCCTTGGTCCTACCAAATTCCACCTGACCTTCCTTATACTTTTTGTTACAAGGGGGTGTAATGGGTAGACACCTCTTTATGATCTCTAAAGAGTAGGTCAGCTGCAGGTACAGGTTTCATGTCTCTACCTTAATTTTACTTTATCATACAAAGGTTAGAAAAGCATTGTGTTTATGGTTTCCTTCTAAGGCAATATTAGATATACAACAGTACTCTCCCATTTTCAGCCAGGTTTGGACTTGAGTGCCCAAACCTATCAAAAATATGTAATAAATACCGTTATTTGACCTAAATGAAGTACAGTGCAGCAGCACAATCGGTAATTTGATAGTGTTAACTTAGTGTTTATAAAACAAATATTAAATAGTCTGTCTAGTAAATGTATACTGATCCAATTCATATTGCTTGCTTGTGCCATCAATATTCAAAACAAAAGTTGTTCTCAGACAGTAAAATTTATGACATGTTGCTTGTTTGTGGAATCAGTGTTTAATACATTCAGCACAGTGGCCATATTGGAAATCTCACCAAACGACTAACCTTTCTTTTATTAACTTCCAGATTTGATGGCATTGTCTTATCTCAAAATCTATACTTAAATGCTTAGTTATAAAGGGATAAAAATAGTAAAAAAAATAAACACTCTCTTTAATTGTAGACATTGGGTGCACTCGCTGTGCCTTGCAGTGGAATGATTGGAATGCTATGCGAGATTGCATAGCTTGATGTTGCATCTAATGATCGTGTCTCTTTTTTCATCTCAATAATTTTCCTTCTACCATATTTAGGATTATTGGAGACATCAAAACAGTATATTAAACATTAAAATATGGTTTTATTTTTCAAAACGCAATAAAAAAGAAAGGCAATTTACATGAAATATCTACAGATACAAATACTAAAACCCAACAAAAATGACAGAGAAATAAGATGATTTAAATAAAAATACAAAATACCTACTACTGAAATATACTACATACTAAAATTAAAACTAAACAAACATCAAAATCTAAGAATAAAAACCAAATTAAATCTCATCTTGAAACTCCCTGAAGCATTGTTGAATGCAAAGGGGGGCTCCTCTTTCTTTTGTATTATACCCCCCTCCTCGAAGGGGGTTCCATTTGTTTTGTTTTTACGTAATCAAGGTGAAAGGAATTTTTGGTATATTTGTCAACCGTCTTGTTAACTGTCTTGAAGTTAAGCCCCCTGAAGAGTCAGAAAAACATTTACCTGAAGTGCAGGTGTAGTGATTTCTTCTCCCTCTGATTCACCTACAAATTCTCAATCTTCATTCTCCAACTTTAATTCTTCATCGTCCTGCCCTTCAAGATCTTCTCCCTTGTCTTCTTCGAATAAAATTGTCAGAAGTTCTTCCTCGTGTACACTTTGCAGTCTTCCCTCAGTTGATGTTGACCTGGCATAGATCTTAAAACTAACATGTAAATTATTATAAAACATAAATAAATAGTCTCAATAATAATTATTACTATGTACGTATTAATTTTGATTCCTCTAGTATGCTATATAAATTAATATTTCACACACCTTGACGAATGCGATGAAATTCCATATGCGGAAGGGGAGGATCTGCAACTTTGTCATGGTTAACAGCTGAACTGAAAATGCACAAACAATAAATAATTAGTATCTTAGATATTTATAAGCATTATTCTTAATCCAGCACTATGCAAAAAATGATAATACAAAAGGGCTAATTTCACAAATATTCATGGTCCTGGTAAAGTTGAAGTCGTGGAAACTGAGGTAAAATCTCTTCATTCGGCCTTTTGTTTCCCGCCCCTGGTTTGGACCACATTCTGAAATAAAATTAAATAAAACGTAAAAATGCACTAATTATTTTATTAAAAATAAAATAATTAATTAATTTATTTATTTATTGCAAACTTTGAAATGATTTTATGTATTAGGAAATGCAGAAAAATGCAAAATTAAAAATAAATTCACAAAAACATGTGTTTATTCAAAAACATTAGAACAAAACTAGAGAACCAGTTTGTGTAAAAAAAATAATTACATAAAACACCATTATGAAACATTGTAGATATCAACATAGTTTTAAAATGCAATAATAAGACATTCAATTCAAATTACTTACCCAATATTCAACTCTCAAAAAGTTAACTTGGGATGGTCGGTTTTCAAAACGACTAAGGCTCAATGTTCTCCAAACTATTCTAAAGCACTTATATAAAAATCTAACCTTTTTATAAACATTTCTTGACACTAAAGGAGTTTAAACTAGGCTGGGAATGAGATTGCTGGTGTGCCCGCCTTCTATTAAAAGGAAAGAGGAAAGTGCACCGGCACACTCTGAGTGTCTCACAAGGGAACCGGTACGCTAGCTATGTTGAACGTGTTAAATGAAAATCTTTTGTTAAAATCGTGATTGTAAAGAGATTGCTCCTGGAATAAGGAAGGGACACACAGCTGGAGGATAGTACTGTATCGTCAATTTGACTATTCTAATTTTTGTTTTTTTTTTATTTGCCAAATTATTGTTTTTTTTTTATAAATGTGTTAAACATAGTAATATCCCATAGTTCTTAAGCTCTTGGAAAAAATATTATAGTAGCTATTATTAGGAATCCTATGTTATGAATCCTATATTATTAGGAAGAAAAATATTATTTATCATGACTATGTTTTAATAGAATAGTGAAATGCAAATGTTAAATTTTTTTAAAAATTATTGTTAGACATATTTTATTTACAAAAAAACCCAGAATGTAACAAATGAATGAGTTGTAGAACACGTTTTTAGTATAATGAAGGAATTTTTAATTTCTCCTATGAGTTTGGTGGATAGTTGAAAATCAGCATATTTAAAGCTCAAACAATCTACTCTACTTGCTGTCACATTCTACACAGCTCATTGCTGGGTGTTGTGCATATAATGGGTGGTTGCAGTGAGCACAGTAGCTAGTAGTCATCCTTCTGGTGGCTGCTGCCACACTCTACACAGCACATTGCTGGGTGTTGTGCACATACTGGGTGGTTACAGTGAGCATAGTAGCTAGTAGTCATCCTTCTGGTGGCTGCTGCCACACACAGCACATTGCTGGGTGTTGTACTCATACTGGGTGGTTACAGTGAGCACAGTAGCTAGTAGTCATCCTTCTGGTGGCTGCTGCCACACTCTACACAGCACATTGCTGGGTGTTGTGCATATAATGGGTGGTTGCCGTGAGCACAGTAGCTAGTAGTCATTCTTCTGGTGGCTGCTGCCACATTCTACACAGCTCATTGCTGGGTGTTGTGCATATAATGGGTGGTTGCCGTGAGCACAGTAGCTAGTAGTCATTCTTCTGGTGGCGGCTGCCACATTCTACACAGCTCATTGCTGGGTGTTGTGCATATAATGGGTGGTTGCAGTGTGCACAGTAGCTAGTAGTCATTCTTCTGATGGCGGCTGCCACATTCTACACAGCTCATCTTGCATTTCCCGCATATTGGGAGTTTTAAGATAGGATCGCATTTGTGTTCAGTTAACTCCATTGGTTCATCAATGATCTAAAGGAAACATGATATGGGTATAAGTGATTCTCTTGCAGTCCTCATAACATCCCATCTTGAAACCACATGTTACATAATGGAGAGTGAATATTGATTGGACTGGGACAAGTTTTTCATGGACCATTAGTTTTAGTTCGAATGACTCCAGATTATGAGGTAAATAGATTATGATCAGATTCACAACTAGTTGTATTTTTTTCATTAGATAGAGGGTTGTCGTTATGTGGAGGGTTGATATAAGGGAAAATGTCAGTGTTAGGTGAAGGAGCTGAACGCGACATTACGGCAATACGAGAATAATGGCTTGTTGTAAGTACTCTGGGGCGGTTTTTCTTCCTACGTATTCGGTACTCAGTTTCACTCTAATGATTCATTTATAGCTTAACTCCTGATGGAGTGTCGTCATTTGGACAAGGTATAAGTGATCTAGGGTTAATTGAATCCAAAGTAGATGTTGTGTACTCTACAGGCTGATTGTCATAATCATAAAATATTTCAATAGTCAGCTTTATTTAAATTATCTGTGCCTTCACATAATTTTGTTTCAATTTTAACAAATAATAGTTTCTGACATTGCTTTTTTCTTGTGTTTAGAAATTGCAAACCTTATTACTTGGTCCTCTGGCAGAACTTTGTTCTGTGCCTCATGGTGATGTTCGTCAGCGCCAGTTGGAATGTGTTCTACAAGTTCTACATGGTTCAGGAGAAATTTTATCTCGTGGTTGGCCTTTAGTTCTTACAATTATTGGAGCGGTTTCAGATCAGCATGGGTGAGTTATGGGATAAGTTTTAAAAAAATTAAGCAACCTATGACTTGTATTAATAATGGGTAACTAACTGTATTTATCCAAGTACAGTTAGAAATGATATTAACATATATTTGTTTATATTAAAATTTATCTGACCTTGTGTTGATTTCAGATTCATTTGATAACAATAGTTTAACCAGTGTTTTGTTATTTGAAAGTTTGGTGGCGATCTATTGGATAGGATAATGATATATATTGGTCTTGTTCATAAAAAACACAAAATGAAATAATTGTTAAACATTGCTCATTTTGTGTGTCACTAAAAAAATAATAAATTTATTTAAAGTAATAATAAAATTGACTTCTTTTGTGCATCTTTAATAACATGAAGTGAAATTACCAGGAAAATTTTAGTTATCGAAAATCTCTACTACACGAGGTTCGAAATACCAAGAGTAAAAAAATCATTAGCTTAAATTATTGAGGCTCACTTAACTTGTGCAATATCCCAATTTTGTCACTAGGCTGTACTAATAATTAGTTTAACTGAAACTTATTATAAGTTTAAAGTAAGTAGTCGTACATACAAACTGCATTATGTGATTACATGTTACTGTATGTAAGAATTTTGTTGTAAACTGTACATATACTTAACAGCCTTAACCTTTTGCGCTCCATAGGCGAACTGAGTCCGACATCACAAAATATCCCGTTCCACTCAACTGTCGGATTCAGTCCAACATATTTTGCGATGAAATTTATACATACTTTCAAATGTCTTGCGTAATGATATTGTGTACTATGTTCATTTGTGTTATGAGAAGGCACTGTTTATTTTTATAATGCTGATTTGTCTTGTTTATCTTAATTTTTTCTGTAAATAAACAACTGGTTCCAGACAGTTTTTTACTATGTACTGGACAGTATGCCTCATACATCTGGCTTAGTTGATAGATTGCTTTAGATGTGAACATGTCCTAATTTATATCTCCTTTATTTATTTAGAAGTTTGCTTTTATTTTAGTTCAAACATATTATGTTATATAGATAAAGTGCTTTCTAATAGGCTTAAAACGTGTGAGCGCTAGGCCTACTGCGCAACTTGCCCAAATAACCCGAGATTACATACAAACATATATGTTGAAAAGTTTCACACTGTCAAACATTATAAACAATAATTTTAAGTGTTTTTAAAGTGGCCAAATAAAAGAGAATGTGTAAATAAACTCAGCCTAAAGGAATTAAACAATTTTGAATAGGCCTATATGACATTTCTCAATAATTCATGTTTAGTCCTACATATGTTTTATGGTACCTACTTTTGTAAATATATTTTGTGCTTGTAAATATGGTGTTTAGTGCAATTTGTTTTTCTTTTTTAATAATTACATCAAAGTGAACTATTGTCACATTCGAACCTATTTGCAGGTGACTATTATAGTAGCTACACCATTCTTGGCATTTTTATGTATGTGCATAGTTTTACATTTTTTAGAATAGATATTACAAATAGATTTTTGTAACACTACTTATGCATATAGTTTTATTCAGCATTACTTTAAGCTTAAAATGACTCTATAATTCATCATTAGGAAAATGTTATTTTATCAACAAAGCTAATTATAATTATTTTTCCGTAGTAGAGAAAAAAAAGATATTTTATTAGGCCTACTGAAATAAAACTTCACATTTCCAACATATAAACCTCAGATTACTGTTCTTCAGTTTATTCTAAACAAAGTGGTGTATAATATTATATATTTACTTGAAGTCTTAATTTCTTAGTGAATAATTAAACATTCATGTTCAAAACACATGCTAACTAATTGGATCTGGTGGAGTAGCTGGCGACAAAATAATTGGAGTCCAAAGGTTAATACCTTGAGGTGCACTTATTTAACCCTTTGACTAACATTCACTTACCAGTACATGAGTTCGCACATAAGCCAGCTGGAGCATTCCCATACATGAACATTCTATCATTTCTCTCAGATTAGAATTACTGTATGTTTATGATTTTTTCCTGTGTATTGTACTGGACTCAAGGTTCAATATTTGATATTATCTGGACAATAAATGCTACAGAGGTATATAGTCACCATCATTTTGTATGCAAAGTCTATGGTTTGGCTACATGTTTACAGATTGTTGCATGATTTGGATACAAATAAATTAGGCATTTCTAACAAATTTGTTTTCTCATCGGAACCTAAAGAATTAGATTTTTTCAAAATATTTTTTTATAGGGATTTGGTAAACAAAATTCTTACAGAAACCAAAGAATATTACGACTTTGTATATGAAAATACTACTGTGTCTGACCATTCAAAACTGAAAATGTGGAATGCTTTCATATTTTAAAATATTAACAAAATTTATACTTTCATAAATATTAAATATTTTCATAACAAATATTAACCCTTAGCGCTCGGATTTTTGTAACAGGCTTTGCTTCTCCACTTGTAATTAAATTTAGACAAATTCCTCACCTGCAAGTTGCATTATTGTTTATGGAAAACTTTGTTTTCTCTTACATGATTTTAGTAAACTAAGCTATTTTTATTCACTAATACTGCATGTACATGATTTTATTATCTTATTTGTAGTTTTGCAGATTATGATATCTCTGAAAATAGTCTTCCGGATGAAGTCCTGGTTTTCTGCTGCATGTTTTGCAGTGAAAAACTATTTTCCTCTACCTCCTTTTATCTTCCTGTTACTGCAAACTACACAATCCTTAGAACTACTTTTATCATTGGATAAGATTAAATGTAATTTCCCATTCAGTCTTTCTTCTTTGTCAGTAGTTGATGGCCTCTTACTATACGGGTTATTCCTAATATCACCAATGCATTCCCTCACCAAGTTTTGGCAAAACTATTTTTTTTTAACAGGATTTTCTCTCATTTCCTTTTTTTTGTTATTATAGATAATAAAACTGTTTACTACAGCTACATCTAATATCCAGAAAAACATTTTCCTTCACCATTTATTGTTCGTCTCGTAAAACTGCACGGTTCATTATATTGAACAGCTAAATCTACACCACCCATAAACTGGTTATATTTACAAATAGGTGTTGGTTTAATTATTTTGTTTATGAAACTGAACTACATTCTAATAAATCAGGATCAAGTAAAAGATAAGGAATTTCAGAATCACTAATTGCACGTGAAGCCACGGCAAACTACGAGTAAACAAATAACCTGCGAAACTGTAACCTACTTGCAGCTTACAACGTAGCGGCAAACTAGATTTTGTGATGACTCACATATTCTTAGACATTTTCAACTTAGTTCACATTATTGTCAATAGAGTGTAGCACCAAAAGGTAAAAGATTGAATGTCGTGGGATTCGCCGCAGACAAGTTATAGGCAAATCGTGTCGGGTGACCCCCGACATACGAGTAAACTGCAATATACACTTGGCGGGGCTCCCCCGACAGTCAAGTGTTAAGGGTTAAAAATAGTACAATAGTTAAAAGGTTTTAGAAAAAAAATTCAAAAATGTTTTAAAACCTTGTTGCTTCCCCAGGATTTATCAGGGCCATGCATATGTTGCTAATCAAAAGGTTAACTTTTGAGTTTTAGAGGTTAATCAAGTAGACTTACAAAGATCTACATAAAACGTAATGAGTTTTGAACAAGTTTGCACTGTACCATTAACACAAGAAAGAGACAGTGTGTAAATCTTCCTCACTTGAGCCGCACAGTGTTCAAGGAAACTAATTTTAGTTTGATATTTGCCTCAACCATACATTATTCTGGGTTCAAGTGATTAGTCATAAGTACTAATATTCACTGGCTGGTCAACTAGGGCCAAAAAGCTCTATGCAGAATTTCTTTGGCGCTATTGGTGATTGAAAATTATACCATTAGGTTAAAGGTGTGCTCCTATCAATAATTTCACTCAAACAACTAAATTCTTTTGTGTTAAAAAAATTTCTGGTAATAAATGAAAATATATTTTAAAATTTATTGTAATTGAGGTTAAAAATAAAGTTGTTTATCTGTATAATATTAGCAATAATGGGTTTGTTATGATTATATGTTTTTTAGTCAATAAATTGAGTATAAAATTCACCAATCAGAACTATTTATTTACTCTAACGAAATCAGTACAAAAATATATCCATGAATCTATGTATGTTATCTGAAATATGTAAACTAAAAAAAATTCACTCTAAAAATAATGTATAACTGGTGCACTATAAGTTCCGCTCTGTCCGTTGAGCAGCAAGTGATGGCACACAGGGGTGAAAGGGGTAAGAATCAATGCTGTTCTGCAAACATTAGTCTTCTTGAAATTCTGACCATTCTAACAGCACTCATCTTGTGGCTAGGTTATTCTAGTCAGTCTCTCACTGCTAATTGTCTAGTTCAGTGTGTCTCTACTGTTGTTAAGTGTATATACAGTAGAGTCTCGATAATTCGAGGTAGATAGGTACAAGGAAATACGTTCCTATGCATTAGAAAAAATTAGGTGTTTTAATGAAGTAGTAGTATAACTAAGAATGTACAAAATCAGTTTATCGAACTTTATATGGACATTTATTGAAAGCCCGACTCATTACCTTTGAATACCCTATTGGTATATACAGTTTTTGGAAAACCCGACTCATTTCCTTTGCCTACCGTATTGACATGGACATTTCTTTGAAGCTTGACTCGTATCCCTTGCATACAGTATTGATATGAACATATTTTGGAAACCTGACTCTTTTCCTTTGCATACCCTATTATTATAAACAGTTTTTGGATGCCCGATTCATCATTTTCTTTCAAAATAGATAAAATAGGCTGAAACAGAAATAGGCTTAAATCTAACGGGACTTTGAATTTTGAGACTCTAGTGAGTATATATATATATTTTACGTTGTCCATTATTTTTCCGTTGCACTGACTTTATGAAGTTAATATATTACTATTGTAAATACTTTTAATTGCACTTAGTGGTGGATAAAAGTATTTACAATAGTAATATATTAACTTCATATATATATATATATATATATATATATATATATATATATATATATATATATATATATATATATATATATCACTTTCACTATATGTACTTAAACAAGAATCTTACTTGGTATTTATGCGAGTTAACTTTCAAAGACCGGTCTTGTCTCCATCATCGGGCACACCCGGATGGAAGGAAGAAAAAACCAAAGAAAAACAAATAATATATCAAATAGCCCAAAAAAATGGATTAAAAAAACAATAGATAAATTAGAATTTAAAATATTAAATAAATTAAAACAACCTAAAATAGAACCACAACCACAACAAAATGGGTCACTTTCACATATACAGGGTACAACATAAAAGGAATAACTAAAACACTAAAAAATAATAATATTAACATAGCTTACAAAAACACAGGAAACATAATCAATAAAATAAACCAACTGGAAAAAATATGTCCCACACTTAATAACGGAATATACAAAATCGAATGCCCAGACTGTAATAAAATATACATAGGCCAAACAAAAAAGAAATTAAAAGACAGATATCAAGAACACCTCAATGCATACATCAAACCTGAAACTTATAACTCAAACTTAGCCACACACGCCATCAAAAACAAACACACATTCCCCACATTAAAATACGTTGACCTAATAAAAAAGTACAAAAAGGCCTCAAAATGACAATCTGGGAACAACTACAAATTTATAAACATAAAAATAACATCATTAACGAACAAATACAATTAAAATTAAAAAACGATAAATTATTTAACCTAATAGACAAAATTAACCCCAAAACCAACTTAAAAGAATCACACAGTGCAGTGAATCCGAAAATAGAACATAACAGTAACCTTGTGACAACGGGAATTCAGTATGCCCGATGATGGAGACAAGACCGGTCTTTGAAAGTGAACTCGCATAAATACCAAGTAAGATTCTTGCTTAAGTACATATAGTGAAAGTGATAAGTGAATACAAGAAAACAGTGTTGCAAAACTACAAATATATATATATATATATATATATATATATATATATATATATATATATATATATATATATTCCTGATATTTAATATTATCCATTGTTTTTCCGTTGCACTGACTTTATGAAGTTAATAAATTACCAATTTTGAGTAATTTTATCCACCGTTAAGTGCAATAATTTTACCTTGAGTGATGAGGCACCTTTCGGTCTTTGACCATTGTCGAATCACTGATTGTTCTCTGCTGTGGATGCTATGTCCGTGAAGCCGGTGTTTGTAGAAGTTACGCGCACTATTTCTTGATCTGTGTGTATGAGGTTTCTGTATAGTATGTCTTCTGTATATGTTGTTTGTAAATTCATTAAGTTGTTGTGTATGTTTTTATAAATGTGGTATTTTTCTAGTGAGTTTAGTTCTATTGGGTTGTTATTTATTTCCAGTATGGTTAGGTTATTTTCGTAATTTGTAATTTCGTGTTTATGGGAAATTAGGTGTGCTGCAACATTTGATACTTTAGAATTTTTATTTTTGAATGCTCTATAATGTTCTTCAAATCTTATTTTAAACGTTCTGGATGTTTTTCCTATGTAAAAGGCGTTACAGTTGTTGCAAGTGATTTTGTAGATTCCTGATAGGTTATGATTTTCTGAATTTGTTATGTGGTTTTTGTTACTAAGATATTTTATTATTTTGTTGTTTGGTTTGTAAGTTGGAGTGTAGTATTCTTTGTTGTATATATTCGTTATTTTTTCTATTTTGTTATTGGTATATTTATATTTTAGGTAGATTTTTTTATTTTTATTGTTTTCGTGTTCCGGTTGTAGTGTTGTGTTGAGGTTAGGTTTTTTTGTGAATTTATTGTATATATTTTTTATAATGTGTTTGTTGTATCCATTTTCTATTGCTATTTTTGTAATGTTATCTATTCTTCATTTAATTTTTGTTTGTTATCCTGTGTGTATTTTATTGCTTTATTTATCATGTTACTGTAAGTGTTAATTTTGTGTGTCCAGGGGTGGTTAGATTTGTAGTGTACACACAACACTACAAATCTAACCACCCCTGGACACACAAAATTAACACTTACAGTAACATGATAAATAAAGCAATAAAATACACACAGGATAACAAACAAAAATTAAATGAAGAATTAGATAACATTACAAAAATAGCAATAGAAAATGGATACAACAAACACATTATAAAAAATATATACAATAAATTCACAAAAAAACCTAACCTCAACACAACACTACAACCGGAACACGAAAACAATAAAAATAAAAAAATCTACCTAAAATATAAATATACCAATAACAAAATAGAAAAAATAACGAATATATACAACAAAGAATACTACACTCCAACTTACAAACCAAACAACAAAATAATAAAATATCTTAGTAACAAAAACCACATAACAAATTCAGAAAATCATAACCTATCAGGAATCTACAAAATCACTTGCAACAACTGTAACGCCTTTTACATAGGAAAAACATCCAGAACGTTTAAAATAAGATTTGAAGAACATTATAGAGCATTCAAAAATAAAAATTCTAAAGTATCAAATGTTGCAGCACACCTAATTTCCCATAAACACGAAATTACAAATTACGAAAATAACCTAACCATACTGGAAATAAATAACAACCCAATAGAACTAAACTCACTAGAAAAATACCACATTTATAAAAACATACACAACAACTTAATGAATTTACAAACAACATATACAGAAGACATACTATACAGAAACCTCATACACACAGATCAAGAAATAGTGCGCGTAACTTCTACAAACACCGGCTTCACGGACATAGCATCCACAGCAGAGAACAATCAGTGATTCGACAATGGTCAAAGACCGAAAGGTGCCTCATCACTCAAGGTAAAATTATTGCACTTAACGGTGGATAAAATTACTCAAAATTGGTAATTTATTAACTTCATATATATATATATATATATATATATATATATATATATTCTTGATATTTAACATTATCCATTGTTTTTCCGTTGCACTGACTTTATGAAGTTGCACTAACTTCATATATATATATATATATATATATATATATATATATATGAAGTTAATAAATTACCAATTTTGAGTAATTTTATCCACCATTAAGTGCAATTACTCAAAATTGGTAATTTATTAACTTCATAAAGTCAGTGCAACGGAAAAACAATGGATAATATCAAATATATATATATATATATATATATATATATATATATATATATATATATATATAGATTTAGATTTTTTGGACTAGGACAGGTCTGACAAGTCTGTCAGTCTCCTAGTCCAAAAAATCTAAATAATCTTTACCAACCAAAACTAACCTAAATATATATATATATATATATATATATATATATATATATATATATATATATATATATATATATATATATATATATATATTTTAAGTTGACCTGTTGTAACTGTCGTGTGCATTTACAATGCCTCCTGTAGTGAGTAAAATGAAATATGAAAAACTTCATAATACTCGGGTGATGCTAAATGATCAATATTAATTGAAGTTATCTATTAATTGCAAACAAATGTCTTTAAAATAATTCTAGCTAACGGGATATTAACAGTTAATATAAGACGGACTTCAACTTGACTTTATTTTATGTAGATTTCAACACTTTCTTGGTTATTAACACTGGAAAAAGAATAAAGGAGAAATTAATTAATAGTATAATTTTCTTCATTTAAACAATCCTAAAACTCGTTTGACATTGTTGAAATTGAGAAAATTGTATGGTTGGTGTAGGAGGTTAATAGGAGTTTTTCATTTTTTATAGAAATTACATACATACAGACCGATGATTAATAAAGCAGTATTGCAAAATATTCAGCTGTACTCGTTTTGCTAATGTTGGGTGTAGAATCAGACAACTCAGTCTGAAGACGAGGTGGGGCGGGCAAGAGTTGTACTACAAACACTGGCTAGTAGCAGCTGAGCTAGAACGGTACTTACATTGCACAAGTAATACTGAACATGTTTATATATATCCTACCAAAGGAATAGCATAGGGTAGCAATTTTGTAAAATCTTTATTTGAATTTTCTCTTTGCACTATGTGAAAATTTATATAATATAAGGAATTAATATGAATATGTGTCTAGGGAGAATTTAATTCGCGTGGCATTCCAGTGTCTACAATTAGTGGTTACAGATTTCCTACCTCTAATGCCATGGCGCTGTCTTCCCCTCTGTTTAGAAACCACTTCTAGATTTGGCTCTCAGACACAGGAGCTGAACATTTCATTGACAGCAATAGGACTTATGGTAATTGATTTAGCCTTGTTACTTATTTTTATTACAGTAGAACCTAGTTAATTCAAAATCATGGAAACCATGATGAAAATTGTAGTAACAAAAATTATGTAATTAGGGAATATTGCTCTGCATATTAAAGTAGAAATATCAAAAAAAAAATAAAATAAAAACAAAGTTACTTTTAAGTGAAAACAAATTTTGCAGAATTTGGCTTTATTATCTTACTCTTAATAATTTATATCAAAGTTGCTTGTTATATTCATCTTGAATTCACTGATTAAACTATAATAAAATGATACTTAACTAAGTGAATAGGAAAGAGCTTACTTGCTGACGCATTACGAAACAATCGTTCCTTTTATTTTCAAGGAAATAAAAATGCCTCTACTGGCAACGTCGTGCTAGGTACAATGGTTGCCTGGATGAGATTTATAAGTGTAGAGAGGGTGGGTTAAGTAAGTTGTGTGCTATGTAATAGATTAAAGTGTTGGCTTCAAAATGTGTGTGGTCATTTAATATGTTTTCCTTATCTATTGTATAGTGTTTCTATATCTCGAATTTTTCTAAAGTTGTTAGTTTTTTACTTTGTTTTAACATCTGGAAAATGTTTAAATTAGTATGTATATCCGTGTGTGTGTTGTATGTTTTTTAGGTGTGTTGCGCTGCTGAATTTTGGGTTTGTTTGGTTTCTTTGTGTAATGAGTTCTTCGAAGCATGTGTAGAATGACCTACCGGTTTGGTTGATATATTAGCTGGGACACTCATTACATGTTAATTTGTAAATACCGGATAGGTTGTATTTGTCTGTTTGTTTTTGAAAGGGTAGTATGTGCTGTCTTAAAGTGTTTGTTGTTTTGTAATATATTTGGTAATGAAATATTTTGAATATGGAAGCTATTTTGTGTTTTTTTGTTGTGGTAGGTGAGGGATATGTATTTGTGGTTTTTTATGTGGTTTGTCAGCGTGGCCGTTTGGTGATGTTGTTTATGTTTAATATTCATGTGTATGTTTCCGTTGAGTGTATGTTGGTAGACGTTTTGTTGAGCAATGTATTTTATTGTATTGAGTTCTTCATCAGTCTTTTTGTAGTATAGGTATATTGATTAGGCAGTGTAACATATAATTAAATGCAGCATGCTTGTGTTGTGTGGGGGTGATTAGATGTATTATGTATGACAGTATCGGTGGTTATTGGTTTTCTGTATATTTTGAAATTGTGTCTGGTGATGTTAAGGTATAGAAAGTTTATTTTATTGTTTTCTTCTTATTCGAGGTTGAATAAGGTGAGGTTTTGCTGTATGGTATTAATGTAATTGTGTAGTTGTTTGATTTGCTCTTTGTTACAGTTTCTCTCTCCGCGTCTTTACCAAGTCCAATATAACCTTATCCTTAACCAAATTTTATGCCATACAATTTTAGAACATTTTAAGAATTACAATTCTTCATAGCTTGGCTAAAGTTTCTCCGTTTTTTCACTAGGCCGTTTTTCAGTGTGCAGAATTTGTGTTGGTATATGAAGTAGTTTTGTGATGTGATGAGTTTGGTGAGTGTTATGATTTCATCAGTGAGTTTTTGCGGAGTTTTGTTTGCTGTGATCATGTTTTGTAGTATTTGGAGAATTTGTTCAATGTGTACATTAATGTATAGGTTTTTATGTTGAATGATACAATGGTGGAGTTGTGTTGTATGTGGATGTCTTTAATTTTGTGAATAAGTGCTATGTTATTGTGTATGGATGTGTGATTGTGAAAGTTTATATTGTCTCTGATAAGTTTATCTATGTATTTGGCTAGCTTATGTGATGGTGCCTGTGTGTGATTGATTAGTGAATGGATGGGTGTGTTTTCTTTGTGGATTTTGGGTAAAGCGTTTAATGTGGGATCTTGGGATTTTATTTGTTTGTAATATTTCTTTGTTATATTTTCATGATTTCGGTGCATTTATTTAGAAGATTTTTAATTTGTGTTTGAAATTTTGATGTGGGGTCTGATCGGAGTTCGGTTATTTTGTTTTCTGCTATGAAGTTGTTTACATTCCTGTCAGTGTCTTGTTGGGGCATTATTATAAATATAACCTACACCCAAAGAAATACAACCACAAACAAATGTCTAACATCCTTTTGGACACTGAAACAGCAATTCAAAACACAGAACCTACACACCATGCATATATTATACAAGACATTAAACATAAAATGCCCAACATAAACTCCTTAAACAATATACCAGTCATAAATAATGAACTTTCAACCTTTTAATCAAATATACAAAAACGCTACAGACACATCCTAAATTTAAAAGCAGACTGCAACGGGCAGATTTACCGATGCAAAAAAAAAACAGTAATCGTATAGAATATGGAACCAGGCCAAAGTGCCTAACATTAAAATTAGTTTATAGCAATGAAATAAAAAATATTAAATACAGGAAAAACAGATTTACTTAGTACTATAGGACAGTAATAATTTAGTTTAGGCAACTGGGTCAAAATGCCTAATATTACATAAGTGTTAACTAAATAAAATAAAGTATAGTCAATATAAGAAAAAGAAATAAAAACAGAGTAACTTATGCCTATTTTTAAATAAATAAAACCTCTAAACCACAAATAACTTTTATTTTAATCTTTATGTACATTTCAATTGCCCAGCAAACTTCTTCAGAGGTATTTAAAAAATATAACTTTTGAAGTTGTAATTTTTAAATACCTCTGAAGATAATTGCTGGGCAATTGAAATCTACATAAGGTTTAAAAAAAAAGTTATTTGTGGTTTAGAGGTTTTATCTATTTAAAAATAAACATTACGCCACAGTTGCTTCATACAGTTATAACTTAGGCCGATCTATGAAGAATTGTAATTCTTAAAATGTTCTAAAAATAATCATGATCTAAAATTGTATGGCATACTACGGCAAATCAAACAACTAATTACATTAACCCTCAAGGACGCACGCTGTTGTAAAAAGTACAACAGTTTTAATATTTTGATTCTTGTTGAAACCTGTTGGTAGCTATTTGTTCAAATCACTGTTCTATTCTTCTATTGGTCCCCCCACTACTCTTATCAGTTGTCATTAATGTCTTTATTCTATCAACATAGCCTCAGTGTGCGATTAGTTCTGGTCAGTCATCACTGTTGTACAAAATACAACAAGGCGCCTTCTGACGTTTTTATTTTTTCGGTGCAGTTTTTCTTTTCTCCACGAGGGAACGTAAGTTTTTTATATACATTTTTTTAAAGAATTATGTTATTATTTGTTTGGTTCAACATTTTTATAAATGTTCATGTTTTTAGGAGTGAATTTGGAAGACATTCCAAAAATTTTACAGGATCTTTCTGATGAAGAAATTGAAAATGCTGATTTTATTGAAAGTGACGATGATCTGAGCGACGGTGAAGCTGAAAAAAGTGATCATAACTCAGAAAGTGAATTGGTAGGTGATTGGCACTCTACGTAAGAACAAACGGGAAATTCCACCAGAATTTCTGCCTAATAAAACCATTCAGCCAGGTACTTACTTGTTTGGGTTCCAGAATGATCGAACCATGGTCTCATATACGACAAAAAAAAAAATAAAGCTGTAATATTGATTTCGACTATGCACGACTCAGATGATGTTAACGAACAAAAAAATAAGCCAGAAATTATATTGCAGTACAACAGAACGAAGGTGGAGTTGATAGTAATGACCAGCTTTGTGCTACATATAGCGTTGCCCGGAGGACAAGAAGATGGCCAGTTGCATTATTTTTTGCTCTGATAAACATTGCTAGGGTCAACTCACAAGTAATTTTTTCATTGGTAAGACCAAACTTTTAATAACTCGATTGAAAGTTAAGGAAAATGTAGAAAACCGAGATGTTGTATAAAATACAACAACGCGCCTACTTACGTTAGATAAAAAGGCGCGCGTGCATGAGGGTTAATACCATACAGCAAAACCTCACATTCACCCTCAAATTAGAAGAAAACAATAAAATAAACTTTCTAGACTTTACCATCACCAAACACAATTTCAAAATATACAGAAAACCAACAACCACCAATACTGTCATATTTATTACATCTAATCACCCCACACAACACAAGCACTCTGCATTTAATCATATGTTACTCCGCCTAATCAACATACCTATGCTAAAAAAGACTATGACAAAGAACTCAATACAATAAAATACATCACTCAACAAAACTTCTACCAACATACACTCACACACAACTTACACAGGAAAATTAAACATAAACAACATCACCAAACGGCCATGCTGACAAACCACACAAAAAACAACAAATACATATTCTTCACCTACCACAACAAAAACACACAAAATAGCTCCACATTCAAAAAACTTTATTACCAAATATCTTACAAATCAACAAGCATTTTAAGACAGTACATACAACCCTTCCAGTATTTACAAATTAACCTGTAACGAGTATCCTAGCTATTATATCGACCAAACCGGTCATTTTACACACGCTTCATAGAACACATTACCCAAACAAACCAAACAAACCCAAAATCCAGCCACGCTACACACCTAAAAAACATGCATGCACACACACACACACACACACACACAGACATACATACTATTTTAAACATTCTCCACATATTAAAACAAAGTAAAAAACTAATGACTCTAGTAAAATACGAGATATACAAACACTACGCAACAGATGAAGAAAACATTAAATGACCATACACACTTTGAAGCCAACACCCTGTTCCATTACATAGCAAACAACCAACTTAACCCACCACCTCTACACTCATAAATCTCATCCCGACAACCCTTGTACCTAGCTCGATACCGCCAGTAGAGGCTCTGCTTCGTAAAAGGAATTATTGTTTTGAAATGGGTCAGGAAGTAAGCCTTACATATTCAATTAGATAAGTATCATTTAATTATAGTTAAATATACAGTATTAAAATATACCTCTTTTAAAACAACATGAAAATATATAATTATTTTATTTTTAGAATTTATGAACCGAGTTATCTAAAGTCTTCTAGTTTATTGAGAACTGATTGTGTATGACCACTACTCTTGCTTATAATAAAATAGTTGATTTTTTTTTCTAAAAAATAATTTTCCCACTAATATTTAAAACTTTAAATAATGAAAGTAAATTAGATTAAAGATTGTTTTTACATTTTTATACACAGTAGTGAATGATTATAACAGTACAAATAAATCAACTTTGTAGAACCTGAGCTATACAGGAACAGAAATGTTGTATTTTTTTGCCTTTGTATAACACTTGTTAGGAATGATCTGAAGTTAACAGAAGTAAAAAAGAAGTTAAGAACAGTAGTTCAATTTGTAGCACCACTCAAGGTAATAGCAAATCAGATTGTCAAGTTTTAGCAAGAACACCTTCTAGCAAATTCAGAATATTAGCAAAAAAATACAACAAATGTTTTAGTGTGGAATATGGAAAAACATTAAAATTTAGATAAATGAAAATCAATCAATGAAATTAAATGAAGTGGTAGAAAGAATCCACTATCCTTGACAATACTAGGTCGTTATAAACTATTTAGAAGTATACTTTACAAATGTACACAGAACCCATCACTCACAAAACATAGACTTTATTTTTTACCTATATGTATTTCAACAACACTAGTTGCTTTCTTCAGTGATGACTTCATTTCTCTGTAAAGTGCATAGTTGTGACCAAGGAGACAACATGTCTTCTTAAAACAGATATGAAAAAAATAAATTTTATTATTAGTAGTGAGTTTAGTCCTCAAATAATAAATAAACTCGCATGAATGTAATCAAAATAGTGACAACATCTGAAACTATTGTAATGGACAAGCAACATCTCTAGTATATAGAGCATTGAATGTATACCAACAAAAACACAAAATTTTTGTACACTTTGATAACAAGAAAGAATCATTTTAGGTAAGACCAAAATTGGCTTTAGAAATTTGAAATAACATTTACATATATTTTTTGTACAAAATTAAAAATCTTTAAAAAAATAACAAAGGCATTACAGTACATATCATAATGTAAATTGTTATTATTTTTTTGTAAACAAACGTAGTTCTGTGAAGGCTAAAAAGCTTGTGAAGGTCAAGTTGACTTTAAGCAGAAAATGTAGCAAATTATGCCTTTTTTTATTAAAATCGCGATGAATATTATACTCACGAAGTTTTCATACTTTAGGTTAGTTAGTCATATAAAATTTCAAACTCAATTTGATATATGTGTATATGCTATTAATTAATCCTCTAAACATTATAATTATTTATATTTGAGTAGATATCTCGGGGATGAATAAAAATAGACTGGTTTTATGTGCCACTCAAACTAGTCACGTTTTCTGTTCTTTGCTAAACTACTCAATGCTGTTCATGGCTCTTTCCAGATAGCATAACATGGTTTTCATTTTAATGTTTTATAGTTCAAAATTAGTAAGAAACTATTTATATTTGGATGAAATTAGGAGAACATGGCAAATACTGATCTAAAAATCAAAGAATTAAAACAGTAGTTAAGAGATTAGATAATGAGGCGTTTTCAAAATTGAGGTAATGAGACAAAATTTATATCAGGGAAATTTATGGAAGTTATGGAAGGGGATAGAATAACATTCAAAACATTTTTATCTGCCAAACAAGCAACAATTTTATGCCTAATGTTGTTCTTGTGTATTGAAAGTCTTGATTCTTGAGTCATTTGCTTTTATTGTAAGTGTAGAGCTCTTGAAACTATTTTAATTATGTGACAATAATTGTAAGCTAGTTATTATTATGATAGTAATAATAATTTTGTATGTCATTTTTTCTTTTTTCACCATTTGTTCTATTTGTTGTTGTAAATTTGATTTATGCTATTGTTAAAATTTGAATTTAATTTTTTTAATGTTTTACTACCTATACTTTTTCAACTCCTATAATCTGTGATCAACAATACTAGTCATATCTTTTATCTTCATAAAAATTTAAAAAAACAGCCTATTAAACATGTGTTTGTAGTAATTGTTGGTTGTAATGTTAGCATTTGTTAACTGGTAGTTCTTTTCTATTGGTTTCTGAAGAATATAATAAATTTATATTTAAAAAAATAATAAATTTAAGGAATTTAAATACTATGTTTGTTAAATTTATTTTCATGACTAATAGTAAAAAACTTGAATCCATTGGTTCCAGTGGAATATTTCTGACTATTTCTACCAAAACAAAGAGAAGCTTTGTCAGTCATTGTCAGGAGATTCTTCAGTTTTCCCTGATTTTCCAGGAACACAGAACATGCCACCTTTTGATAAACTATGGATGTGTCTTTATACTCGGTTAGGTGAGTTTTTTTGATGTGACTAATTCTTATAACTGAGTATAGACGTATGTTTTGCCCAGTAAAGAAATTCTGTGAATCGTCACAGAACGCTCTCCGTGACGGACTCATGGAATACTCTCCATGACAAAATGCTCTAATACATTTATACATTTTGAAGAGACTACTTCTTATCACAAGGAAAGACGTATGTTATGACCGGTGGAGAAATTCTGTGAATCATCACAGAACGCTTAAATACGTTAATACATTTTGCATTTCTCAAAAATTGATTCCAGCCCGGCCAGCTATTACTCATTCGGAGGTAAATATTTGTCACAGCTGTAACATTATGTTGCAATTACACATTAACTGGTAAAACATCCACCGCAGTTCTAACAATGTTGCGTTTACACATCGGGTGATAAAGTATCCGTCTCCGCTCTAACATAATTAATGTCGTGTTTACTACATTATAAGTTTCAATTTAAGTTTAAGAAGTACTGGTAAGAGAAGTTAGTGATATGGAGAGCTTGCAGTTTCTCAACTAGTGTGCCTACTCTTGGTTGCAATTTAGTAAAGGCAAATTGCATGTCACTAGCAACTATCAAGTTTCTTTCATTATTGAAACTATTTGAAAATAACAAATAAAACCAAGTTACTTAAGATTAAACCCTTATGTACATTTCGATGACCATGTCATCATCAGATGGCCTTATTACAAAATTACAATCTAGCAAACAAGAAGTTACAAACTAGAGAAGAATCTTAAGTAACTTGTTTAATTTGTTATTTTTGTGGTATTGGGGTTCTTTCCAATATTTTCATTGCGATATATTGTACCACTGTGCTCTTGGTATTGTATATTTCTTTCAATACTTTGTTTAAAATGCGTTTCTACAAGTAGGTGCTTGAATACGGCAAAGAGATCCCTGTGATACACTTTGCAGTCCAAAATGATGATGTGACTATTTGTGTCAAAGTCATATTTGAAATTGAATTTTTTTAAATTTCCAAACTTTCTAACTTTGTTTCTGGCAGGGAGTATCTGTTGCCATTGAATAGGTAAGTTGACAATTTGTAGGAAGTATTTTTTGAACTTTTTATTGACATTATCCAAATGGTTTGATATTTGGCTTTTCAGATTATGGTTTTGATATTCCAAGGAAGTAATTATTTTATCTGAGACCTCACATAATCTTATGAACATATTTCTTATGGAGAGCCAAAGTACTTCTCTATTAAATAACAGTCTTTTAGTATCTTCACAAAGAATTTTAAACAGTTGATTATCTAATGCACTATTTTTTATGTAATTCATTCTTTAATAAATAACTGTAAAAAGCATTGAGTCCTTGTAGAAAGATTTTGGCTGCCTGGGTTTGACAATGTATAAAACATTGCCATCCTAATCACATCAGTATTTTTCTCTCTTGCTGACTGCATGAAGCCTGAGCGAGAACCAAGCATTGAAGGGGTGCCATCTGTGCATATTCCCAATAGTTTTTCCCACGAGATTTCATATTTGTCAAAAAATATTTGCCTAACACTGTTTCCATTACATCAACAGCTTTTGTAACGGTCACCAACTTTGTATAAAATAGTAGCTTGTCTTCATTCTTTTGTTATAAATATATTGAAGATATACAATTAACTGAGAACATAGTGATATGCCTGTATTCTCATCTAACTGAATAATAAGAACCGATGATGGTTTTATTCCATCAACTATCTGGTTTTTTTATATTTTTGGCCATGTGATCAATGGAATGTTTTACATTACGGTCTAAAAGTGGTATTTGAGCTAATGTGTTCAGTCATGTTAAACACTTTTTTAGCTCCAAACTACATAGCACTCCTAAAACAGTGTGTACTGCATCTAATAATCTTATTTATCAACATGTATTATCGTCTGTCTCATTCAGGATTAACAACTAGTCAATGGTAATAATGTTGACATAGTTCAATATTTTACAACACTTTGGCCATAGGTTGAGCAACTAGGTCATGTTTGCAAGAAAGCATTCAACATGAATCCATTCTAAAGAAAGGAAACTGTTGGTGGACTTACACCTATCATTAACTCTAGATCACTTATACCTCAAATAGTACTTTTGAAGAGGATTTCCATGTAATTGAAATGTACATTAAGTAATTTAGTAAAATCAAAATTTTGGTATTGTGGTTAATAGGTTTTATTTATTTAGTTAAAATTAGTCCACAGTGCTCAAAATTTATTTCTTATACCTCGTCAAAATGATGATGCTCCATTAATAAAATTGCTATATTTAACAAATAAGTAGATCACATGCAGATATCTTCCCAGTACCTTCGTCCTACAGCAGCCGATGTCATTTGCACTGTTTCACCACTAAAGCTCGTGTGAATTTTTTATATTTGTGTTTTCATTACATATTTTAGTTATTTACTCATATAGGTCTTAGTGTTGTTACGTTTTGTGGGGGTTTGCATTGCTGGGTATATTGAGGCTGCATTTATAACTAAGAGGAGAAAATGGCAGATGAGTATGATCCTAGAGATATGCTAATAAGATATTATTTCGAAGAGTATAGTGATGAGAAGTTTTTTGAGTGTGCTTTATCTCAAATAGGTGTCCAAATGATAGCGAGGATGAAGGTATAGTAGGAGAAGCATGTCAAATATACGGACTTTAGGAGGATATAGATGCGTGCGTGACTTATGGTCCCAGAGTTGAAGCCATAGACACAAGTGAATCATTACAGAGGGATACTGAGTATCGACAGGAATAAAAAATCCCGCAGAGCACTTAGACCCTTTGACCTTCTGTTTCACTCTGAACCTCTACATATAGCCAACATCCAACATGATACTGACTCTTCACCTAATGTCGTTTCCCCTCTCCACTTAACGCCGATGCTTTGATTAATGTTGACCCTCCACCTATTGACAACCCTCTATCTAATGAAAATGCCACATCTAGTTATGAACGTGATCCTAGTCTATTTATATCATAATCTGGATTCATTCGAGCTACAAATAATTATCTATGAAGTATTCCTCGTGATCCAGTCAATATTTGTGCTCTAATATGTAATATTGTTGTTTCAAGATGGGATGTTGTGGGGAATGCACGAGAATCACTCATACGTATATCATGTTTTCTTCAGATCTTTGACGAAGCAATGCATTTAACTCAGAAATACAATCCTTAGTCATCAGAAGCTACTGTGCTCACTGAAACCACCCAATATGTGCACAACACCAAGCAATGTGCTGTGTGGAGTGTGGCAGTAACTTAAACAGCTTTTTTTAAACTTTAAATATGCCGATTTCATTTATCCACCACCCTCATACGCTGATTAAAAATAATCTTCCATTTTACTGAAAACTTGTTTTACAACTCATTCACTTATTACATTTGTTGTTTTTTTTGGAAATAAAATATGTTTAACATTATTTTAAAATATCTTTTCTGAAAATTCTTGTTTCCCTATTCTATTAAAACCTAGTCATGGTATTTATTATTTTTTAAATTTAATAGTAGGATTCATAGCCATTATATTTTTTTCCAAGTGCTTAAGAAGTATGGGATATTAATCTGTTTTTACACATTAACAAAGAAACACTATTTTGGAAAATTAAAAAAAAAAATGGAGTAATCAAATTGAATATGATACATAAGTAATCATGTGATAAAATTTAGACATAAGTAATATAGGGTTAAACAGGAAAATTCATGTCTTTTGCCAACAATATTTTTTTGTCCACCCAGATTCTAAAGCTAATTTTTAAACAAAATAGCCACAATCAAAGCTTTGTTATTAGCTTCATAAGTAACTAGTAAACTTTCAAGCAGTTTGAAGCATCTTGGATTTGTAGTTTTGCCTAACATTAAAAAGCGGCAATTTTCAGAGTATCTGCATTTCCAACCAGAATTATTAGCCTCTCTTTACTACTCTGCCCCCATAGTATATTTTTATTTTTAAATTATAATGTCTGGCTTGGTACTTTACAGTTTGTTATTATGCTCGTTAAAAATATTTTACTGACTGATAAAGTTCTATCATTTTTTTATCAAAGCATTATGCCTTTTGTTCTCTAAATCTGGCCCACTTTCACGAGAAACATTTTGAAATTATATTTCATTTCTGTCTTTGATGGCTGTAAACCTCTACTGACTTTAAATTCTTCGGTCTCTTATTTGTCTCCAAATTTTTCCAATTTCACATGAATTATTCATCCACTTGAAAAATGTTTTGGTCAAAAAGTATTTTAACCACTTTAAAACATAATCACCCAGATCAGGACAGAACAACTGCTCTATTATTGTTTTGTTATCAATATTGTTATTTTTCTGATTCTACTTCTTTAATATATTAGTTTCAATATTCTGTTAATATTATATTCAATATTTGTGTTGAATTGTTGTATAGTGGAGTATAAATTGTAAAAGCACTTGGTCATTGTAAAATCAATAAAACTTGTAATCCAAACCTTTAAACATAAAATTCATGTAAAATCACAAAACTCTAGAAAACATGATTAAATTGAATCTATACTATACTGTAGACTATAATATACTATACACAGTATAGTATACTGTAGTATACTACATAGAAAGATATGGTACTCTATTTGATATCTCCACATAGATAACAAACTCGGCATAGATTTTCAACTTTTAAAGGATAAGGCTTAATGGATTAGTTTCCATCAAATATTAATGATCACTAACATGATCTATACAAAAGAGCAAAAACAGATGTCACTATTTCTGCCCTGTAGTAGACCTGTCTATCGAATACTGTATATTCCTTAACCTTTTGTAACTCACGTTTTTGTTTTAGATTCCAAAAAAGTGATCTGCAAGATGGAGTATTTTCATTTACTGCAGTGTGTGCTGTACTAGAATGTAATGTGGATGTATTTTGAAACCTGACTAACAAAATTTCATAATATTTTCTGTTTGAATTATCCAAACAGAATGTAGTTAAAATTTGAATTGCTAAATCTTTTTTATATGGGATTGTAATAAGAACTTCAGCAAAAATAATGTTTTATTCTAATTATCTACATTATCAAATCATCCAAGTTCAAATTAACCATATTCCACTATGTATAAATACGAAGAGTCTTGAAAATCCGAGTCCCGATTTTCTGAGGTTCTGTTAAATTTGAGCCTATTTCTATTTGATACTATTTGAAAGGAAATTCAAATTATTTACTGTTAGATAATGTACCTTCACATCCTGATAAAGATCAACTGTGGTCTGATATCCGTGCTTTGTTTCTACCCGCAAATGTTACGAGTCTATTCCAGTCGATGGATCAGGGTGTTCTGGAATGTATGAAAAAAATTAAAACATTACAATCTGTCTTGGAAGCGACTGAAAAGGAAGGAAACATTGTAGACTTTCTAAAAAAAATACAGTTAAAGATATTGTGTACTGTATGGCCGAATCATGGAACAAAATAAAAGAAGAAATATTAAGTAGGTCATGGATAAAGTCTTGAGTCATAATAAAACTGTTGACTGTGTCATTGATCCACAAGAAGAAACAGATTTGACATTTCTTATCAAGAATTGTCGATGATACGGACCTATGTCAATGATGAGCGCACGTCAACAGTTCTGTAAACGTATTTTGTGCATTCTTAATTATAGTATTAAGGTTCATTAGAGCCCCTATTTTTTCTAATATACAGGAACATATTTCCATGTAATCCCAGTTTTCAATGCTGAGGGGATTACATCTACCTCAAATTATCGACACTCTACTGTAAATAGTTATTAACTGCCATTAATGTATAAATTATAAATATGTGGTTTATAAATATAATTGAAAAATATTATTTATTAGTCCATATTGAATATATTGAAATATTGAAAATATTTATTCTTCGCCACTTGGGTCATTAAATTAAAAAGCAGGAGAGGAAACAAGCAATTTTTAGAATTTGCACATACTTACATAGCTTTCTATATAGTCCTTAGATATAGAGAAACTTAGATATAAAATACTCTTAATATCAGTGAGATACGTTGTAAAGGGTAGGCAGAGTGTTACACCCTATGTGACCTTGATAGAGAACATACCATGTTTTATCCCTCAGCACCAGGAGGGATTCTTGTCCCTACCTTAATCCTATCTGTAACTCATGTAATCCCTCCCACATCCCTAACGATTAGACAATTATTTAAAATAAACAATTAAACCCAAAACTAAATGAAGGATGGTTTACAAACAGCTGAATAATACTTAATTAAATGTTTGATCTAAAAATCATTTTGAATGCCAGGCTTTACGTTTCTTGAATATGAATGTTTGTGTCAGCTACTAGTTGATAGTTACAATCTTTACTGAAAATACTTTTTTTTTAATATATTAGGAGACTTGTGTGTGGACTCTCGTCCAGCAGTTAGAAAATCTGGAGGTCAAACATTGTTTTCTACAATATCTGCTCATGCTGGATTGTTGAACCATTCTACCTGGCAAGCTATTTTGTGGCAGGTAACTAATTTTTTAATTTTAAAATATTTAAACTATAATATTGTAAAAAAAATGTTGTCTCTGAATTTATTAAAGCATCACATTATTTTTATTATAAAATCATTAATCCATTGATCAACCAATTTCCATGCTCTGCACGACAGAAAATCCTATTATAAGAGTATAAAAGTACATAACTAAATTACGCCATGGCCATTATTTAATTAGATGATAAAACCCTAAAATTAACTATAAAATCAAACGTGATTATTGATAAACAAAAACTTTCAAAAATATTAATTGTGTTTTTAAGAATCCGTTTTGTTTTTTTTTTTTTTTTTTTTTTTTTTTTTTTTTTTTTTTTTTTTCCAGGCGAAAAACCTATTGAGGTTATCATCGCCTAAAAGAATCCGTTTTGTAGAAGTAATATTACAATCAAGCATATCCTGCTCGATTGTGATGAGTTGAGCGATTTGTATATACATTACCATCTTCCAGGTAGTTTGAAGGTGGTTTTAAGGGACGATGTCACGGCTATCGACCGTGTCATCGCTTTCTTACCCCACCTGAATCTATTTAATAATATTTAAATTATGTATAATTTTAGTTTCTTTAGTTTTAGTTACAATTAGTATTAAACATTTATTTTATTAGTTTGGTTAGTTTTATTCTGTAACAATTATTTAAAATAAAATAGGCGATGATAACCTTTATAGGTTTTTCGCCTGGAAAAAAAACAACAACAAAAATTTTTAATCGGTCAGCTTCAGGAATTTATACAGAAAAATCATGTTGAAGCCCGAAAAAAAAATATATTATTCACAGAATTTTCTTCTTACAATTCAGGTTTATTACTCTTGATAAAAAATATACATCCATAAACTTTTCTCACGTTTATTGTTTTGATAACTATACTTTTACTAATTTAATGCTTAAATTAGTCGTTTTACAAAATTATTTGTGTTTTGAGACAAAGCTAATAAATATTAACAAAACTGTTAATGATTTAATAATAGTGATTTCAAAATAATACCCCTGATGAAAATTTCATTTTCCTTTTATTTTTCCCTAACTTTTTTTTATATCAGTGGAGCCAGTTATTATTTTACATTGGATGACTTATATTAAGTGGATACTTTTTAAATGAGCAGTACCAGTAAACATACCATTTAATAAAACATAGTCACTAAGCGGATAATTATGTCACTCATGTGTGCCATCCACTTGAATGCAGGATTTCTGTTGTTTCAGAATCATTCACAACTTAAGTCAAATTGCTTACTGTGCCAATGTTTTTGTTCATAGTTTTTAGTTACCATGCCAATGTTTTTGTTCATAGTTTTTAGTTACCATCTTCTGATTGCTTCTGATTAGTTACACCTCAATCTACTTTAACAATGTGCTTCAGCTAGGAACCTCTCCATTCCTTCT
The DNA here is from genome assembly GCA_036971475.1 of Prosapia bicincta. Taxonomy (NCBI): domain Eukaryota; kingdom Metazoa; phylum Arthropoda; class Insecta; order Hemiptera; family Cercopidae; genus Prosapia; species Prosapia bicincta. The sequence goes on along the minus strand of JBAIZL010000001.1, from coordinate 90,956,020 downwards.
ATTGGTATCACTAGCAACCAAAAAAACTATGCAATGTACTGACTTTTCCGCCACATATAATAACAATGTAACAGCTGTTTCTTAAACAACCACGAATTACCCCTGTATACTTTCTTTCTTTTCACATTTTAATACACATTAAAAAGTTTTAAGATTGAATGAAATATAAAACTTAATATGAATTTTCTATTTTTATAGCTTAAGTTGAATTAGAATCTAGTTTGTATTCAATTAATTTAATTATTCCAAATTATGCTGTTATACAAGTATAATAAGCTTCCCTTACATTAAATTTTATAAACTTTTCCATCCTAAATAATATTTCATTAAAAATGTTAGTACGTGTAAACAATCAATAAACTTTGAATTTTTTATTTCAAAGTCAACCACAGTTACCAAATATTATCAAGAAGCAGCAAGAGACTTATTAGAAATAGCAATATTTGTTTGCAATTTGTGTTTATATAATAATATTTATTATTCTATGTATATCAGTTTTTTGTTTTTTCAATTCATAATTTATGTTTCCCAAATCTTTTTTCGTTATTATTGCTTTTATTTTTAAGAAAATTTTAAAAACAATTTACATACTAGGTGTTCAGTATTCTTCTTTATTCTTGTTAATTCATGGTACAGTTTTTTAGTTTTGATATTGCTCTCTGAATACTACTTACATTATGTTTGCTTTCAAAATATTTAAGACAATAAAGAATAAGACTAAAAATAATAAGTTACTACTTGGAAAGCAGGAAATTTTAATAATTAGATAAAAATTAAATAAACTAAAAATCTGAGATTAAAAATACAGTAGAGTCTTGATAATTCGAGGTGAATAGGAGCAGGACACCCTTGAATTAGCCAAAGCTCAAATTTCACGGATATACTGTCCTTTTAATCAGAAAAATAGGAACCCTAATACAAATAATGACCTTTCCATGTCGGAAAAAGTCCTCAAATAAGTCCATTTCTTGAGGCTAGGGATGGCCGGAAAAAATTTGGGCTATATATATTTTCTGAACTGTTTTTACAAGAAAGTAAATGTGTGATACTCATTTTATAAGAAATAATTTATTCTAATTTTTATTTGTTTTAAAAAATTATGCTGATATATCCACCTCCCGTCCTAGGGATACAAGAACGTTAGCAGTTATATTCGCTATCCGTCTTTTATTATTGCAAAGTATTAGTTACGAGGGGTATTCTTAAACTAAGGGTCGTTTGAAAATTTAAAAAAACAAAAAGAAATTTGCAAAAACTAATTTTATTTTTGGAATCTACATACTTTTATCTATTTTTCTACATAGTTTCCAAGTTTTTTTATACACTTCGCACAACTAAGTTTTGGAAACCTTCTTCATAAAAACTTGCCGCCTGCTGTGATAACCAAGAATTCACGGCCATTTGCAATTCGTCGTCATCGTCATAACGGCTGCCGCCCAAGTGATGTTTCAGATGACGGAAGAGATGAAAGTTACTCGGCACAAGGTCAGGGCTGTAGGGTGAGTGGTCCAAAACTTCCCAGCCAAAAGAGTCCAATGCAGCTCGGGTCTGAGTGGCAGTGTGAGGCCTTGCATTATCGTACAGAAACAAAATTCCTTTTGTGAGCATGCCACGTCTCTTGTTTTGAATCGCTCTGCGCAGCTTCATCAGAGTTTAGCAGTAGGCTTCTGCATTTATTGTCGTTCCTCGTTCCATAAAGTTGACCAGCAAAACACCATGCCTATCCCAAAACACAGACGCCATGATCTTGCGCTGTGACACAGTCTGTTTGGCTTTGACATTTACAGGAGATTGCGTGTGTCTCCATTCCATGCTTTGTTGTTTCGATTCAGGAGTGAAATGCGAAACCCACGTTTCGTCTCCAGTTACGATCTGACTCAGCATGTCGTCACTATTTTCGTCATAACATGTCAGAAAATTCAAGGAACTCTCGAGTCTTTTGTGTTTGTCCTCCTCCGTCAGGAGTTTAGGGACCCAATGTGAGCACAGTTTCTTAAAGTTTAATTTTTTATGAACAATTTTGTAAATCACAGACCTCAAAACTTCCGGAAATTCGTGTGAGATAGTAGTGATCGTGAAGCGTCTGTTGTCACGAATTTTCGCTTTAACTGAAGCCAGCAAATCCTCTGACATTAGAGATGGACGACCAGATCGCGTTTCGTCATGGACATTGTCGCGACCATTTTTGAAGTCTTGAACCCACTTACGCACGTTTCCTTCACACATGGCATTAGCACCGTAAACTTCAGAAATCTGTCGGTGAATTTCTGCAGCAGACATGTTTCTTGCCGACAAAAACCGTATAACCGAACAAACTTCGCAAGGGGCGGGCGTTTCGATAACCTTGAACATTTTGCAAGTACAGAACATAACGCACAGGTTAGCTACACAGCTGTAACTGAGCGTAGTTGTTGCCAAGGCATGCCGGGACGCGACACAAGCGCTCGTTGAACTATGAGGGAATATAAACAAACGGCCCTTAGTTTAAAAATACGCTTAGTACTTTAGCATGTAGCTTATAATAGGTAGAAATAACTACAATACATTTAACTGACAGTCTTAGCCTTTAATGGCAAGTCTCAAATTACATGTAAAAAAAGAACCAATACAATATACAGTCTCTTCGCGTAGTTAATTCATTTAGCAAACTTTTCAACTGATTAAATGCAAAAGTATCTATGTTTTGTGTAGTAGGCTTCAAAGCAGGAGGATGTAGTTAAGGTTTGTCAATGGAAGTTTTACAGAAGTATATAGTCTCTTTACTCGCTCTCTTCTTGTAGCAAACACAACATCTGAACGAACCTTTGACCACTATCTCCATCAAATGAAGTTTACCATGCAGTTTCTGATTTTTCCTGTGAACACCCTATGCGTGGTCCCATTGTAAGACTAGGTTTTGCTTCAATGTACTTCCTCACTAAGTCTTCTATTAGGCTAAGCCTAAATTGTTTGTGTATCATTAGCTTTTTGTTGTTTTCTTCTTGTAACACTACTCATAACACTAGATATAGGGTCTGTCAGAACAATAACTTGTGCCTTAGCAGATATTGGCATGGGACTAGACTATTACCAACCCAACTGAATGAAATTTCCCCTTAGAAATAAATTCATACCACTCTTTTGTAGTAACTCCATCATAAACTCTTTGTTGTTTAAGTACACGTTCAATATAAACACTTTTAATATGAAAAAAAAATAATTAATTACATATTTACGTTGATTTCCCAGATATATCCGCCATCTGTTCTTAACAGATAGGATTGAAGCAGATTTATCCGCAGCCCGTCCGCTACATAGACCATCACTGGTCTGAAAACTGAGGTGATCAAGTGATGTTAGCTTTTCTTGAAATTTGTGATCTGTATTATTTGACTTCTTTCATAAGCTGTCTTTAATTTTGTGAAGTGGCTCCTTCCTATTGAAACTAGGTATGCTGAATATCAAAGAATATGGTGCTGGTAGGAAAAGTGTGTCTAACATGTTGCTATAATGTCCAAATGTTTCAGTGCCTCCTTCATCTGCAATAAAGTAAAGGCATATGACCAAAGAAAAAAAAATTACTTGTGGATATCGTCCTTTTTCGTGGTTTTGAACAAATATCCAAAATATCGTAGATGTCCGTGCTTGTAAACATTTACCGTAATTTTAATATAGCCTACAGTATTGCCTGTCTGATCTGAAATTATACAGTCACAAGGAAATAATTTGCTGTAGAGGAAAAAGAAGTCCTATTAATAAATTTGGATTATATTTTTTTATTTGAACTGTTCATAACTTTATTATCCTAGAGAGCAATATGATTTGTAAAAAAAGTTGTTCTTTAAAATATTAAAAAATTATAGATATAAACAAATAAGATATAGCTGAATAAATAGGATACATTATTTGAGGAAATAAATAAAAAACATATTAAGTAAAATATATAAATTAAAAAATCTAATTAAAAGTTTTTTGTACAAAACAGTATTTAAAATTAAATATTCATTTCATTTAACAGTTTTATTTCATTGATTACTGAAGTTGATTTTCAAAGATCATAAGTAAATTTCCTCATTATGTTTTTAAAATATCAGGAAAAATGTTTGTTACACACTTTTTTATGCTGTTAGTACTTCAATGGTTTGCTTATCTCTGCAGAAGGAGTTACTTGTATATTTATTGCAGTTGAAGACTATTACTATGTTTATGTATTATACAGTAAGGTCTGAATTTTACAATCCTGTAATTTTTCTCCAGATGGAAATTTCATAATTGTCTATTATAACTGCTGTTTTCACTTTTATTACAATCCAATGATACAAATTCAAACTCAGTATTAATATGAATGAGAGAAACCCGGTAAACATCTTCTTTGTTTATTTAAAGGACTTGTTTTAAAAGTGGAATAGAATAGTTCTTACCTAACTGGGCACTGTAAAGGTGTCTTTATTACAGCCATTTATTGTCGATACAACTAAAAGTCGTAATAATTTGTTTATTTATTCTTGAAAAACTTGTTTGTTCTTATTTGTAAGATCTTCTTTCAACTACTTTTTTATATTGCGATAGGAAACTGGTATAAATTTATTAAATACTTTGGGTAAAACTGATGACACTTGTACTTGATGTTTATAATTTAAAGAAATATTTTAAACCTGATCAACTTTAAAACCGTTTGCTCATCCTCCAATTTTAAAAGGTAGTTTATAGTTTATGTATATGTGGTTTATAAAATATTTGTATTCTGACTTAAATATTTAATGTTAAGATCAATTTATTAACACTTTATGTAATTCTCCTAAAGAAGTTTTAGAAATGCCTAATTAAAACATTTATGACTTTATTATTATTCTGTTTATGTACTTTATGGCTTCAGTGTAAGATGATGCCATCACAAAGTGACCTTGGCATTTATATCACAATAGAATTGTCTTATAAAACCTAAATTTAAAATTGTTACTTGTGTAAGTGGTTGTTAATTATAATTACCATAAAAGGTTTCATTCTGTTTTATTACTAAAATATTTATCTTGAGTTTTAAAGATGCCAGTAAACATATATATTATTTTCAGGTGCTTTTTCCACTGCTAGATAAAGTTCGTAGTCTTTCTAGTTTAGCAAGCAGTGAAAAGGTTGATACTGGTGGAAATATTCTTATTCATCATTCTCGTAATACTGCTCAGAAGCAATGGGCAGAAACTCAAGTGAGTGTTTATAGAAAAAAAATCATTTTTAAATTGCAGCATTCATTCATATTTTTGTTATTTACCTTAAAAAACTTTACACTGTAAAAAAACAAACATTTTAAACTGTAAATTTTTAAAAAAAACTCTTCTACCTCTAATATATGAGGCGTAAAGCTGTAAATGAGGTTATAAAAATAGTGAATTCAATAAGATCTATTTATGTACATAAATATTTTAAACTGTAATCACAAATTAAATTAACTGTAAAAGATAAGACTAAAATGATCTTTTATATCATAACATAAAAAATCACTCAATTATACAAATATCTTTAAATATATGTTCCATACATTAAACAAAGCAACAGAGCCATTTAACAGTGAAATATCTAGAATGTAAATATAGGTGTAAAATCAATCTGTTGAACATTACAAGTAAGTAATACATAAATATATTTAATTACTTATTAATATAATTAAGTAAGGTTAAATGAATTCTTGGAAAATATAAATAAAAACTTATAACATAAAATTTAAATTTTAATTAATAAATCATTATATGTAAAAAATAAACAGAACAAAGATTTTTGAAGAAATGCAAATAAATAAAATTTACACATCAAACTATTTTATTACATAAAATACAAACTACAAATGCTATCAAGTAAATGGTTGATATTGGAATTAAGACAGGGACCACATTTTTTTATAGTAGAAAATCAGTAATCCTGAACCTACTAGTTTCTCTAGGAAATGCACTGCACAGAAACCCTATAACTTTATTTTTTTAAAAAAATTGTTTATGTATTTTTTTGTTAAACTATGTAAATTCCAAATTTAATCTTTAGCTGTAATCTAGTCTAAGAATAAACTTACAAAAATTAAAATAGAATGTACTTAAATAAATTGTACATTATTGCTACCAAGATAAATAATTTATCACCCTCACCATTTATAATCAACCTTCCATTCACTTCTTAGGCCTAGTTTCTTCAGTTTGACATTTTTCAGCATATAAGTTTGTTTGATGGACAATATCCAAAAATTAATAAGAGTGCTGGATAATGTTGACCTGGTATAAACTGATATCTACACTATATTTCTCATATTCGTCCATTTGCTATTTGTCAACAATTCATTATCATAGCAATGGGTAACTTTCATGGAATCTGTAAGTATGTGAATTTTCAAATCCATAAGATACTCTCTATTGGTTAAGAGTGCTGTGGCTAAATTTTTGCATCCTGTGTGTCCATTATCTGTTGTTTAGACATTTTGTTCACTGTTATGGTTGTAAAATCTGTCTATCTAACCACATATCACACTCTGACAAATGTTAGCATACCCGAAGAACATTTTGAGTTTGTTTGATTTTTTCATCCTTATAAACTTGTAAGAATTTAGATGTGAGTAGAGCTTTAAACAAACTAGAAATTTATTTTTACACACTAATTTCATGCCAGCGGTAAATAGTCTAATTCATATGTAGCAGAGTAAGTGTTAGTTCATATTTGATGTATTTTTAGCTACTTCATCTAAAAAAATACAAATTATTTTGGCTTACTTGACTACCATACCATAGAGAGGAAACAGATTTTGCCAGAATTTTCTTGTTGATAATTTTATCAACATTTTTCACTTATACTTCAGGTTCAAATTTCTTCTTATTTTTTTGTGAATAAGACACTGGTTCTTCTTCATTAAAAGCAACAATATGCGTACATGGACTAATGAATCGGATATCACTTTTAGATTCATTAAGAACAACTTTCATATTCATCCTAACTATACTATTATGATTACTTGCAAACTCTTTGTCAACATTATGTAAATATATGATACTTGCTGAATCAAATAAATAAAATAATCCTCATCAGTTATACATAAAATCGATATTTCTACTGCCTAAACATATCTGTAAAAATATCTGTAAATTGCAATACATATCATTCCAGTATTATACTTCGTTAATAATAGATTTGTTCAGATTTTAAATATAAAATAATTAATACATTTTTGTTGTTTGTTTTAAGGTGTTGACATTATCTGGAGTAGCAAGAGTGTTTAACAACAAAAGACAACTTTTACAAACTTTGGGCGATTTTCCTCGTGCCTGGTCCCTTTTGTTAGAATTTGTTGAAAATGCAGCCCTCAGTAAAAATAATGAGGTAATGCTAAATTTAATTTGATTTGATTGTTGACAAATCTTCATTCATGCATGATCATTAATGTATAAATACATATTGAATTTTATAATGATAAAAAAAAATGTCTTGCATAGTAAAAATGATTTACTTGCAATATTTTTTTTTTTTTTAATTAAATTATACAAATAAGTCAGTGTAGTAAAGTGTCTGCCCAAAAGCAGAAGTATAAACATAGTACACAACCTGTAATTACAAGTTACTAGCTGTTTAGCTGTTATTTAGCTTCATAAAAGTAACAATATTTAATTCTTGGTTTGAAAAAAAAGTATAGAGCAATGTGACTTTAAATTTTATTTTAAATCAAGTAAAAATGCCACAGAAGTTAAAACATTCAGAATTATTGGGATTAATTTTGTTGTGGTTTAAAGGCAATCAGTCACTTTGATTCCCTTTAAAAGATAGTAATATGATTCTGAATAATAAATAAGGTTAGGGTAAGAACATACACCTCTGTAGATTTAGAGTAAGAAATATTGGGAAGGACCATAACATCTTATATACAGAGTTGAAGTAGGTATATCTACTTCTATTCAATATACATTTGTAGTAAGTCTACTATCTATTAGGGTCATTGGGAGGTATTTATTATTTATAACCCCATAAACAAATGGAGAGGATAGATGGTATGGGGTAATGAGAGTTAAAAAAGTAACAAAATGGTCCTCTCTTGAACTTAGATTAGAAACAATAATAGTTTTGTGGAAAAAATAATAGTAACTTACCTGAAGTATACCTACTCTCAGTTAAGTTTTGTCATTTTGTTTCAGTGGGACATTTAGGTAAACAGTATATCTGATAAACTCATTATTATCACTAATTATATTCTATCAACGCAAATTGGGGAATTGCAATCCATAAAAAAAGTTTACAATGTGGATCCAACCTTGATATACAGTGATCCCTCGCTAGTCTTGGGGGTTACGTTCCCCGAATTTATCGTGAGTAGGGAAAGCAAATACTGAAACCAAGTAGAGAGAGGAATGTTCCAGATAAAAATTTTTTGACATTAATTACAGCTATTCTGTACACTTATATACAGAATGGTATATTTACATACTTCATAATTACAGATATATATATATATATATATATATATATATATATATATATATATATATATATATATATATATATATATTAGGTTAGTTCTAGTAGAGCTTAAAGCTTATTTAGGAATTTTTTGGACTTGATAGGAGACTGACAGACTTGCCTAAAGGCAATAGTCCAAAACTGCAATCTCTTGGAAATAAGCACATATAAAACACTTAATACACTTTTATTTGAAATATTTCGATCAACATGATCTTCTTCAGTCAAGAAAGAGAAAAACAAAGGATTGAAGTGAACCACAGATGTGTATAAACATCCAAATGTCACAGATTCACAGATTTATAGTTTATGATATAATGCTATATGTGATCTGTGTAGAAATTGTTATATGTGAATCGTGTAAAGATTGGTTACTTGAAACTAGATATTAAAAGTCTGTCAGAAGGAAGGTAACGGAGCTGTTAAAAATGGTAGAAGTTAGGGGGAAGTTAAAAGGAGTTTTATCTGATGTTGAGGTTAGGAGGCTCTCTAGATTTGGTATACCACTGGTATGATAACTCCCATCTTCTTAATTCTGAAGAGTTGCAATCAGGGGGGAGGGCTTTAATTATTTTGGTGGTATAGCAATCATTGAAAGAGATGATGTTGTGACTAGCACCGTGTTGAGCGGTTGGCCTGTCTATGTTCATGGTTCCAACGTCATGTCTGTGGCCATTCATTCTGATGCTCAGACTATCCGTGGTAAGGCCTATGTACTGTGCCGGGCAAAATTTACATTGTAACTGGTATATTACATTACTGGATGTACAAGTATGATGACCCTGAATCTTGAAGTCCACATTGGTTGCTAGGCTATGGAAACTATTTGTTGGGATGTGTATTGGACATGTCTTGCATCTTGGTCTATTGCACGGAAAGGAGCCGTGAGGAAGTTTGGGCGGTTTTTCAGTACTTGGATCTGGTAATTTTGGATGTACTAAAATACTTTTTAAATTGAACGGTTGTCTGAACCAAATATGTGGTGGATTTGAGAAAAGATCTTTGGTGTGGGCGGAAGCTTGAAGAATCTTGAAGCCATCCTTTAATATTTTGTTCAGCTTCGTTAGGCCTGGATGGTAATCTGTAACTAAAGACAGTTTGTCCTCCATAGGTGGTCTGGGTACATCAGATGACTGAGCCAAGCGGATTTGATCCTCAACGAGTTGTTTAGGGTATCCTCTTTTTTGGAAATCTAGTAAGGTCATTCTGTTAAAGTCTTCCAATGCTATATCGTTGGAACAAATTCTCTTGCCCCTGACTGCCTGACTGTATGGTATGGACCTTTTTATATTCATGGGGGGGTTGCTATTGAAATGTAGGTATTGTAGATGGTTCGTCGGTTTGATGTGGACACCTGTATAGATATTCCCATCTCTGATTGTTACATCTACATCCAAGAAGGTGATTGTTGCTGCAGACTTCTCCCAGGTGAATTGAAGTGTGGAGCATAGTGATAAGCCCTTCAAAAAACTTTCCAGTGTTGAGATTCCCTGTGTCCAAATTACGAATATATCGTCTATATATCTGTACCAACATAATGGTTGGTGTGTTTGAGTTTTTAGGAAATCTGTTTCGATATTACCCATGTACAGGTTTGCGTACGACGGGGCCATCCTAGTACCCATTGCTGTTCCTTTTATTTGCAAATAGTTCTTTCCCTCAAATTGAAAATTATTCTTTTCAAGAATGAATTTGGCGAGGTGAACTAGGAAAGGTGTAGTAGGGTAAGGGTTGTCTGAACGTTTGTTGAGGAAAGTTTCGAGAGCTACATATATATATATATATATATATATATATATATATATATATATATATATGAAGTTAATATATTACTATTGTAAGTAAAATTACTTACAATAGTAATATATTAACTTCATAAAGTCAGTGCAACGGAAAAACAATGGATAACGTTAAATATCAAGAATATATATATATATATATATATATATATATATATATATATATATATATATATATATATATATATGTGTGTGTGTATGTGTGTTACTATTGTGAATACTTTTATCTGCCACTAAATGCAATAATTTTACCTTGTGTGATGAGGCACCTTTCGGTCACTTGACCATTGTCGAATCACTCCTAAAGTCAGTGCAACGGAAAAATAATGGATAATGTAAAATATCAATAAATAAGTAAATAAATATATATATATATATATATATATATATATATATATATATATATATATATATAAGATCTTTAATATATATATATAAAGATCTTTATATATATATATATATATATATATATATATATATATATATATATATATATATATATAAGATCTTTAATATATATATATATATAAAGATCTTTATATATATATAAAGATCTTTAATCTGTGCATCTGTGACATCTGATTTCTACTCTACACAATCTGTGATTACAACTTGTATTTATTTATTTCATTCTCTCATATTTCTTTTTGTGTTTTCTCTTCGATTGACAAAGACCACCGTGTGGTTGAAATATATCATTGTTTAAGTGCTTTTATGTGTTTCTATTTCAAGACTACAGTGTGGACTCTTACCAAGGTAAGTCTGTCAGTCTCCTAGTCCAAAAAATCTAAATAATCTTTACCAACCAAAACTAACCTAAATATATATATATATATATATATATATATATATATATATATATATGAAGTTGATATATTACTATTGTAAATACTTTTATCCACCACTAAGTGCTATAATTTTATCTTGTTCTTTCGGTCACTTGACCATTGTCGAATCACTCAAAGGAGTGATATATATATATATATATATATATATATATATATGTATATATATATATATATATATATATATATATATATATATATATATATATATATATATATATATAGGAATTTTCGGACTAGATAGGAGACTGACAGACTTACCTAGTGCCAATAGTCCAAAATTGCAATCTCTTGGAAATAAATAAATTTATTAATTTGTATTACTTAGTATTTTGTATATTTTGTAATTTGTATTAATAAATACATTTATTATAAAATAAATTTATTTTTTTCCAAGAGATTGCAGTTTTGGACTGTTGCCACTAAGTAAGTCTGTCAGTCTCCTATCTAGTCCAAAAATTCCTAAATAAACTTTAAGCTCTACTAGAATTAACCTAATATATATATATATATATATATATATATATATATATATATATATATATATCGCAATATGTTTTCTTGTGTATTAATAAAGAACAAAAGTCAAAATACAAATACAAGAATTATATTTGAATTTACAATTCAAAGCTTTTCGTTGGCTAACAGTACCAACATCATCAGGAATATTAAACAATTAAAATTAACATATGTGCAAATTAGATCAAATAAATAGTTATGCCAAATCAATTACAATGTTGTTAAATTTTTTTTTTTTTTCTATTTTGCTGCCCTAACATTACAAACATTGAATATGTTATCGAATTTAGATTTTACTTGTATTTGTTCATTTATCAACTCATTATTAGTATTATATTTATGTATTTCTAAAGCTTCATAAATATTCATTCTCAGGCCTTTGTTAATTTCTTTTATAAGTATCATATTATCTATATTAGGAAATAAGTGATTATTATTAATGCAATGACTAGCAAAATTTGATTTATAAATTTCTGGCTTTTTATATGCATTAAAATGTTCTTTATATCTATCTTTAAGTTTTTTCTTAGTTTGTCCTATATAAACTTTTTTACAATAATTACATTCTAATTTATATACACCGTTTTTTTCATGCATATTAATAATATTATTATTATTCATTATATTTATTAATTTATTATTAGTATTATAAGCGAATTTTATGTTGCTACCTTTAAACAATTTTGTGATATTTTTTACTTCATTACCAAAAAATGTAAATGAAGTCCATATGACATTTTCATCATTATTTTTGTATATTAGATTATTATTTTGTTTTTGTAAAATATTATAATTAAGTTTATCAACAGTTTTCTTTTTATAACCATTCTCAATTGCAATTTGATAGATAATGTTTTTTTCTCTTATCTTGTTTTCATTATTCATAGGTATTTTATGTAATCTATATAATAAATTGTATAATGCAGCCATTTTTTGATTATACGGATGGTTAGAATTATTAGGTATAATTTGGTTAGTTTGTGTCGGTTTACGATATATGTTAAATTCAAATTCATTAATATGTCTTATAATTGTTATATCTAGAAAGTTGATCTTATTATTTTCCTCCATTTCATAAGTAAAATTAATATTTTTATTTATCATATTTATTTTATCTAAAATGGTTATTAAGTTTATACCATTATTATTAGATACATACAATCCATCATCTACATATCTAAACCAATAACCGTTTTTATCAAATGTCTGTATAATTTTATTTATTTTATCATCTATATATTGTAAAAATATTTCAGATATTATATTCGATAAGGGAGAACCCATGGCAAGACCATCTTCCTGTTTGTAAATTTTATTATTATATGCAAAATAATTTTGATTTAATATTATTTTTAATGTATTTATAATTTCTAATATTAATTTTCTATCTTTTTCATTTTGCTCTAATCTAGATTTTATAATATTGAGAGTCTCTTTTATAGGAATATTTGTGTACATATTTTTTATATCTAATGATATTAATTTGGTTTTATTATCAATATTAATTATTTTTAATTTATCAATAAGGTTAATAGAATTACTTATGGTATGATTATTATTTAGTTTCATTTTATCTTTAAGAATAGATGTTATGATTTTAGATTTATAAGAAGGGGCATTCATAAAATTTACTAATGGTCTAATTGGTTTCTCAATTTTGTGTAATTTAATAAGTCCATTCATTATTGGTATTTTTGGATTATCGTTCATATAATTACTAATATTATATTTATTAAATAATTTATAAGAAGATTTTATTAAATTTTTTATTTCATTTTGATATTTCTTTGTAGGATCCTTATATATTTCACTAAATTGATTTTCATTTATATATTTTTCTGTTTTATTTATGTGTTCGTCCTTATCAATAATTACAACAGCGTTACTTTTATCAGCTTTTACTGTAATTAGATTGTTATTTTGTAGTTTATTTTTTAAATCTTTAACTCCTAAATATGTTTGTCTATGGGTTTTATTAATTTTATTAGTTTTAATTTTTTTTTTTATTTCATGAGCTGCTTCGATTCTGGTACTATCTTGTATATTTTCATTTAATTTACTAATGGCTATTTCTGTATCTATTATTATATTATCAATATCTTTATTTATGTTTCTTTTTATATTGATTTTATTATTTTCAAGTAGTTTTATTTCGCAATTATTAAATTTAGTATTAAGATAAATTAACAACATTAGGGTGAAAGCTATAATATTTAACTTCAGGTATTATTTTCATTTGTTTTTCAAGTTTTAAATTATTTAGTTTTTTTGATATATTATTTATTTTTATATTTCTAATTTTATTTATCAAGAAGTTAATTTTATTGTATTTTTCTTCCCATTTTATACTATTCATTGTAGAAGCTAATTTTAAATGTAATTTATATATTTCAGTAGTTAAAATGTTTTGTTTTTTATATAAATTTCTTATTTCATTTTTAACCCATAATTTCTCAGCTTGTTTACAAGTTTTTTTGGCAGTATCACTTTTGTTTTTTATTGTAATTTTTGCATATTTTGGAATAATATTGTATTTGTATTTTGACTTTTGTTCTTTATTTTATATATATATATATATATATATATATATATATATATATATATATATATATATATATATATATATATATATATATATATATATTAGGTTAGTTTTGGTTGGTAAAGATTATTTAGATTTTTTGGACTAGGAGACTGGCAGACTTTTTAAACTCTACTAGAATTAACCTAATATATATATATATATATATATATATATATATATATATATATATATATATATATATATATATTAGGTTAGTTTTGGTTGGTAAAGATTATTTAGATTTTTTGGACTAGGAGACTGGCAGACTTACCTTGGGAAGAGTCCACACTGTAGTCTTGAAATAGAAACACATAAAAGCACTTAAACAATGATATATTTCAACCACACAGTGGTCTTTGTCAATCGAAGAGAAAACACAAAAAGAAATATGAGAGAATGAAATAAAATAAAATAAAATATGAGAGAATGAAATAAAATAAAATAAAATAAAATTTTATCTCTCCTAGTCCAAAAAATCTAAATAATCTTTACCAACCAAAACTAACCTAAATATATATATATATATATATATATATATATGAAGTTAATATATTACTATTGTAAGTAATTTTATCCACCATTAAGTGCAATGATTTTACCTTGTGTGATGAGGCACCTTTCGGTCACTTGACGATTGTCGAATCACTGATATTTTTCTGGTGTAGATGTTCGGTCCGTGATGTTGGTATTTATTGACGTTACACGCATTTTCTCTTGATCTGCGTGTAGAAATAATGAAAAACAAACTAATACACAATAACGAAAAAGAAAACACAATAAATAGTATCATAACACATATGTAACCAAAATTACTTCCAATTTAACAATAAATACTATCAACAAACAACTGGACTCCCCCATGGGATCACCCATATCATCAGTCATGTCAGAAATATACCTACAACACTTTGAACAAATAATAATTAAACCTATACTAAACACACATAATATTTTACTATGGACAATATATGTGTAATATACCAAACCACCATTCACAACGAACACATCATAATACTAAACAAACTAAATATATACAACGAAAACATACAATTCAGTCGAAACAGAAACAAACAGAACAATTAACTATCTTGACATCACTTTAAATATAAATAACAATAAAATAGAAACTACAGTATACACAAAAACCTACTTCCAACAACACCACAATACACTACAAATCTAACTGCCCCTGGACACACAAAATTAACACTTACAGTAACATGATAAATAAAGCAATAAAATACACACAAGATAACAAACAAAAATTAAATAAAGAATTAGATAACATTACAAAAATAGCAATAGAAAATGCATACAACAAACACCTTATAAAAAACATATACAATAAATTTACAAAAAAACCTAACCTCAACACAACACTACAACCTGAACACAAAAATAATAAAAAAATCTACCTAAAATATAAATACACCAATAACAAAATAGAAAAACTAACAAATATATACAACAAAGAATACTACACCCCAACATACAAACCAAACAACAAAATAATAAAATATCTTAATAACACAAACCACAAAACAAATGCAGAAAAACATAACCTATCAGGAGTTTACAAAATTACATGTAACGACTGCAATGCATTTTACGTAGGGAAAACGACCACATCATTTAAAATAAGATTTGAAGAACATTACAGAGCATTCAAAAATAAAAATATAAAAGTATCAAATGTTGCAGCACACCTAATATCACATAAACATGAAATAACAAACTACGAAAATAACCTAACCATACTTGAAATAAATAATAACGCAATAGAATTAAACTCACTAGAAAAATACCACATTTATAAAAACACACACAACAATTTAAAGAACCTACAGACCACATATACAGAAGACATACTATATAAAAATATCATACACGCAGATCAAGAGAAAATGTGTGTAACGTCAACAAATACCAACATCATGGACCGAACATCTACACCAGAAAAATATCAGTGATTTGACAATTGTCAAGTGACCGAAAGGTGCCTCATCACACAAGGTAAAATCATTGCACTTAATGGTGGAAAAATTACTTACAATAGTAATATATTAACTTCATAAAGTCATTGCAATGGAAAAACAATGGATAACGTAAAATATCAACAACAACAACAACAACAACAAAAAAAAAATATATATATATATATATTATTAAATAACTTCAAAAAGTTCATAATCAAGATATATTTTATTCAACATTTACAATTATGCTGAAGCTTTTCGCCGGAGTATAGTTCCAGCATTCTCAAAGACTACTAACATGGTTTGTAAAATTATTTAAACATTACTCTAATTGATTGCACTATGTACATAAACCACTGATATCTTATTTCTTTAATCTATTTGCTTTACATTAAATGAACTATCTGTTTGATAAAATCTTAAATTCTATCTAAAACATGAAAAATTGTGTTATGTTTAGATTTAATTTGGGACTGTTCTTTAATAAGTATGTTGTTTAATTTATGCTTGTAGATATATAGGTTTTCCAGAACATTCATTTTCAAACCTTTATTAATATGTTTGATTAAATTCATATTTTGTATGTCTGGAAAACTATGGTTATTTGCAATACAATGAGTGACCATATTCGATTTATATATATCTGGTTTTATATACGCATTGAGATGTTCTTTGTAGCGATCCTTTATTTTCTTTTTTGTTTGACCTACATAATTTTTATTGCAATCTTGGCAATTTATGCTATATATCCCACATAAATCTAATTTACTAGTGTGATTACTTTGATTTAAAATACGATTATTGATGGTATTGTTTGTATAAAACGCAAATTTAATATTAGTATTTTTAAACAACTTTTCAAGTGATTTAATTTCATATCCCGTGTAAATAAATTTAGTCCATTTTGTTTCATTTTTACTTATAATTTGTCTGT
Organism: Prosapia bicincta; assembly: GCA_036971475.1. Taxonomy (NCBI): domain Eukaryota; kingdom Metazoa; phylum Arthropoda; class Insecta; order Hemiptera; family Cercopidae; genus Prosapia; species Prosapia bicincta. Next base: position 90,938,903 of record JBAIZL010000001.1, on the reverse strand, counting down.
TATAATTTAGTAATTTATTCTGAACGTTACTATTCAATTTATCTATAGTCTTTCTTTTATAACCGTTTACTGAAGCTAATTGATATATTATGTTTAATTCATTTTGTCTATTTTGTTTATTTAATGGTATTTTATACATTCTATACAATAGGTTGTAAAAGCATGCCATCTTTTGATTATATGGATGATTGGAATGGTTTGGTATAATATTATCAGTAATCATGGGTTTTCTATATATTGCGTAATCTAATTTGTCATTCTGGTTATATATTGTAATATCAAGGTAATTAAGTGTGTTGTTACATTCAATTTCGTGGGAAAATTTTATATTGTGATGCAAGTTGTTTATTTCTTCATTTATTAAATGTAAATTTATGCCATTATTTGTAGAAATATAAATTCCGTCATAATTATAACAAATCAAGAAAAAATAATCATCTTTATTATAATATATATATATATATATATATATATTACCAATTTTGAGTAATTTTATCCACCATTAAGTGCAATAATTTTACCTTGAGTGATGAGGCACCTTTCGGTCTTTGACCATTGTCGAATCACTGATTGTTCTCTGCTGTGGATGCTATGTCCGTGAAGCCGGTGTTTGTAGAAACACATCTACAAACACCGGCTTCACGGACATAGCATCCACAGCAGAGAACAATCAGTGATTCGACAATGGTCAAAGACCGAAAGGTGCCTCATCACTCAAGGTAAAATTATTGCACTTAATGGTGGATAAAATTACTCAAAATTGGTAATTTATTAACTTCATAAAGTCAGTGCAACGGAAAAACAATGGATAATATTAAATATATATATATATATATATATATATATATATATATATAGTCGAACCTTTGTATAACGAAGTCGATTATCCAGAGAAAAAATTCGTTGTAGAGAGGTATTCGTTATTGAGAGGTTGTGTTGTCAAGAATGCTCCCAACCCATCTTACTGATCTTACCGCATTACGCATACTGCACTACGTGCGGTAATAAAAGGGATACAGTATAATATTGCGAGCGTAGTTAGTGTAATAGGCCAATGTTAATATAGGATAATGTTTTATAATGTCTCAATTTATTTGAAATTCAAGTTGTTAAAAATGTTTTATTGATGTTTTCAGAATGTTTCTTCATTGTATTAGATATCCATATTCAATATTTTTCAAAGAGTCTACTATGTATAGGCTATTATGATAAGTTATCTAATGCTTATGAAAACTTACTGGTAAATAAGTACTCACCAATTCATTTTCAGGAAGCATCACTTGAACCTAGTGGAATTTAATCGAAGCAAACTCAGTACAGGTACTTTTTTAAATCGTTTCTAGTTTTCAAAGTTTTACTTGAAAATGTTAGTAATTTTTTGTTGCACTTTGCGTTTAAATAAAACATCACGTTAAATGAATGTTTCACATTTATTCAGACAATCAAAAATGTCTGGTACACCATCTTTCAGTTGAAATCCTAGCCTGATGATTTTGAAAGCTTGTAAAACTTCATGATCTGTAAGGTTCTTCTCTTCAGATTCATCACAATCATCGTCATAGTCGTCGTCATCATCTTTCAAAAGTTCATTTGAGTTTGTCATCTGGACGCTTTGGAGTATGTCTTTGTCGTCTGGAAAATTGGAAACAGCCAAATCTTCTTCCAGACAAATAAAATCTTCAAGTGGAACGTCATCAGCTACGTTTCCTGAACTCTTCAGAAAATCTCATTGCTTTTAATTCACTTAAAGTCATGTTGTCCTCACTGTCCTCTTCATGTGTGACCGAATTAAATCCAGCTTTGGAGAAACAATTAAAAACTGTTGTTTTCACGTCATTCGTCCAAACTTTTGCCAATTCAGCGATGCAGTCCCTTAGATTAACAATGTTTTTGGGTACGATTTCATTGTTCTCTACGGTACTCACAATCTTTTTTAAAATTCTTTTTCTGTAGTGTAGCTTTAAATTTTTTATTACTCCCTGATCGAGTGGTTGAAATATCGATGTAACATTTGGTTGAAAGAAAGATGTCATGGGGATGTGCAGGGCAGTTGTCGATGAAAAGTGCAATTTTCCTTTTCTCTTTGGAGATCTGCTTGTCCAGCTTCAATATCCATTCAATGAAAATTTCGCTTGTCATCCACGCCTTTTTATTAAAAGCATAATCAACTTCTAAGGACTTGACATATCGGAAACATTGCGGAAATTTGCTTTTGCCAATCACAAGCAATTTGAGTTTTTCTGTCCCTAACATGTTAGCTGCCACTAATACGGTGATCCTTTCTTTGCTTCCTTTCCTCCAAAACAAGGATCGGTTTTAAGTTAGTGTCTTGTTGGGCAAACATTTAAAAAACAGACCCGTCTCATCAGCATTGAAAATGTCTTTCAGTTCATAATCATTTAAAACTTTTTCCAACACATTTCCTTACCAAAATTCACAAGTGGGTATATCAACACTAGCACTTTCTCCCTAAATGACTTTTTGAACAATGTTATGGCGTTTTTTAAATTTGTCTATCCAACCATTACTTGCGTTAAAGCCACTGTGTCCTAATGGTACTGCAAATTCCAAAGCCTTTTCTTTAATAAGATTTCCTGACGATGGAAGATTTTTCTTGCGCATTACCGTAACCCATTTAATCATTGTGTTATCGATATTGTCGAATATACAAAGTTTCATTTTCTTTCTTTGCAAATCATAAGAAACACTTTGTTTTAGAATTTGATCCCGGTTTTTTAAAACAGTGGATAGCGAACTCTGAGGTATACCGAATTTTTTCGCAACATCCAACTTTTATACACCTTCATCAACCTCTCGTAAAACACTCACTTTTTCTGCTACACTTAAACACTTTCTTTTTGACATTTTTTCACAGCACGACAAACTCACGGCACGAATAAAAATGAGTTACTGAGTTAGCAACATTGAAATGAGTGATAAAAGAAAATTGTGGGAGGATGGGAATGTACTGTAGGCCTGTACAGTAGGCCTATCTATAATATGCTGAGTTCTTGAAATTCCTAACCGATGAGTCACTGCATTCTTAACTGAACCTAACTATAACATGCAGTCAATTGCCGACATGTGTTTTGCCTTCCATTCTTGGTTTTGTTGACCTTCCTGCTGAAAATAAACAATTTCCTGGAAATGACATTGTGAGCTGCCTATACAACACTACATTTCTTTGGTTGAAGTGAAGAAAAAACTTCGTTATTGAGAGGTCCGAAATTCGTTACATAGAGGTAAATAAGAAGTATAACGTCTAAAATGTCATGGGACAAGGTAAAAATTCGTTATATAGAGGATTTCGTTATATGGAGGTTAGAGGTTCGACTGTATATATATATATATATATATATATATATATATATATATATGAAGTTAATATATTACTATTGTAAGTAATTTTATCCACCATTAAGTGCAATAATTTTACCTTGTGTAATGAGGCACCTTTCGGTCACTTGACCATTGTCGAATCACTCATCGAATGAGTGATTCGACAATGGTCAAAGACCGAAAGGTGCCTCATCACTCAAGGTAAAATTATTGCACTTAATGGTGGATAAAATTACTCAAAAATAGTAATATATTAACTTCATATATATATATATATATATATATATATATATATTCTTGATATTTAACGTTATCCATTGTTTTTCCGTTGCACTGACTTTATGAAGTTCATATATTACTATTGTAAGTAATTATATCCACCATTAAGTGCAATAATTTTACCTAGAGTGATGAGGCACCTTTCGGTCAATTGACCATTGTCGAATCACTGATGTTTTTCTGTTGTAGATGTTCGGTCTGTGAAGTTGGTGTTTGTTGACGTTACGTGCACTTTTTCTTGATCTGTGTGTATGATATTTCTATATAGTATGTCTTCTGTATATGTTGTTTGTAGATTCATTAAATTGTTTTTATAAATGTGGTATTTTTCTAGTGAGTTTAGTTCTATTGGGTTGTTATTTATTTCAAGTATGGTTAGGTTATTTTCGTAATTTGTTATTTCGTGTTTATGGGATATTAGGTGTGCTGCAACATTTGATACTTTAGAATTTTTGTTTTTGAATGCTCTATAATGTTCTTCAAATCTTATTTTAAATGTTCTGGTTGTTTTTCCTATGTAAAAAGCGTTACAGTTGTTGCATGTGATTTTGTAAATTCCTGATAGGTTACGTCTTTCTGAATTTGTTTTGTGGTTTGTGTTATTAAGATATTTTATTATTTTGTTGTTTGGTTTGTAAGTTGGAGTGTAGTATTCTTTGTTGTATATATTTGTTATTTTTTCTATTTTGTTATTGGTGTATTTATATTTTAGGTAGATTTTTTTATTTTCATTATTTTCGTGTTCCGGTTGTAATGTTGTGTTGAGGTTAGGTTTTTTTGTGAATTTATTGTATATATTTTTATAATGTGTTTGTTGTATCCATTTTCTATTGCTATTTTTGTAATGTTATCTAATTCTTCATTTAATTTTTGTTTGTTATCTTGTGTGTATTTTATTGCTTTATTTATCATGTTACTGTAAGTGTTAATTTTGTGTGTCCAGGGGTGGTTAGATTTGTAGTGTATTGTGGTGTTGTTAGAAGTAGGTTTCCTGTATACTGTAGTTTCTATTTTATTATCATTTATATTTAAAGTAATGTCGAGGAAGTTGATTGTTCTATTTGTTTCTGTTTCAACGGTGAATTGTATGTTTTCGTTGTATGTATTTAGTTTGTTTAATATTATGATGTGTTCGTTGTGAATGGTAGGTTGGTATATTACAAGTATATCGTCTACATACCTTGTCCATAGTGAGATATTTTGTGTGTTTATTATAGGTTTAATTATTATTTGTTCAAAGTGTTGTAAATATATTTCTGACATGACAGATGATATGGGTGAACCCATGGGGAGTCCTGTTGTTTGTTTATAATATTTATTGTTAAATTGGAAGTAATTTTGGTTACATAGGTGTTTGGTTAGCGTAATGATACTATCTATTATGTTTCTTTTTTCGTTATTGTGTATCAGTTTGTTTTTTATTATTTCTATGGTTTCTTCTATTGGGATACTAGGGTACATGTTAGTTATGTCATAACTTATTATTTTTGTGTTGCTGTTTGTTTTTATCATTTTTATTTTATTAATTAATTCGTATCCATTTTTTTATATTGTATGTGTATATATGTACAACACATACAATATAAAAAATATGTATATATATATATATATATATATATATATATATATATATATATATATATATATATATATATATATATATTAGTGATAGATATATTATCGATCACAAAAGTTGAATCCAAATACCTAGATTCCAGCAAGGCCAGCGTATACACATTGGGCTGTAAATATTTTTTGCCGCTCTAACACAATGTCGGGTTTACACATTCGGGGGTAAATATTCATCACCGCTCTAACATAACGTCGGGTTTACACATCGGGTGGTAAATCATCCATTGCTGCTCAATCATAATGTCTAGTTTACACGTCAATATAGAATATCTGTTGCCGCTCTAAAAAAAGGTCGCATTTACACATTGGGCCTTAAAATATGTGTCATTGCTCAAACATAATGTCATGTTTACACATCGGGTGCTACAATATTTGGTGCCAGTCTAACATTATGTTGCTTTTACACATTGGTTGGTAAAATACCTGTTGCAGCCCCAAGTTGATGTCGCATTTACACATCGGGCAGTAATATGTCCGTTGCCGCACTAACATTATGTCGTGTTTACACATGGGGCGGTGAAATGCCTGTCGCTGCTCTAACATAATTTTGTTTTTACGCATTACGCGGTAAAATACCGGTTGCCGCTCTAAGATAATATGGCTCTAACATTAATGTGTTCTTACATCGGGTGGTAAAATATTCATTGCCGCTCAAACATAACGTCATGTTAGTGAGTAATCGCAGTTATAACCCCAGCACTATAACAACTTTTTGTAACAATGTTGTATCATTCTTTTAGGGAATATAATAATAATAATATTATTATTTACCAGCATTAAAAAACAAATCGAAACAGTTACTTTAAAATATTTTATAAATTGTGAATTTGTTCATTAATAATATATGTAAAAAATAGTAGATATCAGATGTATTCAAACCATTAAACATGTATCAAGGCATCCTAGGTGAGACGAGAGGAAGGTTAGTAGTTGCCGTGTAACTATAATTATTGGCCCACCTAACCATAAGTTTTCGAGCGATAGGTTTTTTCAAAATCCATTAAATTTAAAGGAGAGGAGATTATTGAAATATGATCCAAATAAGTTTCTTTTAAACAGAACAGATGTTTACTTAGAACTTTTTATGTAAACTATTTAAAATGAGTTCTTAAAGTTTTATTTTTATTTTTGCTTTAAATAATTTAATTAATAACATCTCACTATGCTACATCCAGGCCAATACAATAACATGGCAGAAAGAACAAACAGAAACTATCATTAACTCTACATAAGTTTTCCGGCTAAGTGACAAAATAATTCCGTACAATCTTTCACTTCAAAATTGAATTCATATAAATAAAATTTAATGTTGTTAAAAGTTTAGGCCGGTCAAATAGTAAAGATCCTAAATTTTTTGTCACTCTAAATGTTATAAATAAGTGATTGAAACATGTGTTGTTATAAATTCTATTATTTTAAATACCAAATTTTAGATTCATAGTATGTATAATACATTTAATTAATGAAACTACCTTACAAATAGATATCTCATATCTATACCACAAATTCATTAATTGTACAACTGTTCAAATTGGTTAACTTCATAATTAAAGAGATTTAATATTTTAAAATTAATGTAATTAGGATATAATTTTCTTTTGTTCAAATTTTGTTTTTTAAATAGTAAATTATTGATTTGTATTTTTACTAAAACAGGTCTTTCTTGAAACATACCACTTATTAATCCAATTAGAATTCACATAACTTTGCAGGTTAACTATTAATTATGTAACATATAACTGCATTATTCAACATCTATCGTCATATTAAATAGTGTTACGGTATCTCTTAAAATATCATAAAAAATAACATTTTCTTATATATTGGGTTGGTAATTGTAGTATTTGGAATCGATTTTTTTATATGGGTATCGGTAAAATTCTGGAATTGACCCATCACTTATATATATATATATATATATATATATATATATATAAGCTTAAGCTTTAAGCTTTAAGCTCTACTAGAACTAACCTAAATATATATATATATATATATATAGATTTTTTGGACTAGGAGACTGACAGACTTACCTTGGTAAGAGTCCACTCTGTAGTCTTGAAATAGTAACACATAAAGGCACTTAAATAATGATATATTTCGACCACACAGTGGTCTTTATCAATCGAAGAGAAAACACAAAAAGAAATATGAGAGAATGAAATAAAATAATTGTAATCACAGATTGTGTAGAGTAGAAATCAGATGTCACAGATGCACAGATTAAAGATATATATATTGTTTCCATGAACATATGAGTGATTATAGTTTATATAAGTCTGTCAGGGGAAAAGAGATAAGGCTAGTTGGAATAAAAAAAAAAAAAAAAAAAAAAAAAAAAAAAAAAAAAAATTAAAGTGAATGGATTTATCTGATGTTGAGGTTAGGGGATTCTCTGGACTTGGTATACCACTGGTATGATAGTTCCCACCTTCTCAGTTCTGAGGGATTGCAATCAGGGGGGAGTGATTTAATTATTTTTGTGGTATAGCAGTCATCAAAAGTTGTGATGTTGTGACTCGCAGCATGTTGAGCTGTTGGTCTATCCATATTCATAATTTTAACATCATGTCTGTGGCCATTCATTCTGATATTCAGACCATCCGTGGTCAGGCCTATGTACTGTGCTGAGCAAAGTTTACATTGTAGCTGGTATATGACATTTTTCGATGTACAATTATGATGACCCTGTATTTTGAAGACCATTTTTGTTGTTTGGCTGTTGAAACTATTTGCTGAGGGGTGTATTGGACACGTCTTGCATCTAGGTCTATTACATGGGAAGGAGCCATGAGGAAGGTTGTGTGGTTTCTCTGCATCAGGGTCTGGTAGTTTAGGATGTACTAGGATGTTTTTCAAGTTGGGAGGTTGCTTGTACCAAATTTGTGGTGGATCGGTGAAAAGATTTTTGGTGTGGACGGAAGCTTGAAGAATTTTGAAGCCATCTCTCAATATCTTGTTGAGTTTATGTAGACCAGGATGGTAGTCTGTTATTAAAGACAGTTTATTTTGTTCTGTTTGTGGTTTATGGTGAACCGAGGATTGTGCTAAATGAATTTGGTTTTCAATGAGTTTTTTTGGGTATCCTCTTCTCTGGAAGGCTGTTGATATCTTTCTATTAAAATCTTCCAATTCCCTATCATTCGAACAGATTCTCTTACCCCTGATTGCTTGACTGTATGGAATGGATCGTTTTATGTTTATTGGGTGGTTGCTGTCGAAATGGAGATATTGTAGGTGGTTTGTAGGTTTGATGTGAATTCCTGTGTTGATATTTCCATTCTGGAGTGTTACCTCTACATCCAAAAAGGTGATGGCCGATGTAGATTTCTCCCAGGTAAATTGAAGTGTGGAGAATTGTGTCAGGCTGTCTAAAAATGTCTCAAGTGTTGAAGCACCCTGTGTCCAAATTAGGAAGATGTCATCTATATATCTATACCAACATAATGGCTGGTGTGTTTGTGTCTTTAGAAAACTTTCTTCCAACAATCCCATGTACAGATTTGCGTACGATGGTGCCATTCTGGTACCCATTGCTGTTCCCTTTATTTGAAGGTAGTTCCTTCCCTCAAACTGAAAGTTGTTCTTCTCGAGGATGAACCTGGTCAGGTTCACAAGAAAAGGTGTAGTAGGAGAAGGCTTGCCTGGGCGTTTGTTTAGAAAATTCTCTATTGCAGATAGGCCATGTGCATGAGGGATGTTGGTATAGAGAGAGGTGACATCTATGGTGACCAAAATAGTTACCGGGGGTAGAGGTACAGATATTTGTGACAGTCGATCTATGAAGTGATTGGTGTCCTGGGTATGTGATGGAAGGTTCTTTACTAAGGGTTGAAGGTGTGAGTCGAGGAAAGCTGAAATTCTTTCCGTTACTGAATTGCAGCCAGCAATTATTGGTCTACCAGGTGGAGGGATTATGTTTTTGTGGATCTTTGGTAATATATAGAATTGAGGAGTAGAGGGGTTTTCATTATGTAATAATTTTAAAGATATTTCCGAAATATTTTGTTCAGGAGCTGTATATTTGAGTAGGTCCGAGAGTAAATTGTTGAATTCTGTAGTAGGGTTATCTGTAAGTATTTTGTATGTTGTGATGTCTGACAGTTGCTTATTTGCTTCTTTGATGTAGTCTTCTTTGTTCATGATGACAGTGGTTGAACCTTTATCTGCTGGAAGAATCATAATATCTTTGTTGTTTTTCAACGAAAATATTGCCGCTTTTTCTAATTTGGTAAGGTTAGGTTTAGTCTTCAGATTTTTAGTGAAATTTATATCGGTGATGCTTTGCATGATAAAGTTGATGTAAAGTTCAATGGGTCATCATAATTGTACATCGAAAAATGTCATATACCAGCTACAATGTAAACTTTGCTCAGCACAGTACATAGGCCTGACCACGGATGGTCTGAATATCAGAATGAATGGCCACAGACATGATGTTAAAATTATGAATATGGATAGACCAACAGCTCAACATGCTGCGAGTCACAACATCACAACTTTTGATGACTGCTATACCACAAAAATAATTAAATCACTCCCCCCTGATTGCAATCCCTCAGAACTGAGAAGGTGGGAACTATCATACCAGTGGTATACCAAGTCCAGAGAATCCCCTAACCTCAACATCAGATAAATCCATTCACTTTAATTTTTTTTTTTTTTTTTTTTTTTTTTTTTTTTTTTTTTTTTTTTTTTTTTTTTTTTTTTTTTTTTTTTATTATTCCAACTAGCCTTATCTCTTTTCCCCTGACAGACTTATATAAACTATAATCACTCATATGTTCATGGAAACAATATATATATCTTTAATCTGTGCATCTGTGACATCTGATTTCTACTCTACACAATCTGTGATTACAATTATTTTATTTCATTCTCTCATATTTCTTTTTGTGTTTTCTCTTCGATTGATAAAGACCACTGTGTGGTCGAAATATATCATTGTTTAAGTGCCTTTATGTGTTACTATTTCAAGACTACAGAGTGGACTCTTACCAAGGTAAGTCTGTCAGTCTCCTAGTCCAAAAAATCTAAATAATCTTTACCAACCAAAACTAACCTATAAATATATATATATATATATACACACATATATATATATATATATATATATATATATATATATATATATATATATACACACACACATATATATATATATATATATATATATATATATATATGAAGTTAATATATTACTATTGTAAGTAATTTTATCCACCATTAAGTGCAATAATTTTACCTTGAGTGATGAGGCACCTTTCGGTCACTTGACCATTGTCGAATCCATAAATATTATATAAATCAATATATTTATATATATTTAAAATATTTGTTTTTTTTCATATGCCCATACCATTTACTTATAGTATAAAGTGGAGGGGGTGTGGGAGAATTTCATTTCAAGAAGAATGTGTAGCACCAAAATGTTTGGGAACCCCTGCTTTAAGTAGAGACTAAAGCAGTTTTAACAGTATATATTCTGGCTCACGCCTCTCTTTATTACATTTTCTTTTGTATTCTTGTAGTAATAATTTGTACTATTAATGGGCTACGGTAAAATTTTGTTATTATACATTAAATGCTGTACACATGCACAGCAAAAAATTGTAAATAAAATCGATAATTTTCCTTCGGCATAATTTTTAGTAGGTTTCATAAACAAGTAGAAAAATACCTTTTCCACCTTTTACATTTGTAAAATATTCTTCAGAAAATTACTATAAATTGGTTTTTGCAATTTTTAATATAATTATAATATATATATCCAAATTATTTGAAATAAAGGTATCTCAAGTATTACCAAATATATGAAGACTTGTCTGAAATTCAGTAAACCATAGTTTTTCCCTACAGACTATTTCACAAAATTTCTATTTTAAAAGACACAAAGAAATCTTTTTTTCTGAAATAATTGTTTTTATAAGGTCAATACATGATTTTATATACCTAGTTATCTGCATTTATATTCACCTGGCTTAGGTCATTTCCTAATTAATGTAGATGAGTATTAATATCTATATATTTTTATTTTTGTTCTCTACTTAATCCATTTATACCTGTATATTCTCAGTTCAATTTTTAAAAAAAATTATTATTTTGATTATTTTTTGTGCTCAATATCCTTTTATGTCTTCAGCTGGGTTTTGATGTCTGGGAAAAACCTGTCCATAATATCATGTATAAAATAAATCTTTAACTGTTTTAAACATAATAGTTATATAGTGTTTAATACTTATAGTTTTCAAATACAGTAAACTCCCGATTATCCGTGGAATAGGGTGACCCGGCGAATAACGAATTCCCCGGATAACCCGCTATGAACAAAGAATACGCAAAATGATTGATAATCGATTATTATACCATAATTTACACAAATAATGACCCCGATTAATGCAATTCACAAATAATCTTCAGAGGACAAAATAAATACAGAAAATAATTTAAAATGTCTATGTATTTGACGGATTATAACATGTACATTTATATGTCTAACTATTTACAATACGTACATAAGTATATGTCAAAAGTAAGTATGTATGTACATATGTTATTTCCTTTACACATAATACTTTCACTTTTTAACAAAAAAATCTGTCACTTTTGTCTGTTTTTTTGTGAGCATTGATTTAGCTTTAATGTGCGATCTAAGTTCCTTGAGAACCATTTTGTCGCACAGTGAAGAGTCGTCTTGCTCTAATTATTGTGTCCGTTGTTTTCATCTCAAAAATTTTATTTCTACGATATACATGTTTATTTGGGATATTAAAACAGTGTATTAGACATTAAAATGTTGTTTTATATATCGGTTTACAACAAAAAAAAGGAAATTTACATAAAATATCAACTAATACAAATTATAAAATACTGCATGACAAAAAATAAAATGCAATAAAAAAGACAGAGAAATAAAAATAACGCATAAAAATTCAAACTACCTACTACTTATTTTAGTATAATAACCACTCAACGTTCAACTCAGAATGTTTCTACTTGTGTCACAAAGCCATAAAGATCGATAATGTATATGACAGACATGGATAATGCGTGTCACGTCCTAGACTATTTATAGCTGAGATTAGCTGACATTTTTTTACAATCTTATGATACACATTAGGTTTTCGGGCGTCCAAGCATTTTGTCATTGTCTCTTATATACAGTAGTCTGTTCCCAACTCGAGTTGGTTCATTCAGTCTTAACAGGACAGTTATCCTTGCGTTATTTGAGATATCTTAGTTTATTTTTATGATCGTTGTTTTTACCGGATATTGTGTCGCGTTGAGTGGTTAGAAAAAAAACAATAATGAATCTGATTGGAATAAAAATTGGATATTTGTAAAACAGTGGCAGACCCAGGATAATCCGCAAACCGGTTAATCCGCCCACGGATAATCGGGAGTTTACTGTATATATAAAAATTGTTAACCTTGTTTATTTTTTCAATTTTCAGAAACATTTTCTAAAAAACCATAAATTTTGTAATATAATGTGTTTTAGGTATCTTTAGCTGCACTGAGGTCATTTCAGGAGATTTTATACCAAGATGAAGAAGATGTTACTCAAGGATCTAATTTAGAGGAAGATATTTGGGTAGTAGCGTGGAGAGTATGGCTCAGAATAGCTGTGGAAAGTAGACTAGAATGTAACCGAAAATACCTTCCATCTCAACCCTTTTTGACAGCATTAATTCATATATTCCCTGCTGTATTTCAGCACATAAGACACAGGTATGCTATTTCATGCCGAAATTCATTGAGATACAATATTAAAATATTCACTTGTTACATATTTTCAAAAATATGTATATAAAAAACAATTCCATATCTGAATATTGTCTATTATCGTTTGTTGTGTGTGTATAGAGCTGGAAGCATATTTGAGATTCTTTGAACTAAATAGGAAACTGACACACTTACCTTGGTAATATTCCAGTCTCTAATGGACCACTACAAACTAAAATGGACTTTAAAATTCAGGGTCTTTATACATGTATATAAAAAAAATGTCACATAGCAGTGACAATTCAAAATCTGCCATTCTCAGTGCATGAACTACAAAACATATAATTCCAGAATGAATTGCCACAACCATGATGTTAGATCTGTGAATATAGATAGGCCAAAGCCTTAACATGTTGCTAGTTCCCAACGTCACTTCTGTCAAAGACTCCTATACAACAAAAACAAAGCGCTCCTTCCAGATTGTAAGAATCTCCTTCAGAACTGAGAAGATACAAGTTGTAGCAGTGGTATACCAACTGCAGAGAACCCTATAACCTAAATATCAGACAACTCCATTTACCTTACCTTTAACCTCAGGATCAAAATACTCTTCACATTCCCTCTGACAGACTATTTTTTTTTCTTTTAACAAATATTGAATAAATTACTATTTTAAATACTTTTATCCACCACTAAGTGCAATAATTTTACCTTGTTGTGATGGGGCACCTTTCGGTCACTTGACCATTGTCGAATCACTGATTATTTTTCTGGTGTAGATGTTCGGTCCGTGATGTTGGCATTTGTTAACGTTACACGCATTTTTTCTTAATTTGCGTGTATGATTTTTTTATATGGTATGTCTTCTGTATATGTGGTCTGTAGGTTTATTATATTGTTGTGTGTGTTTTTATAAATGTGGTATTTTTCTAGTGAGTTTAATTCTATTGTGTTATTGTTTATTTCAAGTATGGTTAGGTTATTTTCGTAGTTTGTTTCGTAATAATGTCAGTACATTTTTTCTTAATTTGCGTGTATGATGTTTTTATATAGTATGTCTTCTGTATATGTGGTCTGTAGGTTCATTAAATTGTTGTGTGTGTTTTTATAAATGTGGTATTTTTCTAGTGAGTTTAATTCTATTGGGTTATTATTTATTTCAAGTATGGTTAGGTTATTTTCGTAGTTTGTTTCGTAATAATGTCAGTGCAACGGAAAAATAATGGACAACGTGAAATATCACTATATATATATATATATATATATATATATATATATATATATATATATATATATATATATATATATATATATAAACAAGAATCTTACTTGGTATTTAAGCGAAGTAACTTTCAAAGATTGATAGTATCTTTATTGACTAGCATCAACTGAATAGGGTGTTGTAGTAGATTGCCAGGTGTGTGGAATTTCAGTTGTCATGTGATATACTAGTATTAGTTTATTTTCAGATTCACTGCACTGTGGGAACCTTTTTAGTTTGTCTTGGGGTTGATTTTGTCTATTAGGTTGAATAATTAATGGGTTTTTTATTTTATTTGTATTTGTTTATGATATCATTTTTATGTTTATAAATTTGTAGCTTTTCCCATATTGTGATTTTGAGGCCTTTTTGTACTTTTTTTATAAGATGTATGTTTTTTTATGTGGGGAATGTGTGTTTGTTTTTGGTAGCATGCCTAGCTAAGTGTGAGTCGTAAATGTTAGGTTTAAAGTATGCTTTGAGGTGAGTAATATTACATCTGCACAGTAATATTTAAGTCCTTTTCTGTTTAATTTCTCCTTAAATTTTTTAAAATCTCCTTTAACTACTCTTCCTAAATGAAAACTTCCTTACTGAAAAACAATCCCTTGTGACTTGAATCTTTTACTAGAAAACACGTCTGTACTCCCCTGATTTTAAAATTTAGTCCCTTTTACCCTCGATGTCCTTCCTTCTGAAAAAGCATTTTATCAGAAGGAAAAAATATCCTCTATGGTATTTCAGCCAGAGTCTAACTTTTTTAATATTTGAATGCGTAAACGCTCCTCCAAAGGTTTATGTTGTTTGAATTTTATTTGTTACTTAGCCACTTTAACTTTTTTATAATTTGCATGAGTATTTGTTCTGCCAACGGTTTTTGTTACTCCCTACTTTTATGAGTTCTTTGACTCCTCCAGATATCACACATTCCCTTGCACTTGTTTACAGAATTAGTTTACAGGCGCGTATGCAATTAGATCACCCCCCCCCCCAACCCTCAAGAACTTTGGGTTAAAAATCGACAATATATTATTAAATTAGGAGTTTCTATTAAATTAGACTTTTTCTTAAGTTAATTCGTCTTTTATTGTAAATAAAAAATAAGATTTTAATTTTTAATTTGAAAATGTGACGCGTTCCCTCAGCATACCCTCGTAAACGTCTAAACGCTAACAACAGACAGCGCTAGTGAAGCTTAGTCTCGAACATATGATTTTCAATACGTAATTTTGCAAGCGTAATATTCGCAGTTGACTCCGGAATTGTTCGTGTTGGAAGAATAACTACTTATATTAATTAATAAACCATTTTTATAATAATAGCTTATTATGAAATTAATAATATTCTCTAGCCATAAGTGTTATCGAAACTGGAATAATTATGTATTAAAAAGTCTTATTTGCTACGAATCTTTATCACGTTACCGATTTCTAACACAAGCGTAGAAAGAACTTTTTCTGTTCTATGTTTTTACATACACGCACGCGCACACGCACACACACACATATTATATATATATATATATAATGCATCGATCGCCCCCCCCCCCCCAAAGCAAGTCGCTGGATACGCGCCTGAGTAATAGGAAAATAATCTACGCCCTTATTTTTCCAGGACGTCTCCAAGACTGATTTACAATACTAAACTGACATTACTTTAGTTATGCTCTCTATATCGACTTTTGTTGTGCTTTTTCTTGAAAATGTCTAACTTATTATTTCCTTATTAGCCTAGCATTTTGTAATCTGTAAAGTTGTACAATTTTGCATCATTGGTAGTAACTGTTATAATATTGGCATTTCTGCTAGGATCTGTATGCTGAGTACAGGAATCTGCTCCCTTTTAACAAATTTAGTCCTTGTCTCTAACCGGGATCAATTTATTCATATTCCTTTGTTGATTTTATTTTGTAAAACTTTGAAATATTTGTGATATGATTTCGAAATTGTTGCTTTATTACATTAATACAGTCATTGCCTGTATTTATTTTATTTTGTTTAGTTGGTTAGTTTTATTTTGAAATAATTATTTAAAAAATTTTTAGTTAGGCGAAGATAACCTTGATAGGTTTTTCGCCTGGAAAAAAAAATTATTCACACTAATGCAAGAATTTCCCTAAATAATTATTAAATTCGTAAATCATCTGCAAAAGTTGTTGACTTTGGTTTAACCAATCACAAATCCCTAATTAGATGTGCTGAGCAGACAAGAGTTGAATTAATTCCTCATGTCAGTTGAGTTATAAAGAATTAAATATTATCTATTCTATTATATCATTTATATATATAATATTATTATATACAGTTGAAGCTCTGTATAACGAAGTCGATTATCCAGAGAAAAAATCTCTTTATAGACAGGTATTCGTTATTGAGAGGTTGTCTTGTCAAGAATAACCCATCCAATCTTACTGGTCTTTTAAAATTTAGAACGGTAATAAAATAGTAACACAGTATAATATCGCGAGCATAGGTATTCTGTGTATATACTAAATAAACTTTAATATTGCATAATGTTTTATAATGTCTCAATTCATTTAAATATTCAAGTTGTTAAAAATTAAAACATGTTTTATGAATGTGCTCAGAATGTTTCTTCACTGTACCGTATTAGATATCCATATTGAATATTTTTCATAGGGTCTACTCTGAATAGGCTATTATGATAAGTTATTTAATGCTTATAAAAACTTACTGTAAAAATATTATAATAAAAAAGTGCACTCTCCAATTCATTTCCAGGAAGCATGACTTGAACGTAGAGGAATCGATGTAACATTTGGTGAAATGAAAAACACATTGACACTATTCAGTTTGGAATTGATGTTGTCATGGGGTTGTACAGGGGAGTTGTCAATGAAAAGTGTGATTTTCCTTTTCTCTTTGGAGATTTTCTTGTCCAGCTTCAACATATTTTCAATGAAAATTTTGCTTGTCATCCACGCCTTTTTATTAAACATGTAATAAATTTGTGTTCCTAACATATTAGCTGCCACTAATATGGTGATTCGTTCTTTGCTTCCTTTTCCTCCAAATCAAGAGTATGTTTTAAATGTTAGTATCTTGTTAGGCAAACATTTAAAAAAAACAGACTGGTCTCATCAGCATTGAAAGACATCAGCATGTCTTTCGGCTCATAATCATTTAAAACATTCATCAACACATTTTCCTTCCAAAATTCACAAGTGGGGATATCAACATTAGCCCTGTCTCCCGAAATGACTTTTTGAATGATTTTATACCGTCTTAAATTTTTCTATCCATCCGTTACTTGCGTTAAAGCGACTGTGTCCTAATGATACTGCAAATTCAAAATCCTTTTCTTTAATAAGATTTCCTCTTTCTCGCACATTACCGTAACCCATTTAACACTTTCAAGCCTATGCCCGAGTATAGATCAGGCCATTTAGTTAGCGCTAGTCGCCTACAACCGTGTGTAGGTGGGGGTCACATATTTATTTCCTTAACAAAGTAATGGCCGTGTATTCTCAGTTTCATCAATAGCATTCTTTATATTGGTTACACTACTTTACATATCTTTACTTTTAGGGCATTCAGAGTTGCTTTTATGAACAAAGGCTTTTATTTTTTAAGTGAGGCGACCAAGAGCGCGCAGACAAACAGGTCAAATAGTGTTTCTTTACTGCAAGTTGTTTACATTTCCAGTTAGTTTTTGTTTGCTCTAAGTTTTACCTATCAGTTATTTTGTTTGTTTAATTTGTAGTTTTTGTAATTTTTCTTTAGATTTCGAGTTTCTTCGCTTAAATTTTATCGTTTAATTATTTAGTTAATTTAATTTTTATTGTAAAAGATAAAACATTATAGATATAATAGCTAAAGACACTTTATGAAGCGATTCAATACCAGATATGTTGTTTTTAGACAGTGACAGTGTGTCCGAAGCTGTATCAAGCTACAGCATACCGAATAAATTATTTGCAGTGTAGTGTACTGTTATTCATGTAGTTTTTATTCTTTGGAAGTATTTCTTCAATTCCTACCCAATTTAATAGGATAGGTTATGAAATTATATAGACCAATATTTGTAAATTAAATAAAATATTTTTTACCTTTAAAATGATGTTTAACATGTAATATTTATTTTTATTCTAATGTAAAATGTGTGTAGTGAAGTGCAAGGATGCTCACTGTTGCTATTTTATTTTTTTGGACTTTCATAAACATTCTTCAAAGAATAAGTAAACAATTCATATATTTCTTTAAAGCTTGTTTCATTCCCTTTACAAAAATTTATAATTTGTTATAAATATGGTAATTATTTTAAGTCTAGAACTTTTTTATATCTTACCGAAAAACCTTCAGGCAGATAGAAACAGGCGGGTATTAAGGGATTAGGCTTTTCACTATTTAAGTGTTAATCATCGAGTTATCGATATCGTCATATATACAAAATTTCATTTTCTTTCTTTGCAACTCATAAACAACACTTTGTTTTAGATTCTGATCCAGGTTTTTTAGAATATTCTATAGCGAACTCTGAGGTATACCAAAATTGTTCACAAAACATCCAACTTTTTACACCAACATACACCTTCATCAGCCTATCTTATAACACTCACACTTTCTGCAACACTTGAACACCTTTTTTTTGATATTTTCACAGCATGAAAAACTCAAGGCATGAATAAAACTGAGTAACTGAGCTAGCAAGATTGAAATCAGTGACAAAAGGAAATGGTAGAAGGATGGGAAAATACTGTCCACCTGTCTCTAAATGCTGATTTCATAGAATATTATTTCTACTAACTTGCAATCAATTGTCAGAAAGATGGAAAAATACTGTAGGCCTGTATCTATGCCAAGTTCTTGGAATTCTATTTCTACTAACATGGGTTTCACCTACTACCTGTCTACTACCCTATCTTCTACAGAAGTGAAGAAAAAGATTAATTATTGTGGAGTCTGAAATTCGTTACATAGAGGTAAATAAGCAGTGTAATTTCTAAAATGTCATGGAACAGGTCCCCAGAATCTGAACAAAATATTAAAGGATGGCTTCAAGATTCTTCAAGCTTCCACCCACACCAAAGATCTTTTCTCAAATAAACCACATATTTGGTCCAGGCAACCTTTTAATTTGAAAAATATTTTGGTATATCCAGAACTACCAGATCAATGTACTGAAAAACCGCCTAAACTTCCTCATGACTCCTTTCTGTGCAATAGACCTAGATGCAAGACTTGCCCAATACATATCCCAACAAATAGTTTCCATAGTTTAGCAACCAATGTGGAATTCAAGATTCAGGGTCATCATAATTGTACATCCAAAAATGTAATATACCGGTTGCAATATAAGTTTTGCCCGGCACAGTACATAGGCCATACAACGGATAGTCTGAGCATTAGGACATGACATTGGAACCATGAACATAGACAGGCCAACTGCTCAACATGCTGCTAGTCACAGCATCATATCTTTTAATGATTGTTATACCACCAAAATAATTAAAGCCCTCCCATCTGATTGCAACCCTTCAGGATTGAGAAGATGGGAGTTGTCATACCAGTGGTTCACCAGATCTAGAGAACCTCCTAACCTCAACATCAGTTAAAACTCCTTTTACCTTCTCCCTAACATCTACCATTTTAAAAAAACTCCATTTACCTTCCTTATGGCAGACTAATAATATAAATATCTGGTTTCAATTAATCAATATCAATATTTATACAAATAACATATAGTACTATATCATAAACTATAAATCTGTGACATTTAAACACATCTGTGGTTCAATCCAGTCCTTTCTTTTTCTCTTTTTTGATTGATAAAGATCATTTTGTGATCGAAATATTTTAATAGTTCAATGTGTTTTTATGTCTGTATATGTTCAAGAGATTGCAGTTTTGGACTATTGACACTAGGTAAGTCTGTCAGTGTCAGTCTCCTATCTAGTCCAAAATTCCTAAATAGGCTGTAAGCTCTACTAGAACTAACCTTATATATATATATATATATATATATATATATATATATATATATATATATATATATATATATATATATATATATATATAAAATCTGTACTAAAATATTTAGTATTGTATATTAAGGTATGTTGTATATGCTAAAGTAATATTATACAATAAATATGCTGTGCAATATTTATTCTTGTGCTGATTTTATAAATTTACAATTTTCTTTAACATTTTTTAATGGACTAATAGATTTTATAAGCATTAGCATCTCTTACACATGTTCATAAAATAAAAAGTAACTTTCTTATATTACTGAAGTATTATTGTTCTTATATCTAGATTTTCAGGCAATGACCTAGATAAGCTGTGCATAGTATTAGAGACAGCAGTAGCAATGCCAATACATGGAGAAATATCTCCATTCATTCTCCCCACAGACTCTTCTCTTACACAGCTACAGGAAGGAGTACTTCATTCCATGGATCTTTTAATTAAGGTAGTGTTAATAAAACAGCTAATAAGTTGTTTTAAAACTATATTCTAGACTCCCTTTAGATGTCTTACTTTTAAAATCAATACATTATTTTATACATGCCGCTGATTTTATCCCATTTTGCTGGTTTTTGCAACACCTTAAATACAGTGTGTGTGTCTGTGCATGCGTGTGTGTGTTAAATATGGTATATGGTGATACATTTTCTTGTTATGTTGTTACTGAATACAAATACATCTATTTTATGATACAAAAAATATGAATAAATATTTTATTATTATAGTATACGAATGTGTGAAAATATATATATATATATATATACAGTAAACTCCCGATTATCCGTGGAATAGGGTGGCCCGGCAACGCCGGATAACGAATTCCCCGGATAATCTGTTATGAACAAAGAATACGCAAAACAATCATGAATCAATTACACTGCACAACAAAAAAATATTTTTTGAATGTTTCCTACACTAAATTAGTCAATTTCTACTAATTTTGGGGTGATAAAAACGAAAATAACAATGAAAAAATTTTATTAGCTTTGGTTTTTGAGATACACAGTACTTAATCTTAAAGAGTAGTTATACTATACGTGAAAAGTGAAAGTACATAAAACAATATTGTTACGTTTCTTTTACAATATTTCAAGTACAAAATTGATTAAAAAAACATTATTCTTAGTGTTTTGACAAATAAAAGAAGTTTGTACCACCAAATTTCAATTAAGTCAATCCGATTCATTGTAAGATCGCTGTCGTTTAGCTTGTCTTTTATAAAACACTTCTGGAGCATCCCTACACACAGACCAGCAGTAGTCTGCAAGCATTGCTTCATTCCAACGGCCCTGATATCTCTGTTCCATTAAGGCAATGTCTTGATGGAATCTTTCTCCATGTTCGTCACTCACAGCTCCACAGTTTTGTGGGAAGAAATTAAGATGAGAGTGAAGAAAATGAATTTTTAAGGACATGTTGCATCCAAGTTGGTGGTAAGCTTGAAGAAGCTCTTTAACCAATGCTGTGAAGTTATCATCTCTTTTGTTACCTAAAAACCCATGTGCAACTCCCTTAAAGGCTTCCCAGGCTCTTTTTTCATTTCCTGTTACAATCATGTCAAAAGCAGGATCATTTACGATTTCACGGATTTGAGGCCCAATAAATATGCCTTCCTTGACTTTAGCATCACTTAACCTGGGAAACTTTGCTCTCAAGTACTTAAAAGCTTGTCCTTCCTGGTCCATGGCCTTCACAAAGTTTTTCATTAGTCCCAACTTAATATGTAATGGGGGTAAGAGAACATCCTTAGGATCTACAAGAGGCTCGTAAACTACATTTTTCTCATTAAGGTTTAGGTCTCGTGTAGGCCAGTTCACTTTTTTATAGTGAGATTTTCTATCCCGACTGTCCCACAGACATAAAAAACAACAGTACTTGGTGAACCCTAATTGCATTCCTAGGAGTAGAGCAATGACTTTCAGATCACCACAGATTTGCCACTTGTGTTGTTCATATTTGATTGATTGGAGAAGTGTTTTCATATTTATATAAGTTTCCTTCATGTGTACTGCATGACCTATAGGAATAGAAGGTAGCTGATTTCCATTATGCAGAAGTACAGCTTTTAAGCTTAGTTTTGAAGAGTCTATAAACAGTCTCAGATGGAGTGTGAACCAATTTGAAGCAGTCCATCAAACCATTAACATCAGAACAAACTACGAGGTTTTCTTTTTTCTCAAAAAAAGGAAGCAAATCTTTTTGACGCTGTCTGTACTGAGATATTTTCACATCATGTTTTAGAAGATTCCACTGTTGTAGTCTTGACCCTAAAAGCTCAGCCTTTACCTTAGACAAGCCAAGATCTCTTATAAGGTCACTCAACTCTGCTTGACTAATTTTGTGCGGATCACTAGATCTATCGCTTACCTGAAAATCAGGGTCATAAGATGTTGAAGGATGGGTTGCTCCTTCTAAACAGTCTTCATCACCTTCCTCTAAAATTTCATAGTTTTGGGGTGGAGAAGGGACTGGCAAAGTGTCTGAGTGTGGTACAGGCCGAAGAGCAGATGGGAGATTAGGGTATTTAACCGCTCCTCTTTTCTTCATAGATAAACCTTGCTTAATGGGAGGAGTTAAGCAGAAATAACAGTCGTCTGTATGATTGGTAGGCTCACGCCAAACCATAGGTACTGCAAAAGCCATTGCCCGGTTTTTATTTTTCAGCCACTCTCGCAATATGACGGAACAAGAATTGCAACAAATATGAGGAGCCCATGATTTATCTTGGTCCCCAACTTTCACACCAAAATAATGTTCATAGGCAGTCTTAACGATAGGTGTCATTTTACGTTTCTGAGCCAAAAATGTTATTTCACCACATATATAGCAAAAGCTATCGACAGAATTCACACACTTTCGAGGCATTTCAGATCAGCACTAAAATTAATTTAAAAATCAACTTCACACAATAATTTCAATAGCAACCACGTGCGTACAACTGACAAACTCACATAGATTATGTTTACTACTTATGAACAGCTGAAGAGAGGGAAATTATGTAAACAAACCTGTGTACCAACTGTTGGTAATGAAATATTTCATTTGTTGAAAACTCAATATATATATATATATATATATATATATATATATATATATATATATATATATATATATATATATATCTGAAATACGAGCTAATAAATAATTTTTATGGTCATTTTCGGTTTTAACACGTGGAAATACATTAAAATCAGCTAATTTCAACCTCGAAACAAAAACTTTGTTGTGCAGTGTTATTATACCATAAGTTACACAAATAATGACCCCGGTTAATGCAATTCACAAATAATCTTTAGAGGACAAAATAAATACAGAAAATAATTTAAAATGTCGATGTATTTGACGGATTATAACATGTTCATTTATATGTCTAACTATTTACAATATATACATAAGTATATGTCAAAAGTAAGTATGTATGTACATATGTAATTTCCTTTACACATAATACTTTCACTTTTTAACAAAAAGAATCTGCCACTTTCGTCTGTTTTTTTGTGAGCATTGATTTAACTTTAATGTGCGATCTAAGTTTCTTGAGAACCATTTTGTCGCACAGTGTCTACTTGTGCCACGTGTGTCACAAAGCCATAAAGTCTTACAGAATTAACTAAGTGAAAAAAGTATTGACACTTTTTTCTACTGTTGTATAAAGTAAAACCCTATAAAAAGTTGCTAAACGTCTTTAATTGTTAATTTGAATGAATTATTTTTTATCATTTTCCTAATTTATATTGAATAAAATTAACAATACATAAGAATGCTTCAATGTGTTTTATAGTAAAAAAATTAACATATCAAGACAAGCTGGTGTCTGTTACAGGAAGCGTTAACCAATCCAGAGAATATGAATAAGATGATTTGTCCTATCTTTAACGAACTATTAACTTTAAGTAAGTTTGCGTGTGAGGCTCCAACACCATGTGGAGATATTAGTGATAACAAACTACAGGTAATTTTTTTTATTGTTTTAAATCTATATGTGTGTGTATATGTGCACATACTACATACACACAAATGAACAGTACTCTTTGGATGAGAAACATAACGAAATTCTGAAAAACTATTTCAAAACTAAGAGAGTAAATACTAGTGAAGGTTCGATTCCCAAATTTTACCGATACCAAGAAATCTATTCTCAATTCCAAATACCACAATTACCAACCTAGTTTAAAAGGAAATATGTTATTTTTTATGATATTTTAATAGAGTTAATGTTTACAAAAAAAAGTTGTTATACTTCCGGCATTACAACTGTGATTACGCACTAGCGCGACATTATGTTCTTGTTCAGCAACCTCAAAAACATAGGTTTTATTTATTTAATTTAAATAAACACTTTAAATAAAACATTTATTTTAAATATAAATAATTAATTTTGTGAAGATTGCTAACATGGTTATATTTGCGATTTAAAATCTATAATTCTAAAATACTAGAATGACTAAATAAATGCTAGGTATTCTAGATTTTTCTCAATTTATTTTATAATTATTTTTTAATTTTTCATGTCAAATAGAAATAAATTATTAAACATCCAAAATTTACAAAAAAAATTTTGTGTGGCATTTGGTGGGTGCCGACAGAAGTGACTACTTCTTATCATGCTCTTGACTACATATGCGTTAATGAAATTTTATGTCTGCTTATTTTGTAATTATTATTAATAGTTTATATTTTATAATTAAATCACAAATTTAAATTCTGTAAAACTAAATAATAACAGTCTTTTTCTTACAATTTGTTTTACAATTTTAATAATTTTTAAAATTTGTTTAATATAATATTAATAAACATTTATATAATATAGGTATTTATTGATCATTTACATTTAAATACACATATACACACATATGTGTACATATATATAACATGTTATACAATATGAATAAGTAAAATACTAATAACTAAATTTGGTTGATTTTAAAATTTGAAATTAGCGTGCACCGTAATAGTAACAAGGATCTGTTATATATATATATATATATATATATATATATATATATATATATATATATATATATATATAGAGGTGGGTCGAAAAAAAATGTATTTTAATGCTACAACGTGGAAAGTAAAATGCAAAGTAAAATAAATTATACATTGAACCCCTAGCTAGCGCATCATACTTGAAATGTGGGTTTCTTTCAGAAATCAAGCCATTTTTCAATTATTTCTACAGTCCTTAGCCAATAATATTTTTAGCGCTATAGTGAAAATTGTTTAAAAAAGTTTAAAAAATAGCAAATAAGTGTGAAACAGACAATGTCTCTTAATTTGCTGTAGCGCAAAAGACTCAAACATCATTAAGTTATTGCCTTTTTAAAAGCCGCTATAGCCTCAAGCGTTCTAAAAACTATAGGTATGATACTAATGATGACCACTCCCATGTTCTTTATAAAAGTAAAATAAGAAGAGGAAAAAAAGCTAAATGCAGAAAACTTCAATACCAGAGCACAGAAGAACGCGAACCCCTCCAAGGCTTTTACTTCAATGGAAGGAAGGATAATACTCTTGTAATTGAAAATCCGAACAAAAAACGTTTTAGAAGCACCATAAAAGAAGAACGTTATTCCATAACACAAGAACCTGGATCTATCTGTGTTGGCCACGTTACACCTTCAAGGGGATATGCTCAAGATATCATTACCCCTTATATGACGGAAGATGGTATTTCTTTAGACGAACTTGACGTAGTGGGATGAGACAGTAGGTTACTAACACGGTTTGAAATAATGATATGTTTTGAAAAACAAGTTAAAAGACCCCTGCAGTGGGGAATATGCCTTTTGCATTTCAACGAGTTGCCATTCCGGCATTTATTTCAAACCCTATAGTGTAAAACAACTGGGCCAAAGCCATTTAGTGGCCTAATTAGCACCCAGCTTAGTGAGTATGAAAAGCTTTCAATAGTTGATTTTATAAGTATTGATTGTAGTATACCAGATATAATCGCACTCTTTTGAGCAAAGATCATCCGTACGTGCAACATAACCTTTTAGACATAAGTAGTGCGATAAAGTCGGGCAACTGCTGGAACACCACTGAAATTTCACCACCGCCATTGTTACGGAGAGTATCTGATTATGAAGTTTGTTCTAAAATCACTGCTGGTGAAAGTTCTAAGGAATGTAACTTTGGAAAACTGTGGAACGCTGAATTAAGCTAGAGTTGGTTCAAATACTCAAAAAGTCGACGGCGTTAAGAAACAGATGGTTTCATAAGATCCACCGTACCATCCAGATCTTCGATGTCAAAGTTTGGCAGCAAGTGCAACTTCTATTTCACAACTCAGAAATAGGAAGTAAAAACACTTTTCTAAAGTTAAAAAATTATTTTATTTGTTAAAATTGTTTGACTGCAATTTGGTTTTTTTATTTCAATTAAACGTGCTATTAAAAATTTAAGATAACAAACATTTGTTGTTTTCTTTATATCTTTAAAATACACGTATGATAATTACATTACATTTAAATGAAGTGTAGAGTAAAAAAACATAAATGGAATGTGATATTAACTCACAATACAGCATGCTAAACCTTCTTTTAACACCTTCTTTTAAGGTGCTAGTATGCGCATTTTACAGATTTTCGAGTTTTTTGCGCTACCAGAAATTAAAATATTTTAACTGTAATTTGGTTTTTTGTTTCTTAACCTATTTAGTAAAAGGTTTTCACTATAACACTATAAAATATAATTGGTTTCGCACTGTAAAAATAGTTGTAAAATGACTGATTTTCGAAAAACAAAAAAGTTTCAAGTACGATGCACAAGCTAGGAATTCAATATTAATATGATTTTACTTTACATTTTACTTATCTACCCCATAAGCAAGTTTTCCACAGTATAGCGTTGAAAACAAATATTTTTTATGACCCACCGTAATATATATATATATATATATATATATATATATATATATATATATATATATATATATTCCTGATATTTAATATTATCCATTGTTTTTCCGTTGCACTGACTTTATGAAGTTAATAAATTACCAATTTTGAGTAATTTTATCCACCATTAAGTGCAATAATTTTACCTTGAGTGTCAAAGTACCTAAAGTATCAAATGTTGCAGCACACCTAATTTCCCATAAACACGAAATAACAAATTACGAAAATAACCTAACCATACTGGAAATAAATAACAACCCAATAGAACTAAACTCACTAGAAAAATACCACATTTATAAAAACATACACAACAACTTAATGAATTTACAAACAACATATACAGAAGACATACTATACAGAAACCTCATACACACAGATCAAGAAATAGTGCGCGTAACTTCTACAAACACCGGCTTCACGGACATAGCATCCACAGCAGAGAACAATCAGTGATTCGACAATGGTCAAAGACCGAAAGGTGCCTCATCACTCAAGGTAAAATTATTGCACTTAATGGTGGATAAAATTACTCAAAATTGGTAATTTATTAACTTCATATATATATATATATATATATATATATATATATATATATATATATATATATATTCTTGATATTTAACATTATCCATATATATATATCATATATATATATATATATATATATATATATATATATATATATATATATATATATATATATATAATTTTTTTTTTTTGTAGTTATGCAACACTGTTTTCTTGTATACACTTATCACTTTCACTTATGTACTTAAACAAGAATCTTACTTGGTATTTATGCAAGCTAACTTTCAATGACTGGTCGTGCCATCATCCTCGGGCATACTGAACAGGGTTGTTGTAGACTGCGAGCTGAGTGGATTTCCCGTTGACCTTGGTGTACCGTTATGTTCTATTTTTAGATTCACTGCACTGTGCGAGTTTTTAAAGTTTGTTTTGGGGTTAATATTGTCTATTAGATTGAATAATTTATCGTTTTTTTATTTTATTTGTATTTGTTCGTATTATGATATTATTTTTATTTTTATAAATTTCTAGTTGTTCCCAGATTGTCATTTTGAGGCCTTTTTGAACCTTTTTTATCAGGTGTACGTTTTTTAATGTGGGGAAAGTGTGTTTCTTTTTGATGGTGTGTGTGGCTAAGTTTTTTCAGGTTTGATGTACGCATTGAGGTGTTCTTGATATCTGTCTTTTAATTTCGTTTTTGTTTGGCCTATGTATATTTTATTACAGTCTGAGCATTCGATTTTGTATATTCCGTTATTAAGTGTGGGACATATTTTTTCTGGTTGGTTTATTTTGTTGATTATGTTTCCTGTGTTTTTGTAGGCTATGTTAATATTATTATTTTTTAGTGTTTTAGTTATTCCTTTTATGTTGTATCCTGTGTATGTGAATGTAGCCCATTTTGTTGTTTGTGGTTCAATTTTAGGTTGTTTTAATTTATTTAATATTTTAAATTCTAATTTATCTATCGTTTTTTTATTGTATCCATTTTGGGCTATTTGATATATTATTTGTTTTTCTTTGGTTTTTTCTTCATTATTTAGAGGCAATTTTAGCATCCTGTATAAAAGTGAGTTGTAAGCGGATTCTTTGTTTAATTCTATGCAATTGTTGGATTTTATGAATTCTTCTGTTATTTGGTTGTATTCTGTTTTTGATATGATTACTGTAGCGTTGCTTTTGTCCGCTTTAGTTGCAATTATTTCGTTTTTGAATAGTTTTTGTTTCAATTTGTTAATTTGGTTTATTTGTATTTTATTTTCAATGTGATTTCCTTTTTTGATTTTTTTGTTAATGATTTTGTTGATTTCGTGTGATGCTATATTTCTGATGTTATCTTGATTTTTGTAATTAATGAGATTTATTGCCAGTTCTGTTTCTACTATGGGTTTTCTATTGTGTTTTGTAATTTTGGTTTGATGTTGGTTTTTGTGCTATTTGCGAGTATCTTTATTTCTTCTTTGGTGAAATTCGTTTTTGTGAGGTTTATAAAATTTGGGTGGAATTAATCACACAAACCATAAAAACACACGACCCCAACTGACATTGGATACGATATGTTGACGATGGATTATACATCTCACAAAATAAAGCAATAAATAATAACATCATCCTAAATGAAATCAATAACTTACACCCTAACATACAATTCACCATGGAGGAAGAAATAAACAATAAAATAAACTATCTAGACCTAACATTGACCAGAAATACAAATAACATTGAACATTCTATTTATAGGAAACCCACACAAACCATTAATACAATGCCAAACCACTCCAACCATCCCCCACAACATAAAATGACCGCTTACAACTCACTTTTAAACAGGATGCTAAAATTGCCTCTAAATAATGAAGAAAAAACCAAAGAAAAACAAATAATATATCAAATAGCCCAAAAAATGGATACAATAAAAAAACTATAGATAAATTAGAATTTAAAATATTAAATAAATTAAAACAACCTA
The DNA here is from genome assembly GCA_036971475.1 of Prosapia bicincta. Lineage (NCBI taxonomy): Eukaryota > Metazoa > Arthropoda > Insecta > Hemiptera > Cercopidae > Prosapia > Prosapia bicincta. Next base: position 90,909,278 of record JBAIZL010000001.1, on the reverse strand, counting down.
AAATCGAACCACAAACAACAAAATGGGCTACATTCACATACACAGGATACAACATAAAAGGAATAACTAAAACACTAAAAAATAATATTAACATAGCCTACAAAAACACAGGAAACATAATCAACAAAATAAACCAACCAGAAAAAATATGTCCCACACTTAATAACGGAATATACAAAATCGAATGCCCAGACTGTAATAAAATATACATAGGCCAAACAAAAACGAAATTAAAAGACAGATATCAAGAACACCTCAATGCATACATCAAACCTGAAAAAACTTAGCCACACACGCCATCAAAAACAAACACACATTCCCCACATTAAAAAACGTACACCTAATGAAAAAAGGTTCAAAAAAGCCTCAAAATGACAACCTGGGAACAACTAGAAATTTATAAAAATTATATCGTTAACGAACAAATACAAATAAAATCAAAAACCGATGAATTATTCAATCTAATAGACAATATTAACCCCAAAACAAACTTTAAAAACTCGCACAGTGCAGTGAATCTAAAAATAGAACATAACGGTACACCAAGGTCAACGGGAAATCCACTCAGCTCGCAGTCTACAACAACCCTGTTCAGTATGCCCGAGGATGATGGCACGACCAGTCATTGAAAGTTAGCTCGCATAAATACCAAGTAAGATTCTTGTTTAAGTACATAAGTGAAAGTGATAAATATATATATATATATATATATATATATATATATATATATATATATATATATATATATGTATATATATTTATTTATAATTAACGTTCATTATTTTTCCGTTGCACTGACTTTATAAAGTTAGTATTGTTAACATTTACAACAACTCTACACAATTGTTCCATCACTAAGTGCAAATAATTTTTACCTTGTGTGATGAGGCACCTTTTGGTCGCTTGACCATTGTCGAATTACTCAATTATTTTTCTGATGCCATTATTTGGTCCGTGATGTAGGTACTTGTTGCATCATATACATTTGTTTTGTGCCGTGTGCATGATGCTTTTGAAGAGTGCTTCATCTGCATATGTTGTCTGTTGGGTTAATTAGGTTGCTGTGTATGTTCCTATAGATGTGGTATTTTTCTAGTGAGCTTAGTACTATTGGGTTATTATTTATTTCAAGTATGGTTGGGTTATTTTCATAATTTATTTCATGTTTTGTGATATTAGGTGTGCTGCTACATTTGATGCTTTTGTATTTTTATTTTTGACTGCTCTGTAATGTTCTTCAAATCTTATTTTAAAGGATCTGGTTGTTTTTCCATGCGTTACAGTTGTTACACGTAATTTTGTAAAATCCAAAAAGGTTATGGTTTTCTGTATTTGTTTTATGGTTTGTGTTATTAAGATATTTTATTATTATGTTGTTTGGTTTATATGTTGGAGTGTAGTGTTCTTTGTTGTATATACTTATTTTTTCTATTTTGTTATTGGTGTATTTATATTTTAGGTAGATATTATTATTTTTGTGTTTAGGTTTATGTAATTCTTCTTTTTACGTACTTATCATACTTTAGAGAGTAGAAGGCAGGTACACTTGAACAGGGTCTTAATATAGAAATTGTTTAATTTGTAAAATCTAGGTCTGATAAATGTAGGCCTACAATAGTGTGAAAAGGTAAAACAAAGGTTAGAATTACTGTCAAATATTTCTTTTCCATTATGATAAATGTAATTTTTATGAGTGTTCTTTCTTCTTGTATTATAAAGCCTGTTCTGATTCCTTCTACTTTTACACAGCTTAAACACCTTTATTATATTTGTATTAACTCTCTGTAGTCTGAACCTTCACTTTTCTCTCCAATCATTTCTTCTTGTGTCAGTAAAGCATTACTGCCATTTTTGCCATACATTTTATGTTCTTCCTTATATTAAATACTAGGTATATTAACTTTTGATAATAAGGTTATATTTCATTGTAGTGGTTTTACCTTTTTTCAGGGAGAATGGGTAACTCCAGATTATGTTCCATTTGGTGAAAAAGCCATAACCATGGTAGTTAGCCTTTACTTAAAGACTGCTCATGAAATGCCTGTCATCCGAGGCTGTGTGTTACAACATATCTTGGAGGTTAGTGATATGTTGTGTAATTTATTTTTATCAATTTACTTTAGAAACTTTCTATTACTGTATGATAATTTGTCCTACATACTTTATGTTTTCAACTAGAAAAATATTGTATTTGTTTGAGAGCAGTAATTTTAATACAGGTTTCCTTGTAAGACATAAAATTTAAGTCAAGTTTTATTACAAGGATCTGAATCAGTTGTGATTTTTTTATTTAATTATCTACTCATAATATTATATTTGTTATTCAGCTGCATATTATTTTGACTTTTATATAATAATACAAATTTTTTTATTCTTGATCTTAAAAGAGACATTATGACTAGCATTTATTCTTTATTCATCGTGTAATGCTACTCTTCCTTCAATGAATAATTGGGACCAATAATAAACCATTAGCCTTGATATAACGTCTTCATTATAAACACTGGTCAACTGGTGATTAATATCAGGTGCATTTTTTAAATTTTTTTCTGTCAAAAAAAATAACAAAAATCAGCAGAAATGGCAAGTGATGTCTTCATGGTGGGTGGAGTCTGACTACCAGATCTATCATACCACTGGGATTGGAATTTTACAGTACTGGTATTATACAGATACAAATTCTATGATGCATAGATGTTTCATGCCTACCAGATGAATTAAAAGGAATAATGTAATTTACTAATACTTGTAAATAATGTAATATTTACTTTAAGACGGTACCTTATATATAATAATAGTACCTATTTAAATTTAACAATTTATAATCTACAAGGCGTGTTTTTAAAGTAAGGGCCGTTTAAAAAATTTTTTAAAAATAAAAGGAAATTTGCAAAAACTAATTTTATTTTTAGAATCTACATACTTTTATCTATTTTTCTACATAGTTTCCAAGTTTTTGTAAACACTTAATCATATCGCACAACTAAATTTTGGAAACCTTCTTCATAAAAATTTGCCGCTTGCTGTGATAACCAAGAATTAACGGCTGTTTTCAATTTGTCGTCATTGTCATAACGGCTGCCGCCCAAGTGATGTTTCAGATGACGGAAGAGATGAAAGTCGCTCGGCGCAAGTTCAGGGCTGTAGGGTGGGTAGTCAAAACTTCCCAGCCAAAAGAGTCCAATGCAACTAAGGTCTGAGCGGCAGTGTCAGGCCTTGCATTATCATGCAGACACAAAATTCCTTTTGTGAGCATGCCACGTCTCTTGTTTTGAATTGCTCTGCGCATCTTCCTCAGGGCTTGGCAGTAGGCTTCTGCATTTATTGTAGTTCCTCCTTCCATAAAGTACCAGCAAACCACCATGTCTATCCCAAAACACGGACGCCATGATCTTGCGCTGTGACAAAGTCCGTTTGGCTTTGACCTTTACGGGAGATTGTGTGTGTCTCCATTCCATGCTTTGTTGTTTCGATTCGGGAGTGAAATGCGAAACCCATGTTTCGTCTCCAGTTACGACCCGACTCAGCATGTCGTCACCATTTTCGTCATAACTTGTCAGAAAATTCAAGGAACTCTCGAGTCTTTTGTGTTTGTGCTCCTCCGTCAGGAGTTTAGGGAGCCAACGCGAGCACAGTTTCTTAAAGTTTAATTTTTCATGAACAATTTTGTAAATCACAGACCTCGAAACTTCGGGAAATTCGTGTGAGAGAGTAGTGATCATGAAGCGTCTGTTGTCACGAATTTTCGCTTCAATTGAAGCCAGCAAATCGTCTGACATTAGAGATGGACGACCAGATCTCGTTTCATCATGGACATTGTTGCGGCCATCTTTGAAGTCTCGAACCCACTTACGCACTTTTCCTTCACACATGGCATTAGCACCGTAAACTTCAGAAATCTGTCGGTGAATTTCTGCAGCAGACATGTTAATAGCCGACAAAAACTGTATCACCGAACAAACTTCTCAAGGGTCGGGCGATTCGATAACCTTGAACATTTTGCAAGCACAGAACACAACGCACACGTTAGCTACACAGCTGTAACTGAGCATAGTTGTTACCAAGGCATGCCGGGACACGATGCGCTCGTTGCGGCATGGACGCGAACTATGAGGGAATATAAACAAACGGCCTTTAGTTTAAAAATACGCCTCGTAGTTGAAATAAATTTTTAAAATAATTATTATTTTATATTTGTATTTTTAATTATTTTTTGAACATTGGAAAACACACCAACCCCTTTGAAATAGTGATAATTTACAGTTTTAATATAATTTATAAATTTATTTAGTAAATGTGACACTTATAAGTGACTCTAAATATAAGTAAATTTAGGTTGTTAGGTGTTGGTTGTTAATTTTTATGGGTTAGGTAAAATCCTAAAATCGTCTTATTATTTATCTATTATCTTTCTTTGTTAACTCTTTATATTTTTAAAATCTTTAGTTTTATTTAATAGCGATAACAATTGCTGTAGGCTATAATATCCTATTTGGTTTTTTTCACCTTAAAAAATACGTACTTTATAGAGTTGAAGGCAGGAACACTTGAACAGGGCTCTTAATATAGCACTATTACACAGCTGTGTTTGTAATCTGCCATTTGTGGACTCTACGATATATCGTAGAGACTCATATGGTGCTCAACGTTTTAATAATTAAAATATATATTAAACAAACTAAAGTGCATTTCTAAAGTACTATCTAAGTAAACATATAAAACAATTTATACATTCTTTTCTACTTTGTTCTTTTAACACTTTGCACTTGAATGGTTACTATAGTGAACGTACCTCACTTTCAAAAAACTTATATTTATCACTTATAAAGTCTTCTCAGGTTGAATGTCCACTTTAGTGTTTACTCATTTACTGATTTGACATCTTAAGAATTTAAAGTTTAAATAATACACGATAAATGCTATTTATATACTAATGTTACATGAAATAGTGAACAGTTACAAATTATTTAATTGATTATATTACTTATACATGTGTGTGTATAAGACCGCCCCTACAACGCTCGCCTACCGACCCTCCGACGGCCTGTAATTAGCCTTTTTACTTATTGTCTATACTCAACTTTTCTTGTTTTATACTTCTTTTATTCATTTACTCCTTACCTACTTTTTATTTATTTCCTTCATTAATTTAATCAATCCTTTTTCTATTTCCCCTATTATTCTTCAACCTTCGCTATTCATCTTTATTTATATATGATTCTCAGAGACTCTTCCTTACCTGATAAGTATTAGGACCTACTTTTCCTAATACCTAGTTGATCCCATCCCTTATCCTACGTCTCCCTAATACTTACCAGTTGCCCTGCAATAGTAGAATGATCTAGGAGGAATTTCGGTCAGTCAACCGAAGCCTGTAACATCCCTTCCTAGATCTCCTAGGAATGAATTCCTAGATTTCGTATGAAAAACCAATTAGCAGAGTATTTCCCTATACTAGCATAATACTCGAAGTGGGGTGTCTGCTATTTGAGGAGCTTGGTACTTGTAAGCCTTTTAGTAAGAAACTGTGAAACTGTGTGTCATTTAGCTAAATCATTACTAACAACAGCTAATTGGAAAATCAATTTTTTTATTTATAAGGTGGTAAAGCATGCACACATTATTTACAGGCATTAATTATTTATTTAAATTAGCATCTTTACCCCTAAGACAACATCATTAAAATAATTTTATTTTATCTTGAATATTTATAGTAAACTCATATCAAATAATGTCTATTTGATATTTAATTTGTTGAATAATTTATTTATTTTAACTATTTACAAAATTAATAATATTCACTGAAGAAAATTTAATATATGCTGAAAAGTTTAAAACATTAAAATAATACTTTGCCACACTTTTGCTTAATTCTTTTTGTAAAACCAATTAAAATAACATTCTCCCAGCTCTTGCTTTAATTTTTTCCCAGTGGATTTTATATAATATGAAAATAGACACAATCTTTTTATTTATATATATAATTTAGTGTTTAATTTATATGAAATTCCCCCTTTTAAATATTTAATTACTCAACAATCATTGCATATATTTTTGTAATTTATAATTAGTTTATGATATTAAATAATTCTATTTCTAAATAATTCTATATATATATATATATATATATTTGAATAATAATATAATATATAATATAATAGAATATATATATATATAGAATATAATATATATATTTGCTAAAAAGTTATCATTTTTTAAATCAATATATATTACATTATTTTATACTATAATTTTTTAAGAATTCACTTGAAATATCTATCTTTGTATATCTTTTTATATAAACTTTATAATTTAAAATATAATAAATTTATAGAAATTTATATTTGAACAATTTTAAATAAATTTAAGTAAACCCAAATCTGATCTTGATTTTTTTTTTTTTTTTAATTTAACAAATTTACTTGAAATTATACTTTTAGAAGCAAAATTAATCATGACTGGATTGGACTTGCCTTTGAAGGAAAACGTCGTCTTCAGTTGCCTGTTTTTGCCGGCAAATGGATAATGATCCCGTCCGGAATAGTTCAGGAATGTTCCATCTCCTCTCCTGTGTTCTTGCGATGAGTCCTTCTTCTCCAGTGAATTGGCTGCATACTGCAATTTCTTCTTCTTTCCGAATTTAATAATTATGACTGAAATACATATTATAAATTACCGGTTATCTGTTAATTTTGAAAAATGTATAGTCCGTTCGGCATGGTTCTACTGCGGTTATTTTACATTGAGAAATTTGTACTAACAGTTTTTTTTCCTGACAAGGCTAAGGATTAACTCTTTAGCCCGCCAGGATGATGTTAAAGAAATATCTTTAAAAACATAACTTACTCCCGCAGTCCCTGTTCTCTGGCTCGTATCTTTAATCTGACCGGGTCTCAAATCCAACAACACACCTTCAACTAACTCCAATTTGGCACCAGGAACGTTTTCCCACTCCTACCTTTATCTTCTTCAACTATGATCTTTGCGATTAAGTTTTTAAAATTGTTTAAAATGATTTGGCTTTACTGTAACAATTTGTTTTATAATTAATATTCCTTTAGTCTTGTTACATTTTATTTGAATAATTTTGTAATTAAAATTTTTTTTATATTCATTAAATTTCGGCTTTCGAGCCTTAACAGCGTTTTTGCCCATTGCTCGGTAAAAATTTTGAAACGAGCCGGTCCGGCTAAGCCCCTGTGCAATGCTCGCCAAATTCTGCCAGAGAACCAGTCACTGGACTTTATTTAAAAAACCTAACTCACTGAGATTTAATACTTTAAGTTGCTTTAGTTTTGACTTATTCATTTTATGTACAAACTGTCTTTACTTTGTTTTTAATTTTTTCAAAATATTTGTATTAAAATCTGTTAACTCTAAAAGAGGAAGTCTGCCATTTTGAGGTCGGTAGCTACCACATCTATTTGAGAGAGAGAGAAGGAGAAGCTAAAATCTGACCTTATAGTTAATTTTTGGTCCTATCGCTCTCCAGCCCATGGTGCCTTGGATTGTTCCTCCCTTCCTCGTGGCTGGCCATCTTAGTTTGGACTCGTCTAAAAATTGGCATCACCCTGCTCCTTTGATGTCTTCTTGCCAAAACAAAGAGTTATGTGTTATCATGCGAAATTTAGGCTTCTTGGTTTTTGTTTTAATTTTAAAATTCTGGATCTAGTTCCTTAAAACTTGTTTAACACTGTTTCTAGTTTTTTAAACTAATTTCACTCCCGGTTTTAATCTATCCTTTGTTTAAACTGTTGACTGTACTCTGTTCAAAATTAAATTTTATAATTGAATTTAGTTAACTTTTCCTCTAACTGTTGAAACACTTTAATTCGAGGCACTGTTCATTTTCTATTTTTGCACTCACTTTAATTTTGTTTTAAATTTAAGTCAACTAAAACCACTAATCTTGAGGACGCTACGACATAGATGTTACATCACGAAAACTACTTTTGGAGATTCCTCCCCAAAAGGGTTTCAAAACACAATACTACATCTCAGAGAACTCATTACCACTCTTAGCCCTGCATTCTTGAATTTTTACGTTTTGAAACTAATCCTGTCAACAAAACGGAGCCAGTCCAAGCACATATTTCTCATTTGCCATCTTAACTCATGCTAACCAAAATTTAGTCTTCCCACGCATTGTCTACCCCGCCACTTGTTTCACCCAGTCGCCAGTCTCCAAACTGACGGCAGCTGAATGCTGGTTATTTCCTCATTTCCTGTGTACTCTACACCCACACTTATATACTTTTGGTCAATTTTTGCACAAATTACTTCATTCTCCTTTAACTCTTTCTGTAGGCATTTCTTTATGTTTTTGGTCTCGTCACTTTCGTCTTCTTTTTCTGTTCTGCGTTCCCTCGAATGTCGATGGTCGTTCTAGGTAGATTTTAACCTTTTTTCCCTCTTTCAAATATGTAATAACTTCTTTCTACCGGCTAATGGCTTTGTTTCTACGCCATAAACTAGTTAACTCATGCTACTTTATGCTTACGGCGTTTCTATTTTGATTAACCTTCGCTACTCTGACTATACTACCTTTCAAAATTAATGAATTTAAAATTTCACTTGCAATGGTAAAATGTGACATTTCATCCCGTTGCATTGAGTGTGTGTATTAGTCTGCATCAGAAAACAATCAGAGCCTTCTAATATTCGAAAATGAGAGCACTGTCATATAGCTATTGTAAGTTGACTTATTAAAAAAAAAAAACAAATGAAACATTTACTAGTTTGTTAATTTTTTTTTAATTCTTAGTTTAAACTGTTACAGGTATTTCATATCCCTTTGTCTAAAAGGTATGAGGCATCCAGTCAGTCAACTTGGAAGCTAGCAGTTTCTAGTTTACTTACAGTTTTATCGACTGGGATTCCTTTAGCCAGAAAGTATTGTAATGAATTTGAAAGTATGTGGGATAAGTTGGCACTCACGTTAGATGAAGTATTATTTCCTAAAAGGTACTTTTATAATATTATGAAAACTTAAGGCTTGATATTGGATTTTTACTTTTTATTTATTTTCAACATATTTTTAAACAATGTGTTCTGCTTTACTTTCTAATATTGTTATTGTTTTACAGTAGAGCATCAGTTATCTAGACCACTGATGGGCAAAGTTTCAATGGGGAGGGCCAGATAAAATAGGAATCTATTTAGGTGGTCCGAAAAAAAAGTTGATCAAAACCAATTTTTATAAGGCATAAATTTTATTTTTTATTTTGACATCACACACAACTTAGATGCTTCAGTGGTTAAAAAAATTTAGAAAAAAGTTTAAAAATCTGGTTATTTACTAGAAGCTTTACTAGAGAATATTTTTTCTTTTGGATCCTAAACTCGTTTAAAAATCAGTCCTGCACTGAGCCATTTTACTTTAGATTATTGAACTACATCAGAATATTCAGACTGCAATAAGTCAAGAAATTCTTAAAATTGTGTATAATTGAAAGCTCATGAACGAATGCTATTAATAAGCTTAATAACAACATCAAGCGCGTTTTATGTCTAGAGCAGATTTATACAGAACTTCTTGATGTATGACACAATGAAGAAACACAACTTCATTTTCAGGAAATGATTCTTTAAATATGCCTACAACAACAGATTTCGTCCCTGGCATATTTGGTGCTCCATCAGTAGGAACCAGGAAATGATTCCTTAAATATGCCTGCGACACTAGATTTTGTCCCTGTCATATTTATTGCTCCATCATTAGTAATCGGGAATATGCCTGCAGCACCAGATTTCGTCCCCATCATATTTGATGTTCCATCAGTAATAATGTTACAAATATTACCCAAAGGTATTTTCAAAGATGTGATAGTTTGTTAAAATTCTTGGGAAATGATTGATCATTTTGTCTTTCCCTTTAATGAACACACACAAGCTAATTCTTCAGTAACACAAAAGTTGTCATCAATATCTCATATAAATATTAGTAACTGAGCTGTGCTAGTTATTTCCCTACTTTAATCCAACGCAAAATAACAGAATTTAAAATTGCTTATTTAAGTTTGTGAGACAAACTGGTTATCAATTACTTCAATTCTAGACAGTCTTTTACGTAGAGCTTTTTTTTTGCTTCTGTGCTTCAGTCATAATTTCATAAGTGGCGTTGTTATATTTTGTCATGAAGTATCGTGACAGGTTTATCTCTCATAGGCTTTAAAAAGTATTTCAAAGTCCACTCATCTTTAAAAACATGGCATTCTGAATCAACTTGACTTTTACTTGCCATTGTAATGATCAAAAATGTAAACAATCACTATCAACAAAACAAAACTATAGAAAAATAAGCCAGACATACAGCCACAGAGGTGACTCGACACAATCTTGTGACTGTGCAAACTACTGGCCTTGAATACAGCGCCCGGTAATGGCCTATTCATTCAAAACTTGGCTGAGCAACAAACATTGTACTTCACATCACCATGTTACCGATCTACTACAACACAACGCCTATGCAAGGTAGTGTGCAAACTCAGTTAATACATATAATAATACCGTACTCAGAATACAAGGGAACCGCTGTTATTTTCTAGCTGTGCAGAAAATTCATTTTTTCCTATGTGTAATTATATAGGTTACTCTAAACCATGTCATGGGCCAGATTGACTACCTGAAGGGCCACATTTGGCCCGCGGATGTACTTTGCCTATTACTTATCTAGACGATCAAATAGTTTGGATAGTCAAAAACACTACAATCAAGTCTACTACCAATAATTTGTGAATAGGAATTACAAAATCTGTGAATTATTTGCAAACATTGTTTAATTATGTTTAATTAACATCTAGAAAGAGGTGTTACTATGTGTTTTACAGGCTTATTGAAATAAATAAGTTATAAAACGAATCCAAAAAAAAATTATCAGATATTTATAAATTTTACAAAATACTAATAAAATAATTTTGTAGGTTATTTCATTAGAAAAAAATTGCTGGCTTAGCTATAAAATTGGCCATTTTTACTGTTGCTCTGGTAATCACTCACTTTTTTGATAACATGAGACTAAATGAAAGTCAATTTAGATTTTTTTCATTTTCATATATGTTACTAAAAACTATATCTTGTGAAGTTTTAAACAAGCCATTTCATGTGCTGCAAAACATAAATAATTTGCAAAATGTGAACACAACCTCATCATAGCAACACTCACAAACCAATAGAAAATAAGTGTTTTTATATTACTACATTAATATACAAAAACATAACAGTATGATTACAAATGACATTTGATAAGTTCTTTGTTTACTTATATAACCACCTGCTCGTACTATTGTATCGTATAAGTGTGCTACTATTTATACTCACACAAAATTCATACTTTAAAACAAAATCAACCGTAGCTAGTTACTTGTGCGTATTTTTTTTACTACAGGTACAGTGGAACTTTAATAATTTGGATTTCTAAGGACCATTAAAAAATTCAAATAAAACAATTCCCAAATAAAAAAAGAGTTTATACACTAAAACTTCCTTACATTTTTAAAAACCTTTAATGAAAAAATTATATTCTGTACATATTTTGTAAAAAATATAATAAATCATTTGAAATGGATAGAATATAAAATAATACAGTATTTACAATGCTAAAAGAACAACTACATAGGCTTAATTTACATTCTGTACATATTTAGTTTTTGGAAATGGTAAGTTATCTTTATTTGTTTTTTTTATTTAAGTTTTTGTTCATAACATAGCAATCTAACCTATTTATTTACATGAATATAAATTCATTTAAATCATTTAGGGTTTCAGAAAACCTTCTTATTTCTTGGATCTAATCAGATGCTTCTGTCACGCTTGTTATGGGTATTTTTTCTGTCGCCCGATTCATCATTTCCATCGTTGCGTACTTCTGCATCTCTTAGTTATTTTTATCCAAAAACCTGTTTCTTAAAGCAATTTCAATTGGTTGGAAGAGTGTCCAGTTTAATTTTTAGTGCACTAAAATCTCCTGTGAGAATGTTCTAGACAAGAATATGCCTGTAGAATTGTTTGAGATTTTTTATAATCCCCTGGTCTCTTCGCTGTGCTTCTTGTGTCATATTGGCTGGGAAAAAACAAATTTCATATTTTTTCATTAGTAGTATCCTTTTATGAGCCTCACAATTGTCAATGAATAAAATAATTTCACGATTTTGTTTTCCAAACTTTTAATCTAGTTTTAAGAGCCAATTCTAGGAGCGATCACTAGTGAGTCATCCAGGCTTTTTCACTAGAAGAATTCCCTAGTACATTCTACTGGTTTTGATTATACTCTACTGGATTTGATTTCACATTTTTGAACAACAGATTTACCAATAATCAGCAATGGCAATTTTTCTGATCTGTCAATGTTAGCCCCTACCAACTGAACATTTCCTTCTTTATTAAGCTTTCTCCCATGACATTTCTCATTTTTTAATGGTAGAGGTTTATCAGGATAACCCACCGGGCCGACATTCCTGAGAACCGTACGGAGCTTCAAACACTCACGCAAAATATAAACTATGTCTATTGGTAACAAAATTTCGAATTAACCAACTCAAAATTGGAACTAACTGCAATTTTTTGACATTGTTTAAATACATAATGCTAGGGACCAGGGAGAATTCAAATTATAGAAGTTTGAATTATCCAAGTACCACTGTATATAGTAATGTAGTGTTACATAATGTAGTTATAGATAAAGAACTCTCTATTTAAGAACTCTAAGTTTATGTTTTTAAAGTGTGGTTATGTTTCCAGCACCATTATTTGTCACTTTATAAGTAGTATTTATGTTTTGAGTGCTTGAAATTGTGTGTCTTCTTCAGAAAATATTTTCGGGTAAAGTATGTAAAGCAAACAAACAAAAATTTGGAGTTGACTACAATTTAGTTGAGTATAACCACTTTTCTAATACAAATAGATTAAAAATGTCTTTAATCCACAATTTTTTAAAATAAAAATTCATTACTAATTTACATAGTTATTGACATATTTCTTTTTGCTGCAACAAGTATTGAAGTTTTGTACATAAATAAAGGCTTATCCATGCACAAGTGCTTGTTCCTGTTGGTAAACTGATTGATTTCTTTGTTTATATGACTTGTTTGTTATATCTTATTGACCAAAATATTTGTGGAACATATTTATTATCAAATAAATGCCTATAACATGTATTTTAACAGAGTCGAATTTTTGACTGAATTTCTGGCATAAATTATCTACTCTTGAATTGTTGGGAGTTGACTGTATTACAATATACTGTACTTTTTTGTTAGTAAGACAGTAAAGTATTACATTATAAACGTCATGCCTAATGGTTTAAAAAAGGCTAATACAACCCAACATTTAGAAAAATTCTTTTTTTATATAAATTAGTCTAAAAACTATGCAATAATAGTTTTAAATATCAGGGGATGCTAGCGGATTGTCATCCCAACACTTAGAGTTAATGCAAATTTCAAACATTTAGTGACAATTCATATTCACTAAATAGCTGTGATTTATATTGCTTATATTTAGAGCCTACACATATACATGTTCCTGACATTCAGTCTTAACAAATAAGGATACATTTAGTATAAGTTGGTATAATTTCATAGTCTTATATTTTTTCCATATTAAATTTTAAATACAGTATTTTGGTAGCAACAGTTTTGTTGCCGGGAGTTGATAGTTCAGATAATTGACGGTTCAAATCACTAAAATTCTGGCAATCAATGATGCATTGTATTTTGTGTAATTAAAAAAAAAATTTACAGAAAACTTCTGTATTTCTGATATTGGCTTTCTCTTTCCGTTGTTTCTTGATTTTAATGTCTTTTATTTCATTTTTACTCCAATGTTTGTATTTTTTTCCTACCGTATATTTTTATTTGTAGGTCGTAATTGATATAAACATTCTTGTGGCAGTAACAAAAAAGTGCTACAAATTTGCAGTCAGAAATAATACTGAATTAGAAAACTAATAACAAACTACAAAATATATGTTAAAAGAAGTATAACAGTTTTATTTTAAATAACTTTTGTGTAAAACAAGTCATATAAAAAAAAACTCGTCAACTTCTACTTAAGTTAACAAAGAAACGTCTTGTTTTAGTTACTTTTTATTAAATAATGGCAGTTAATGTGAATATGTATATACGTATGATAAAATCAAAATATTAAGTAGCAAAGTAGAAAGCGAAATTAATTATTACAACTACCCTAGCCTAAAGACTATATTTTTTTTCTAAAGCATTATTTACAATATTGTGTGGTAACCATGGTAACAATTTTTAACAACACCAATAGGCCAAGAAGGAGGATGAGAGGAAGACTGTACAATGGAGGTTTCAATGAAAATCAGGTGAGAAAAAAGTTTCATATACCTCTCTAAGAAAAACATTTCCGTCTATCCGGAGGGTGGCCCAGTACCAGAGTGCTGGATTTAAAACATGTAGTCATACAGTTTGAATCCTACCTAAACACATTAACTACATTTAATTAAAAATAATATATTAACATTTTAAAAAACTGTATTAACATCAAGTGTCATCTACTATAAATTTTAGAAAATATATAAAAAAACACCTTTAATATATTGTTGTTTAATTTGTGTTCAAATATTGTGATTACACATGATTAAGTGTAAAAAAATATTTCAGTTCTCCTCCACCAGAACAGACACCTGATGAAATTTTAGAAGACGCAACTGTAGACTGCAGAGTAATTAATGTCTTGAAAGAGGAAGTATTATCACATTCCAATTCCATTCCACGAGAGTTTATTTTGAAAGTTGTTGTGTTACTAAATAAAGGTTCAATATTATCTACAGCGAATTCGGCATATAGTGGTAAGCCACATTTGAATTATTTTTAGCTAAGTATTTTCATATAAACTGTTTTACTATAACATTTAACATCATGATTGTGTTCTGATAAGTAACAAACTCGAATATATATAATTCATCCATATAAATTTGGATGAATTATATATATATATATATATATATATATATATATATATGTGTGTGTGTGTGTGTGTGTGTGTGTAGAGAGAGAGAGAGAGAGAGAGAGATTTTTTGGAGTAGGAGACTGACCTACCTTGGTAAGAGTCCACTCTGTAGTCTTGAAATAGAAATACATAAAAGCACTTAACCAATGATATATTTCAACCACACAGTGGTCTTTGTCAATCAAAGAGAAAACACAAAAAGAAATATGAGAGTATGAAATAAAATAAATATAAGTTCATATATATATATGCTGATACGTATTCCTTCACGGATGGAAAAATATGATGAATAGTTAATATCTGGAGTACATCCGTTCATTCTGTAGTGCATGAATTCGCAGTTCCAACGTTTCGCTAGAATCTCATCCAGCATTGACGAGGTGAACTATAATTATCAGAACAGGATGAGATAGTGAGATGTATAAATCATATCAAGGACGATGGATTTGATGACATGAGGTGAATACTCATAACATTAATGACCTTTTAAAATCCTGTGAAAATGAGCTAACTGAAGAAGAGATATCCGAAAAAGCTCATAATTCAGAAGAAAGCAATAATGAGAAGACGAAGAATGACACAGGCAGAAATTTATTTGCAACACCTCAAAAAAATTTTAAGTCTTTTTCTGATTTGAAGCTTAAGATATAAATCCAAGTGGTAATTTCACCTTATATTGAACTTCAAAAGGAAAAAACTCTATTATATAGATAACAGATTATAAGTTTTTTTTTCATTATCTTTGAACAAAAACTAATGTGGGTATGTAATTTCAATATAAAACACATAGAAATATATGTTGTTACAATGTAGATAAAAAAATGTGTTTGTACATGTAGATAATAAATATTTACAAATATTTTAATAAACCTTCTTTTAATTAATTCTGAAAAATTATAACCCTATTATTTGTACGGAGGGTCTTAACATTACTTTGTTAGTAACATTATTCAAACATAAATCTCGTAAATGGTGAGGTATATTGTGTGTGCGTGCGTGCGTGCATTCTATACACAGGTAGAAGAATACTCAGCCAAAATTATTGGCCTTTTGTATTATAATTTCTGATAAACAATTTTTTCTCTTTTCATTAATCAATTGAACCTTCCATCTGTGGCAATAGATCTTTCCTTTTTTTTGCAAGATCCTTGGGTTTTTGGCACATTAAGGGGTCATCAACTCAAGCAACATTTTTAAACCATAATATTAAAGCTGATTCCACTTGTGGATCTTTCCTGGAACAATTTCGTTTGCTGTCAACATTTTAATTACACTTTGATATTGAGAAGATTGAGTCTTTATTCTCCAAAATTCTACATAAGAGAGGTTTTGAAACACACAAGATACATGCTTGCATACTTCACAAGATACATGCTGTACCATCACCCGAATGCACCCTATGTGGAAGCGGCACCATGACAGCTGAACACCTTCGCACTTGCTAGTCGCTGGACCACAGTCCCACAGATGAGACAGAGGCCACAAGGATCTCTCGATTATACTGGTCAGCGGGCCGCCAAATGGCTGGACAGCCAAGGTTGGGTGTTGGCTAGTAAGTAAGTAAGTAAGGTTTTGAAACACCAAGATAAGAAGCAGTGTTTCTTTGACTCGTTTTTGGTAATTTACTGTATCAATCTAAAATGTTAAGTTTCTTTCAGACTTAAATCGCGTCGTTTAATTTGAGATTCAGACAATTTGCTACATTTTGAAGCTTAAAATGACACCAAACATCACAAAACAATTGAAAAAAGATCTTCCAAAATTAAATTGCATAAAATTGTTCTGTAATTATAATTGAATATGAAAATAAAGAAATAAATGGTACAGTAGTGTGCAGTAATCTGCAACAGGCTAATCTCTTTTTTCTTTTCTTTTATTAATTTAAAATATTCCACTTGCTTACTACTTCTGTATTTTTACTCTATCTTTCATTTTACCATTTAAACCCCAATTATGTATTTTTTATTTTCACCTAACATCCCTATTCATCTTTAATTTATTTATATTTATCTGTATTTCTCTTACTCTTTTCATATATACATTTATTTATTTGTTCTCTTTCTTATCTGGTAAGTCCTAGGACCTATCCCTAACTGCTTCTATCCCTAACCCTAAGTCTACCTAATACTTACCAGTTGCCCTGCAGTGGTATAATGACCTAGGAGAGATTTCGGTCAGTCAACCGAAGCCTGTAAAATCCCTGCCTAGATTTGCTACAAATGAATTCCTAGATTTTGTAAAAAAACCAATTAGCTGAGTATTTCTTTATCCAGAGTGGGGTGTCTGCTATTTGAGGTGTTTGGTACTTAGAAACATTTTAGTAAGAAACTGGGGAATTGTGTGTCATTTAGCTATATCAACACTAACAACAGCTAATTAGAAAATGCTAATTTTATATTCATGAGGTGATAAAACATGCAAACATTTTAAAACAATTATTTCTCTCTTTGCTTTTAGTATAATAAACTAATGTCAGTTATCCTTTCATATTAGTGAAATTTTAAATCATTTACTTTTATAAAGTAATTTTTAAAATAAACATCACACATATTCTGATTTAGTTCTTCCCAATAGTTGCACTGTAATATTCTCATAGATTTAAAGTTGTAATAATTAATTAAATTTCTAATCATTTAAGTGCAATCCACGTTTTCTATTACTAATAATTCTTAATAACTACTTAGTAATCCCATTTCACAAAATCTTATTTTCTGATCAAACATTTAGTAATTTTTCTAGACCATATATATTTTATGACATTCAGTAATTATTATTTCTTTATATCTCCTCAATACTTCTTATTTGTATAACCAAAATTTATTTAATATATTTCCTTGAAACTTTTAATCATCTAGACAAAATTTTATATAATTTTATATTTAATAAATTATTAATGAATTTTCTGTAAAGCCAATTATGTTTGTGAAATTGATTTTTCAAATTTTGCTAATTTATTCAAAATTAAGCTTCTTGAAGAAGTATTAAAGTGTTTCTGGTTTTGACTTGCCTTTTTCCTTTTGGAAAACGTCATCTTCGTTTTCTGGGTTAGTTCCAGCAAATGGATGCTGGTCCTGTCTGGCTTGGTTCAGGAACGCTTATGTACTCCTTTTCTGTGGTCTAGCAGTGAGATCCTCTTATGCTATTATCTGGCTGGGTTTTGAAACTGCTTTTATCTCCGGATTTGAAAATTGTTAATGAATTTAAAGTTAACTTTAAAGTTAATTCGGTATGAAATTTATATTACAAAATCGATTAGTTTTGAAAAATAGTTCCGTCAGAAAGTAAGGAAAGTTTTTGAATAAAAAAAAAATAAGTACAATAAAAACTTTTTGTTATATACACCTAAAAGAGCAATTAAAATACTACTTTTCTACGTATTCGCCAAACAAATTGAGACATTTATCATAGTGGTGGACAAGCTTTGAAATTCCTTCATCATAGAAATCTGCCGCCTGCGATCTCAGCCACTCAGTGACACGCAGCTTGAGCTCCGCGTCATCGTCAAAGCGCTGTGTTGCTAGCCAGGTCTTCATTCTTGGTGCAAGGTCAGGACTATAGACCGGATGAGGAAAAACCTCCCATTTGAATGATTCAAGGAGGTCTTTGGTGCGGTTTGCTGTATGAAGTCAGGCATTGTCATGCAGAAACAAAATTTTTGACGTCAATTTCCCTCGGCGCTTGTTTTCAACTGCTCTCCTAAGGTTGCACAAAGTTTCACAGTACTGCTCAGAGTTTATTGTTGCACCATGTTCAAGAAAGTCAACAAGAAGCACACCTTGCCTGTCCCAAAAAACCGTCGCCATAATCTTCCTTGCTGAAAATGTCAAACATTTTCTTGGTTTTTTGGAGGAGCTTGTGTACCTCCACTACATGGACTGTAATTTCGTTTCGCAATTAATGTGTTTTACCCATGTCTCATCACTAGTTACGATGCGATCCAGTAGTGAATCACCATGTCTGTCGTAGGCATCCAGAAATGTCAAACTTGCTTCCATTTGCTGACTTTTATGGTGGTCAGTGAGCATTTTCGGCACCCATCTTGCACAAAATTTGTGGTAGCCTAACCTTTGTGTGACAATTTCAAACAACAGAGTTCGTGAAATTTGTGACAAACAAAGTGAAAGCTCCGTTATCGTGAATCAGCGGTTTTCGCAAACATTTTCATCAACTTTAGTGACCAGTTCATGAGTCACAATGCTTGGGCGTCCGCTCTTCGCTTCTTCATGAACGTCAGTTCGGCCATTTTTAAACTGAATGCCCCATTTTCTCACAGAACTTTCATTCATTACGTTGTTTCCGTAAACTTCACACACTTGGCGATAAATGTCTATCGGTTTTAAGTTTATTGCCAACAAAAACCGTATCACTAACCGCACCTCACAACTGGCGGGATTTTAAATCTCAGTGCACATCTTCTATTGAAATTGCGAAAAAACGAGCAACGCAGAAATGTTCCCGTTGTCACTGCTGGATGCCGACTGAGTTGCCAAGTGCGCACGCACCAAAATGTACGAGATCTGTGCACACCTAGCGGCGTCAGACAGAAACGTTCCTTATTTTCTGAATAGCCCTCGTACTTTGAGAAATTTTAGTAAAAGTTAGGTGGCCTGGCAGTACTGAAGATTTAAGCCCTAGCCTACCAGGTTTCCCTGTTTTAACGACTTAGTTTAAAATAGACCTTCTCTCTCTGACTTCAAAATTAAACTCTCATTTCAGACTTCTTCCCACTCGTGCCTTTATCTCTCTGGACTCTGATCTTTCCGATCAGTATTTCTAATTGCTATGCATCTTCGGTAGTTTTTTATAAAATTTAGTAAATTTGTTATGTAATATATTGTAACATTTTGGCTCTACCTTACATTTATTTTTTACCTATGCTAACGTTTTTTAATATTTACTACTTTATATTTGTTACTTCTTACTTTTAAACATTTTTGTGAATTTAAAATTTTTTATACAACAATTTTGGCTCATATGCCTTCAAACAGCATGTTTGCCTGTTTGAAGTCGTGTGAACAATGTCGTACAAACAACTAGATGGGCAAACCACTACTGTACATTTTATGAAACCTACAAGACGTATTTGAGTATAGTCAAACAGGACTGATGAACAGGGTGTAAGTCTCCATATTGCTCAACTGATTTCTCGAACTTAAGATACTTGTAATCATTTTTGTCTGTTCTGTGCTTGTGAACACCATATTTCATTCCACGTAAAATGAAATGATAACAATAATCAACCTAATTACAATGTATTTATACAATTCCGTGGCTATTTTTAACTGCAACAATAACAACCAAATAATCACAGAATGAGGCGACTACTGTATATCATAAATATTTTTACTGTGCAATTCAAAGCGTAAAAATAATTTTGAATTTTATGTAATTTTGTTATAGATTTATTAAATAAATCACAGTTTATTTCTTAATTTTTACTTACATTAATGGTAATATTCTTAATGTTTCTGTTCAGTAATACAGCAATAATATTAAAATTTTAGGTTCAGATTTAGAATCCAGTTTGAGAGAAGACCTTGCAAAAATGTGTTTTGAAACATTATTGCAGTTCTCATTGCTAGAAGGCCTGGATGGAGAAACACCAGAAAACTGGCTTTTACAAACAGAAGTAGGCTGTGAAGGTTTGGCTGGGAGATTAGCAGTAACTGCATTGCTTCATCGCTTCCAACAAGTATTGGAACAATATGTCCAAGATGAACAGAGAAGTGGAAAGTGTCCTCTTCCAAGGTGAATTATTTAATGATGTTTATTTATAATAATTTCAGTTTGGTCAGTACATTAGAAATTGCTATTTTGTCTCCTCCAACAGATATGGCACTAATTGTTAGTTTCAGTTAAATTTGTTGTAAAAAACCTTCATTATCAAAACTAATAATATTTTTATATTTTAATCTCAAAATGTGATCTATTGCCAGTAGTTCTTGATTTTGTTTTGTTTATTTTGATCTCTTTCACACCGTGAAGTCCTTTTCTATGAACTATTGCTACAAGTTGACAATTATTATCTTGAGCAAAATAAAAACTTAACATTTTAGCTGCTGGCCACAATATCCCGGAGAGTTGCCAAAATATTTTAAGCTTATTTGTAATTAATATGCACTTATTTTTGGTTCCCCTATCATATCTAAGTATCAAAATACGTTTCTTATCATAATAAATATCAATACATTTGTCGGGCCAATTGGTTTGATATAGTTTTTTTATAGTGTAAATGATACGTAAATAAACTCTGTCGGGCCATCTGCCCAATATTGTGTTTGAGGTAATTATATTTTCTTACCTGTGCAACTTGCCTTAATATTTTTTGTGTTTTGTGTGTAAACAATAAACAACAAAAACAGTTTCATGTTCCGGTTACTCTCATAATAAGCTGACTGGCAAGAAAAATGTTTTGGTGTTTTCATCAAGATATTTAAACATGTCACACGTGATTGATTTGTAACTTTATGAATATTTTGTATATAGGAAGGATATTCTCTCTCTGATAAGTAATGCTTCAGATCCGATTAATACCATACAAGATTCATAACAAGTAAAAGTTTTAAAACTTAATAATTTACCTCTTAATGAATTTACTTCCTAGTAAGGATGAGTTTATCTAAGTGTACCAATGTTTGTACTTAACATCAACCAAGTCCGTTTTTTTAAGAATTATTTTGCAACTAAATAATAAGTCAATATTTCTGACTTATTTTTTTGATTTTGTGAAATTATGAAAACAATAGTAAAAATCAACATATTATGTCATTAAAAATTATTTATTTTATTATTGAAGTATATAAAGATAAACTTCTTTCAATGAACCAATGTTTTTGGTTAGAATAATAACTCAAATTCACTAAAATTAACAAAGTGTGCCGGGCTGTAACTCCTGACAAAAAGCACCTAGAATAACATCATGTTTATAATGCCGTCGGCATTTATCTATCAAATAAAAACCATTGTAATTATATCTATAAGTAGTGTGAAGCTTGTTGTTTAATACTGTTTATTCATTTTTTTCAAAAGTGCCAACAACCAGTTGAATAGTACTAATAAACAAAACGTTACTAGACAACAATGTCGAGCCTAGTGGCCCAACAGTATTCGGTTCAGTCTACTGGGCCATTGGCCCGATGTGGCAGCTAAAGTGTTAATATTATTTGATTCCATCTTCAACTTGAAGTATTAGTTTACACTAAAAAACTTGAACATATACGAGGGCTATCCAGAAAGTGACAGTCGTTTAGAAATTAAAAATTGAAAAAGTGAAAGAAAACTTTTATTATACACACATTGTGCAGCTACACCTTAAAGTTATTTTTCTATGTGATCTCTTTCAAAATGCGACACTTATCAAAGCATGACAAGTTTTTCAATTATAAGTTTGAAGAAATCTGCTGCCTGAGATCTTAACCAATGGTTAATGCTGTAATGAGGTTCAGCATCACTACTGATGCACTGTGATGTGAGCCCGGTCTTCATCAATGGAAATAGGTAGTAGTAGGTTGGCCCTAAGCTGATGGAGGATCATCAAACACCTCCATATGGCAAAATTATATTTTTCTGCTTAATGGTTATGTTAGAAATTTCGTATGACTAATAAAAGTGTGTAACATCCATAATATACATAAATACTTTCAATCGTAAACTTCCGTGGAAGTTACACTTTTAGAGCTTTAGATGGGACTGAAATGCTGGTTCGAACTAAATCGTGACAGATACGCGGATTGGACCACATTCTCCAGTTGGAAATACACCTTTGCCTAGTAAAAACATCTTAATTGCTCCCATAGTCAGATTTTATTTGAAAAAAAGGAAAGATTAATGTATTCATCTTATAAACTGTCTGATGTTATCTGAAGATCAGTTACACATCTGGATGTGCCTCCTGAAAAATGACAAAACCTAAGTTACTATTTTCGTATAAATATTTACGTTCATGATTTCATGAACTACCAGTTCTTGTGAATGATTATATCTATAAATATTTTTATTGATACTAGTACAACTTATTTATTAAAAATGATACAATAAAAAAATAATAAGTAAGTATTGATACACATAAATTATTTCATTATAATTAAAAAAATTTAATGTTCACATCAAAAAATTTGCCAACTACTGCAAATTATAATTTTTTAAGCTAAAATCACAGAGAAGGATTATATCAATAATTAATTGTTCGGTGTCAAACATGAACTTTAAATGATATGATAAACACACAAATATTTTGTCACAGTTGCAAAACCTATGACTCAACTAATTTCAGGCAAACAAATTTCTGCTAATGCTGCTGATCATCTGCAAGTTGAAGAGGAAGGACAATGGTTTTGTTACAAGCTGTTACGAAAATATCCGGTTGGCAGCATAAGTTAAATAGTTGGCATATTTGTTGCTGTGCACAAATATACTACATAATAGAATTCTGACTGGGACAGCTTCCTTTTGAATCTATATAAAGTTATAGATTTCCATGTTGTTGTGTTTTTGACACATTGAAAACCCATTTAATGTGCTTGTAGCCTAAAATTAAAATATGGTTGAACTTGTTTACAACATCAATTCGAATGTAATGACAATGTTTTGGTAGTCCAGTCTTATCATTATGCAATTAATTCTGTTATGAGAAACTCCTGTTTTTGCATTAAAAAATTACTTTTACCTCAATATAGCACCAAAAAGTCGTTATCTTAGATTTAATGAAAATAAATTATAAGAGTGAAACGTCCATTACAGTATTTAATTTTTTCTTAAAACGGTTTGGTATCAACTAATGAAAATTCAACAAAGTTTTAATCTGGCAGAAAAGGAGGTAAAAGTAGAATACCAGGTTAGAGTTATTGCACTACCATAAAAACAATCAGAGTGTATTTTTATTTCTTATTAATAATCGTGACTATACATTGCTCCTGACCTGTTACCATAGTTGGTTCTTTACCATTAGGATTAATGAATGTTTTATCTACCCTTAAGTTTGTATAGTGTATAAAACCATTATAAAAATGTAGTTTTGTGAATATTCCAGTACAAAAATAGCTAGTAAATATTAACTTTAATTATAGAATTGATTATACTTGGGGATAAAATAAAGTTACCAACATAAAGAGTAATGTTTTTGTTTTACTTTAAAAAATTGTTCTTAGCTTGCGGGGCTACAACTTATGTTTACAGTCTTCAAAGCATGAAAAAAGAGATCAAATGATCAAAATGAGCCCTACCAGTAACTTCTATAATGCTATCAGCAGCAATATCTAAAAAAACATTGATGAATAAAACTAGCTTGAATAAGACTGTTATGGCACTGTTCTTGAGGCCAAGTATGACTTAGTGCTAAAGTGAACAAGTTTTAATTGATACCTAATTTTGTTCAAAGTATATGTTTCTTTTTAAAAGTACTTAATTAATCTAATATTTTGATTAACATTGCAATCATTTTTTTTTCTACATGGATTATAAGCAATTTATAGCTTTTACTCTACATTATACTCTGATATAGCAATACTGAGATGTAACATCATAAATAATAAGGTTCATTCGATGACACTAAAATTAAGTTCGACTTTATCTCTGAACACCCAATGCTTTTATTTTCAATTATAAAATTGAATCTTATGTTTGTTTTCGTTCTTTTTTATAATGATCTGGTACTTGAAATAGGGGCCATAATATTGCTCTTTTTCAATACCAAGTGATCATTTTCTCAACTCTCTTCAGTCCATCTTATTTCCACCTATAGGAGGGTGATAAATAGATCTGTGTGCACATCTGACGCTATAATCATTTTCTATTACACTAACTTGGGAGTTTTATCTACCTATGCCGATCCTATATATTTTTCACAATTACTTAAGATATACAACTGTACACATGTGATGTTGTAATATCTGCCCTATATTTTTTCCAAGAGGGTTTATGTCATTACTTTTGAAAAGTAAAAATATTACTGTCAAATAATGTTATTTTGATTGTTTATTACCTTGATGCAGAGATTAGGTTTTCTATTAGTAGTGAAAAAACATTAATATAGTGTTTTAATATTAACACAATCAAGCCTACGCCCGAGTGTAGAACGGGCTATTTAGTTAAAGCTAGTCGTCTATGCCCATTTATAGCTTGGGATCCCATATTTATTTCCATAACAACGTAATTCCTACGTATTCTTGGTTTTGTCGATATCATTCTTTATATTGGTTATTTTACTTTACTTGTATTTACCTGTAGGCCAATCAGTGTTGCTTTTACAAACAAAAACCTAATTTATTAAGTCTGGCAACTGAGAACTAGCAGAAAGTTGTTGGTTTGGTCAGATAGTGAGTGTTTTGTTAGAGGAAGTTGTTTTTTTTCGAGTTTTTTGCTCTAAATGTTACCTATTAGTTATTTAGTTTATTTAATTTGTAGTTTGTGTAATTTTCATTTGGGTTTCGTTAGGTTTTGAGTTTGTTGTTTCTCACTTTAGTTTTCTCTTTCAGTTATTTAATTTATTTAGTTTTTATTGTTAGAGCTATTACGTTATAGATATAATGGCTAAAGACACTTTTGGTTCAAAGTGTTAATATCAATATTATTATTTAAAAAATATTAATAATATACATGGTTTTACATTCTTCAATTATGAAATAAAATTAACTTACTATTTGTTTGTTTCAGGTACAGGCTATCTGAAATTTCATTTGTGTTGAAAGCTGTAGCTACTCTTGTAATTTCTCTGAAACAGTCGCCACATAAAGGTAAAATATTAGTGTCAAGTTTTTGTTTAAATTAATGAAATTTTTTATATAAAATTGTTTACTCATGCTTTTGCCTAAGACAAAAATAATGAGCTTTATAGAACAGTAATATATAATATTAGAAATCTGTCACTATTAAACTTGTCATGTATATTCTTAATTGATACTGGTGTTGTGCTGAAAAATCTAGTTTTAAGTATAAGTAAAATATTTAAATATCTTGTTTTTAGCAAAATATTTTTCATGAAACCAATTTTACTACTTTTAATTAATGTTCTGCCCTAAATTAAAACTAAGGTAAAGAAAAAAAACAGAATGAACTACAAAGCATGATTTTAAATTATAAGCGATGTCATTATTACATCTAAATAAAATGTCAAGATGCCTGGTTCAGTTATAAACAGTAGGATGGTATTTACTTTTAAAAAGTAAAAATTTACATTTAAATATCAGTGGCAAAACATAGAAATGATAGTCTAATTGTCGAAAATTGTCATTAATACTCCTCACACAACAGGCTGTTTCATTAGACTTCCTTACTACTTTACAGTTATGAAAAATTACTGCAAAAAAATGTTGTTTTCTTGTGCCAGGTGGCGCTAAAACATTACATATTTTTTTATGCTATATACTCAGATATTTATGATTCATTTATGGAAATTAAATTATTTTTAACCCTTAGCACTCGACTGTCGGGGAAGCCCCGCCAAGCGTATATTGCAGTTTACTCGTATGTCGGGGTCACCTGACACGATTTTCAAATGCCTATAACTCGTCTGCGGCGAAGCCCATGACATTCAATCTTTTACCGTTTTGTGCTACACTCTATTGACAATAATCTGAACTAAGTTGAAAATGTCTAGGAATACGTAAATCATCACAAAATCTAGTTTGCCGCTACGTTGTAAGCTGCAAGTAGGTTACAGTTTCGCAGGTTATTTGTTTACTCGTAGTTTGCCGTGACTTCACATGCAATTAGTGATTCTGAAATTCCTTATCTTTTACTTGATCCTGATTTATTAGAATGTAGTTCAGTTTCATAAACAAAATAATTAAACCAACAGGTATTTGTAAATATAACCAGTTTATGGGTTATGTCGATTTAGCTGTTCAGTATAATGAACCGTGCAGTTTTACAAGACGAACAAATAAATGGTGGAGGAAAATATTTTCTGGCTATTAGATGTAGCTGTAGTAAACAGTTTTATTATCTATAATAACAAAAAAAAGAAAATGAAAGAAAATCCTGTTAAACAGAAATAGTTTTGCCAAAACTTGGTGAGGGGATGCATTGGTGATATTAGGAATAACCCGTATAGTAAGAGGCCATCAACTACTGACAAAGAAGAAAGACTGAATGGGAAATTACATTTAATCTGTTCTAATGATAAAAGTAGCTCTAAGGATTGTGCAGTTTGCAGTAACAGGAAGATAAAAGAAGGTAGAAGGGAAACAGTTTTTTACTGCAAAACATGTAGCAGAAAACCAGGACTTCATCTGGAAGACTGTTTTCAGAGATATCATACTCTGCAAAACTACAAATAAGATAATAAAATCATGTACATACAGTATTATGTACATACTAAAATCATGTAAGAGAAAACAAAGTTTTCCATAAACAATAATGCAACTTGCAGGTGAGGAATTTGTCTCAATTTAATTACAAGTGGGGAAGCAAAGCATGTTAAAAAAATCTGAGCACTAAAGGTTAAATAACAATTTAGAGTAATCATGCATTATCAATTTTTGTTATCTAACAAAAAATTTCTGAATAACTGCCAGGGTAATTTTTGTTCTGCCAGAGTACTTTGTTTCCCCAGTAAAATTTAGCAAAATCCATTGATCCCAGCTAGTGTCCTAGTTTCATTTACCTTTAATTTCTAACTTCTCTCCTAACATGTTTGCTGCTTTTAGACAAAGGTGTGCTGAGACGGCCAAAACAGTCTCAAAGTTGCAGATTTTGCACATTAGACAAAATCTTTGAAATATTACTTTAAATGTTAAAAATGAAACAGCTGCAAGGAGTGTAACAGGACAAGCCAGTCTCGTTATCTGATAAGTAAACAAAGCCAGTCCAACAAGCTGAATTTGTAAACAAAACATATCTAGTACAAAAGAATAACTTTATTATTTTTTTTATACAAAATTAAAATAAAATAAATTTTTGCTATTTACAGAAAATAAAACTCATAAATGAAATTACATAATAAAAATGAAAAACCACCAGAGTTTAAGAAAATATAAAACCAAAGTATAATTTATTAACAAATTTTTTTTTTTAATAATTGTAAATAATAAGTGGTAACTAGATTGCTCCAAAAATTATAAATGTGTCAAGTGCAGGAGAAAATTGTTTCCAGTGGCGATACACTAACGAACGGAGTGGTGTAAAACTGTCATTCAAGTTGTAATAAAATCTTAAAATATGCCGCCATTAAGAAATATTAGATTTTTAAACCATAAATAACATTTTACAGTAACAGTTGAAAAACTAGCACAAATCTCTGAAAGCAGGGTTCAAAGGACACACTATTTTCCAGTTTAGGCAGAGTTTTTAATCGCTAACAAGCGGCAAAGCCAAGGTAGTGGGAAATCCCGATATGAAGAGGAGACGAAAATCAGCTCTTGTGTCGAACGGACAGTTTTTTCCGGAGATCCAGGACGAGGATTCCAAGATGCTGGTCCATGGCTAAGCCGAAAATTTAGCCCAAGATAAAATTGGAGATGGTCTGTTTTCAATCATCCGTGAATTCGAACTTCAAATTTTTCATAATGTAATAAATTATAAACAGTATTAAAAGCGACCCTAAAATCCATCATTAGCGAGTGTTATAAGATTCCAGACTCCAAAGAAAACCATAGGAGAAGAGCAGCAACCACAGTGAAAGTTTTTGGGGGGCAAGTGGAAATTTTAATAACCTATTAACCATTTATTAAATTCATTAAATTTTATACAATTATAGATACAGATTTCTTTAAATAAAAATGTATTAACTGATTGACATCCATAATTGAAAAAATATATAAGCAAATGTTTTTTTTTAGACAAAAATATAAGTGGTGGTAATTAAATACAAATTATTCAAATATAAAATGAGAGTTCTAAATCTCAAG
This sequence comes from Prosapia bicincta, assembly GCA_036971475.1. Lineage (NCBI taxonomy): Eukaryota > Metazoa > Arthropoda > Insecta > Hemiptera > Cercopidae > Prosapia > Prosapia bicincta. The sequence goes on along the minus strand of JBAIZL010000001.1, from coordinate 90,880,461 downwards.
ATTATATTTACAGAAAGTTGTAACAAATTACAACAAGTTAAAGTTAAACAAAGTTAAGACAAGAAATATTTAAAGTCATTAGTAACATAATTTATTTAAATTCAACCAAAGTAATAGAATAAGAAATTCAGACAGAAAATCTAGTAAATGAATAATTACTTAAGTTGATGCAACTTATTTTATGTCCATATAAGATATATTAAACAACCAGGATTAAATGACTGTAAAGATGAAAATCATATACATTTACATGTTTCTTCCAGCTCACTCTAAGAAACCAAAAATAAAATGATAGTGCTAAAGAAGCTGTAATTTTATAATTGGCCCTTTGAATACCTGACCTAATTAGTGATTCTATAGTGACTTGAATATTGTAGGGTTGAATAATCTGTACTAGTAAAACAACATTTATGGTTTTCACTTAAGTAATGAATGTTTAAATAATGGTAATAAACGGGGGGTTTAAATAATTTAGTGAAAATTGTAAATTCTAGTAAACTGAACTAAATATATTGTACGAATAAACTAAAATTTGTTTTCACTAAAACATTGAAAGTATGATTTCTGCAAGAAAATTCATTGCTACATTTTATACAAAATATGGTTAATGCTTACATTTGTTAAAAAAAAGTATCTTGGTATTATTTAATTTAATCCCTTCACTGATAGCGATATCATTAATTATCTATATTGTATTTTATCAAATGCTAATTTTTTATCAAATTTAAGATTTCTTATCTTAAAAATATAAGATTAACAAGGAATATATACATATGCAACTCTGTAAAAATGTTACATATTGAAGTCGTTTTTTTAAATAAAAAAAGCATCTGCTACTTATATGTAATTAGTCAGAGGTAAATCTATAACAATCATAGTCATTTTTTTTAAATTCTTGAAACTGGCTCCATTATAAAAAAAAGGATCATTCATTTGATTTTTATTGAAGGTGAAGAAAAAATCTTCAACAATTTTTTAGTCATGTTACCAAACAAAGATCTGAATCAAAACTAAGGAGAAAGTAATTATCATGAAGAAAACATAAACAAGCTAGTATCGCAACTTGACGTGTATGTAACATTTAAACTTACACTTCATTTAATTGAGCAAAATACTGGGCTTAGGTGTTGTTACTAGCAAATGTGATGTTTTTAGGTGGTGGTAGAATATCGTGTCTTTGAAATGGTTTTATATTTGAAGTCAAAAGAGATTGGCCGATTTTCTCAATACAAAGTGCACCTAATAATAATTAATGCAGTGCATGAGTTAAGTTTATGTTGTTCTTAATTTCGTATTTAAATAAATTTAGAGTTGTTTATAAATGTGTTTATTTATTTACTTTTGTGGGTTCACATCATGATCAGATTAAGTGGTTTTACAAATTAGTATGGCTCAGACTATTGAATTGGAACTACTGCGTATTATTTTCTTCATAGAAACAGTAAGGAACAACATTTATTAAAGAAAATGTATATTAAATATATTATTTAGTAGCTGGTGCATAATCATTTTAGTTATAAATGTTCTTTCTGACGAACTTCTTTTTGTAATATTTCTCAATTTATATTTTTCAATTGTTCCTTTAAAAATATAAAAATGTGTTAATGGGTAATTTATTGTACTTTATGAGATGCAATTATTGAAATTAATTAGTGTTATATTTGTTTCGGACGGAATTCATTGAAAGTATGTACATATTGTGATTGCTTTCTGTGTTTTATGAGATGCTTATATGGTGTATGTAATGATGTTTTGCTTAATACAGTGTTGTTTTAGTGGTGTGGAGGGTATTCTCTGTACCACAATGAAAGCTGTATGTTTATGCCATATTCAGTGTTTTACAGATAATGCTTTTCATGCAGAAAGCGAAATATACTATGGATGATATTGCCATTGATTTTTACCAGGATATACACTATGTTGTTTTTGTAATTTTTTATTTTTGTGTTATAGAGGAGGCATTTTTGTTAAGAACAAATATTATTACAAAAAAATATTTCAGATATTAAATACTTGTGTATTACAAAAAAATTCCATACCACAGAAGTTATCTGGCATTAAAAGATATGCTGTCCCTAATGTAAGAGATGTTTATTGTGTTGAAATAGATACTCTTTAACTAGATTAGACATAAAAATATTGCACTTTCCTGACCAAGTGTAACAAGTGTTTGTTGTTTAACCCATTGCACATTAAATGATTAATGATCCTGCAGGTGCAAATTAATCCTCATGTCACTTGAGTTTTATTTTGCTAGAAAAATATTCTCACTTATAAGGCAGTAAATATTCTGTATATTTTATTGGTTGCAACTTTTTATTTATTATTTTGTACCTTGTTTATTATTTGTTATTTGATTATTATTTGTAATCGTAATTGGTAAAAACAAATTAAAAGTTATTTACGGTTTAAAGTTTTGCTGTTAAAGCTTCTAGCAAAGCTATTAGTGTTCAAATCGGATATACAAAAAATACACAAATTATAAAAAAATATTTACAAATACTTATTTATACTAAGTAGTTTTTAAACTTGACATTTTATTCAATTCTTCAGACAACCACAGATTTTCCATGTTCATACAGTATGACACACAAAGATTAGCTACTGACTGACACCAAGTAACATCTGATCTATCTTGTTCTAGTATGTGTGATAGAAGGAAAACCTATAGGCTATAAATATCTATCCTTATCAATGCTCCAAGTTTTGAGAGGAAATAAATATCCCTTAGACAGCATAGTCTTGTACGTGACACATAAAAAATTTAACTTGTCTGTAATTGTGTTGATTAACTTGAAGTTATTGATAGCCTGAAACAAACTCATGATGGAAACTGACATTGCTTGTAGAATTTGTATCACTAATGTGTCATGGCATACTTTTTTTTCTATAGGGTGCAATGAATTGATAAGTTGGATTCTCTGTGTACTTTAATAGATAATACCTGTATAAAAATGGATTCTATATGTAATGTAAGATTGATCATTGTGTAAAAAGGAATGTGCTGTATGTTGTAAAAAAAATTGTTTTTATTATTAGAAGGAGGTGTATTTAAATGCTGTGTGATTATTAGACAAGCTAGCAAATATTTCTCTCTAAAGTTGTAATAGAAACTTTTCTAGAAAAAACAGGAAGAGTCTAATTCAGTGTTAGTTGGCAAATATCTGGGGTTATAAATGACAAATTAATGTTATTTTATTCTATTGAAAGGGGATATATGAACTAACTTTGACAGTAAAGTTCATTTTGTGTAACAATAACCTTAATTAAATTAAGGTTATTAATTTTCTTAATTAAGGTTAATTGCAAATTTTGTTGTGCAAATGACTATAATATGACAATAATAATATTTATAAAATTTTTCTTGGATATTTGTTTCCATAGACAGTTTTTCCAATAAATTTACTAAATAACTTATAATATCAATAACAACATTGTGATCTTTCCAAATTAGTTGTTGAGATGTCAGATAAACCGTTTTTAAAAATAATGACATTATGGACATTCCAAGTGACTTATTGAGATTTCACTCAAACAAGCCTTCTTTTAAAGACATTTTTTTGAAAACTACAGCATAATTGAATTGTTATAAATAAATTTAAGACTGAAGCTGCAGATGATCAATGTATCAGCCATAGTGGTTGCTCGGTGCATGTTTGAGGTGGGTAAGTTGGCTAAGTTTAATCACCACACAAAAATGGAGCTTGTAGGTAGTAATAATAAGGTTTCCTAGAGTAGTAAATATGTTAATAGAAGTTTTACACCATATTTCAGTGTGATAAAAATGATCAAAATTCATTAAAGAATAAGTTCTTATTAACTAAAGAATTTCAGTCACTTTGTTGTGTAATTTCAGTAAACAGGAGTGTATGGGAACAGCTAATAAAACTATACCCCTACCTAGTTGACTGCACTGCAACTAAATCAGCACAAGTGTCTGAATCTCTGCGATTGGCTTTACTGCAGTACTATGATCTCCTTCAGTCTCCTCATCCTCGACTAATTAATGGCGTGTGATGTGTGAAATGAAAATTCTTGTTAGTTTTGTTTTGGTGCTTGTTTAATTAGATTTGATAGAAGACTATGAAGCCTGCATAAAATTTTATTTCCTTCAAATATGTTTAATAAATGTGGGCACATGTTACATTTTTTTGTTCTATTTTATGTACATATAGTTCTATACAAAATATACATGTATGTTTGTATATGTGATTTTATGTAAGAATTGAGTTTATATGTCTGTATATAAGTGCATATACATTAATATGTATGTTTCATATATAGATTTTTTGGACTAGGAGACTGACAGACTTACCTTGGTAAGAGTCCACTCTGTAGTCTTGAAATAGAAACACATAAAAGCACTTAACCAATGAAATATTTCAACCACACAGTGGTCTTTGTCAATCAAAGAGAAAAGAAATATTTCTTTTTGTGTTTTCTCTTTGATTGACAAAGACCACTGTGTGGTTGAAATATTTCATTGGTAAAGTGCTTTTATGTGTTTATATTTCAAGACTACAGAGTGGACTCTTACCAAGGTAAGTCTGTTAGTCTCCTAGTTCAAAAAATCTATATAATCTTTACCAACCAAAACTAACCTAAATATATATAATTATTTAGTAAGGTTTGCTTGGTTTTAAATATTTACTATTATTTAAGGTCTTTTTTATAGATTATGTTTGTGACGTTATGTCTTACCAAATGGTTTTATCGCTGTCTGTGTGGACATTTTCAAAGGCATTACTGGAGTGGGTTCTGCTTTTTGTGGAGTGGGAGAGAAAATGTGTTTTTATAATAACAAATGTAATTGATAAAAGTACAGATTCAATAAAAGAACATGAAAAGTTCACACTTTTTTAAATAATATGATTACATTGCATACAAAACTGCTTAATTGCTTGAAAAAGGACTGTTATTTTAAAAGATTATAGCTTGCTCTTGTGATACCTAAATGATTTGAAAATGTTCGCAATAATAGAGGGCAAAAGCATTTGATAAAATGTAAATCTTCAAATATTTTTAGGAAAGAACTTGAATTTGTGTGAGTGTGTGTGTGTGTGTGTGTGTGTGTGTGTGTATGTGTATGTGTGTGTGTGTGTGTGTGTGTGCAGAATATATTTTGTTAATTTTATTAAACTACTTTTACAAATTGTTACAAATATTTCTAAATTTGTAATATAAATAGTAAATAACATTAAAAGTGTGTGTAAATGATTAAATTTCTATTTATGTAAGTAGACTATTATATGTCTAAACTATACATTCTAAGATGTGTGAAAATATAAATATGGTTTTTACTTTGGTGTGATCTATTGATATAGTATTAATAATATATAACATTTTATAACAGGTTGTGTACAAATTTTATACTATATAATTATGTTACATAATATCTTATAGACATTTGAATACACAATTTCACTCTAAACCTACATTTTGTATTAGGGTCCATGCATTTATATATAATTTGTACTTTGTATAAAACCCCATTTGTCTTGTTATTTTTTTTTGTAAGAAGCTTAAATTCTTATAAAATGTAAATTAGAGATTAATCTCTTTGAAACTGGAGGTATCTGACCCAATCTTTATTTCTTCATTTACGCTTGGTAATCATCTGATAGTCAACTATTTTCCATCAATAGATTCATTAAAAACAGTTACTTGTTTTAAAAGAAAATGAAGATTCTACTTTTTAAACATTATTCTATTTTGCAATAAAAAATGATATTTATCATGTCCACAATTACTGTCCCAGAAAGAAGATTTTATTTTGTTAATAATTAGAACAAAATTTATTTTGGAATTTTTATTAGATCCTAATTTAAAAACCGTATATTATTCTTTTCAATAGCTTTCATCATGCTAAGCATTTGTCATAGGTCTGTTTCTGATTAAATTGTTATATGTATATCCCACCTACTGTGTCAACTACAGAGTAACAACTTTAAGCAGGTTGTAAAGGATATGGTCAGACTGATCCCAGGTAAATGTCTGAAGGAATTTCGTTACATTCCAGTATGTGAGCGAGTTGTCAAGAATTAAATCAATGTCAGCTAAGAAATTTCATTGCTTGTTACGACTTTTTGAGATCCAGTTTTATAAGTATATTGCATTACATCCACATTTATTGTTTCACCTTATGACTTGAAATTTTTGTCTGTAGTGCATAAATACTCCAAAATAGGAGTTCGAACATGACAGTACTTAGAGTTTACTTAAACACTTCAAAAACGTATCAATTACGCATAAAAAAAGTGAACTTTAGTAACCCTTGAGAACAAAACTTACATTTAGATGTAATATTTATGTAAGGTTCATTAGCTGCTTTGTGAAGAGAAAGATATAAAGTTATTGTTCATTCAGAATATATTGTATGAAAAAAATTATAACAAACTGAATACACACACACACATACATATATATATATATATATATATATATATATATATATATATATATATATATGTGTGTGTGTG
>JBAIZL010000001.1:90741482-90868982 GCA_036971475.1 Prosapia bicincta | reverse complement strand
ACAGGACTCCCCATGGGTTCACCCATTTCATCTGTCATACAGAAATATATTTACAACACTTTGAACAAATAATAATTAAACCTATTATAAACACACACAATATCTCACTATGGACAAGATATGTAGACGATATACTTGTAATATACCAACCTACCATTCACAACGAACACGTCATAATATTAAACAAACTAAATACATACAACGAAAACATACAATTCACCGTTGAAACAGAAACAAATAGAACAATCAACTTCCTCGACATTACTTTAAATATAAATGATAATAAAATAGAAACTACAGTATACAGGAAACCTACTTCCAACAACACCACAATACACTACAAATCTAACCATCCCTGGACACACAAAATTAACACTTACAGTAACATGATAAATAAAGCAATAAAATACACACAGGATAACAAACAAAAATTAAATGAAGAATTAGATAACATTACAAAAATAGCAATAGAAAATGGATACAACCAACACATTATAAAAAATATATACAATAAATTCACAAAAAAACCTAACCTCAACACAACACTACAACCGGAACACGAAAACAATAAAAATAAAAAAATCTACCTAAAATATAAATATACCAATAACAAAATAGAAAAAATAACAAATATATACAACAAAGAATACTACACTCCAACTTACAAACCAAACAACAAAATAATAAAATATCTTAGTAACAAAAACCACATAACAAATTCAGAAAAACATAACCTATCAGGAATTTACAAAATCACATGCAACAACTGTAACGCTTTTTACATAGGAAAAACATCCAGAACATTTAAAATAAGATTTGAAGAACATTATAGAGCATTCAAAAATAAAAATTCTAAAGTATCAAATGTTGCAGCACACCTAATTTCCCATAAACACGAAATTACAAATTACGAAAATAACCTAACCATACTAGAAATAAATAACAACCCAATAGAACTAAACTCACTAGAAAAATACCACATTTATAAAAACATACACAACAACTTAATGAATTTACAAACAACATATACAGAAGACATACTATACAGAAACCTCATACACACAGATCAAGAAATAGTGCGCGTAACTTCAACAAACACCGGCTTCACGGACGTAGCATCCACAGCAGAGAACAATCAGTGATTCGACAATGGTCAAAGACCGAAAGGTGCCTCATCACTCAAGGTAAAATTATTGCACTTAATGGTGGATAAAATTACTCAAAAATAGTAATATATTAACTTCATAAAGTCAGTGCAACGGAAAAACAATGGATAATATTAAATATCAAGAATATATATATATATATATATATATATAGGTTAGTTTTGGTTGGTAAAGATTATTTAGATTTTTTTGGACTAGGAGACTGACAGACTTACCTTGGTAAGAGTCCACACTGTAGTCTTGAAATAGAAACTCATAAAAGCACTTAAACAACCACAATGTGGTTGAAATATGTCATTGTTTAAGTGCTTTTATGTGTTTCTATTTCAAGACTACAGTGTGGACTCTTACCAAGGTAAGTCTGTCAGTCTCCTAGTCCAAAAAAAAAAAAAAAAAAAAAAAAATATATATATATATATATATATATATATATATATATATATATATATACATATATGTAGATACAGTGGCGGGGATAAGGGCCCCAACTGCCCTATCAAAATTTTAAAAAAACATGCGTATATGGAAATGGAAACAACATAATAACCTCGGACAATACGCACCTATCGGCTACCAACACGCTACAATCGGCAGTGCTGCACGCTGCTACTACACTGAAAGAAAACAATTGCTACTTTAGAATTAGACAACTATACTAATTTGTTCTGAGGTGATCTTATGCTAAAAAAGTATAAATTCATTAGTATATTTGTATAAATATTATGTTATTATAGCATAGCACCTACTTATACTAAAATACAGTGAACCCTTGTTATTCGCTGGGGTTACGCTCACCGAACTTACCGAAAGGTGAGAGTTACATTCCAGATCAAAAGTGTTGACATTAGTTACAGTTATACTGTAAACATATAATACGGTATGATATATTTACGTTCTACATAATTACATACATTTTTTTTTTATTTATTTTTGCCTTCAGTCCTAAAATACAAAAGTTCTATTAAATATGAGCACTCACACACACATACACACGTATTTTTATTGTTAAACATTATCCACTAGATTATAAACATCTAATTTTAGACAAATAATGTTTTAAACATTGTTAATTTAATTTTTTTTATGCTTCTTATTTTACTTTGTATACGATTTTTTTCTAGTTTTCTACACACTTATATGGCATGATAATAGTGCTTCTTCCAGCTCTCGATTAAATTTAAATACCCATTCTAAATAGGGATCAATTTCAGTAACGGCGGCAGTTGTTTCCATAATCATACATTTCAAGGTCAGATTTTAATGTCAACTTCGGCAATACATTTTTATAATTTCTTCGTCTTCGTTTTTCAAGGTAGGCACAGGTTCGGTAATTAGTTCTTCCAGCTCTTCTTACGTCAAATCTTGGTTGGCACATTGTAGAAGATTGTCAACATCTTCATTGTTAATGTCTTAAATTCTTCACCGTCTTAAAATTTATCTAATAGATCAACTCCCTTAATCCACCGCATAAGGTTGTTTTGCCTTCTCTTGACCCTGTCAATGTTTGATGACATCATGGTTTGGATAAACAATTTAAAGGTAAGATAAAACTAAACAAAACAAATTCACCAAACAATTCCACAAGTAGACGCAACACTTCCAAAACTACCACACGTGACAAGCGAATACGACACCTGTTTGGTAACTAATAGGAAAACAAAATCCGAGTTAGTTACGGCCGCCGGATATGATTATCGATGTTTGGATTTCGAAAACTATTAAATTATCAGTAAGTATACAGAAGTGATGACAAACTTTATGGAGTTGGATATGAGAGTCGGATTGACTCATCGTTTTTTATAAGTGACGATAACACCACTTGTTATAAATAAGGAACCTCTATCTTTTGAGTAGTAGGCCTAGTAGTGTACAGTATAACGGACATTAGGAGAATAATGAGATTTCTTTGTGATAAATAACTACAGTACTGTACAAAATAATTAAGACAAGAACACATTATCCTACAACCTGCACAGTAACTATACTGTTTTTCTTGTCTTTTTTTTAAATAGGATGCATATTAGCACGATATCATGTAATTTTGCCAACAGCGAATAGCGAGGAACTACTGTAGTATGTTCTTATGACAAAATAGTAGAAACTCTATACAAATATGACAGAAATCTACATCTGAGAATTAGGCCACGCCTTCTTACTCCCGGTATCACCAAATATACACTCTCTTTCATTGGCAACACCGGGAGTAAGGAGGCGTGACTTAATTCTCAGTTGTAGATTTCTATGCCAAATCGGTATACAACTTCTAGTATCTTGGCACAAGAACATACTACACTAAAATCATATAACGCTGTACTATAATAGTATAATATTGAGTGAAAATATTATAGGCTTTGCAATTTGTTAAAGGGGCTGATTTCTTACCGCCGCCATTGTATATATATATATATATATATATATATATATATATATATATATGTACTTAAACAAGAACCTTACTTGGTATTTATGTGAGTTAACTTTCAAAGATTGATATTCAACCTAATAGACAAAATTAACCCCAAGACGAACTAAAAAAATTCCCACAGTGCAGTGAATCCGAAAATAGAACAATAACTGTGTACCACGTGACAATGGAAATTCCACACACCTGGCAATCTACAACACCCAGTTCAGTTGATGCTCGACAATGAAGACTTCAATCTTTGAAAGTTAACTTGCATAAGTACCAAGTAAGATTCTTGTTTAACACATTCAGCACGGCGGCGGTGATATTGGTGATCTCAAACTACTGTCTGTTTTTCGTCAACTTCCACCTCTGATGGCAGTGGAACGCTATGCGGGTTGCATAGCTTGTCGTAGCATCTAATTATCGAGCCCGTAGTTTTCATCTATATAATTTTATTTCTAACATATACAGATTTGTTGGCGACATCAGAACAGTGTATTAGACACTAAAATATTGTTTTATTTATCGGGTCACAATTGAAAAAAAGAAATACAAATGGTAAATTACTGTATGACAAATAATAAAACACAATAAAAAAGACAGAGAAAAAAGATAATTTACATAAAAATCTAAAGACCTTACTACTAAAATATACTACATACTAAAATATGCACTTAACGTTTAACTCGGAATGTTTGTTTCTATTTGTGCTATGTGTTTCACAAACCCATAGAGATCGATAATATAAACAGAGACATAGATAATACATATGTCACGTCCGAGACTATTTATAGCCGAGATTAGCTGACATTTTTTTACTACAATCTTATGCTGACACATTAGGTTTTCGGGCGTCCAAGCATTTTGTCGATGACTCATATTTACAATAGTCTGTTCCCACCTCGGGTTGGTTAATTCACTCTAATAGGGCAGTTATCGTTTATTCTTGCGTTAGTTCAGAAAGCTTAGTTAATTTTGATGATCGTTGTTTTTACCAGATAATTTGCCGCATTAAGTGGTTCAAACTAAAAAAAACATTAAAATATAAAAGTTAAACCAAATTAAATGTTCATAAAACTCCCTGAAGCATTGTTTTAGTTGAAGCATCAAAAGTTAACTTGGGATGGTCGGATTTAAAAACGACTCAGGTACAATGTTCTCCAAACTCTTCTGAAGCACTAACTTAAAAATCAAACCTTTATACAAACACGTATTGACACTAGAGAAGTTTCAATTAGCTTTGGAGTGAGCGTGCCGGTGAGGTCGCCGTCTCTAAGAATGTAAGCTGGGTGCACACCGGCATGCTCTCTGCCTCTTAAGAGAACCCAGAGCGTACCGGTACGCTAGCCTTGCTGAACGTGTCAAGTACCTATAGTGAAAGTGATAAGTAAATACAAGAAAACAGCATTGCAAAGTTAAACATACATAGAATCATATATTTATTTGTATATATTATATTGTTTTTAATTGAACTCAAACCTTATTAGCAATTTGTTTGATTGGATAAGAAAATAGTAGACTTACCTTATATAACTGCTGCTTTCACAATATAAAAGTAAAATACTGACATATTTTGAGAGCACAGTTCTCTGCCTTTCAAAGAGAAAATTATATGACACAGACCTTGTGGAATCTAACAATACTGAGAGTTTTTGGATAAACTAAATAAACTCGTTAAATTAATAAAGAAAGTGGCTTTAAATATCTCAAATTGAGGTTGAAAGTATATCGGGTTTGGTGTACCATTAGTATTACAGTACTAAAAAGTGAAGCTTTTATTTTCATGGAGCATATGGTATATGAATGTTAACAAAAGGTATTGTGTCTGAATGTTAACAGAAGGTATTGTGAGGCAACAGTAAAAACACAACAGTTTTTTGTGCTGTTGGTCAGTTGTGCCCTGCAATTTGTATATGATGTTTTTAATGTACGTTGTAGGAATTGTAACAATTGAGTTTGAGTCTTGAAATCCATTTTGTTTGTCAGACTGTTCAAACTAGTAGGTAGGTATATTGGACAAATCTTACATCTGGACCTGTACTAACAATATAGTTATATTAAGTTTTAAAATTTTCAAAAAAAATGTCAGCCTATTACGAAATAGATACTCTACTTGATTAGTCTTGTCACAGATATCTTACAATGTTGGAAAATGACTATTATTACACCTAGAATGCTTTCACTTGTATGTCTTTAAACAACAAAAATTGTTGTTCAAAACAGGTGTTTTAATGCATTACAATATTCATTTTAAAATTACTTTACATTGTAGCATTTTTTTCTGTTTTACAGATTCTATTCAATCTACCAGAAATACGAAAATTCAGTTTTATTAGTTTTTTGCTGAACTAAAATTCAATTCAACTACCAAGAAGGCAAATTTGTTATTAATTTGTCACATCTACAATTATATGATATGAAGAATTATTATAAATTTAAGGGATTCAACACAACATAGTGGTATTTTTTTGTTAGTTTTTAGGTTAAGGTGTTTTACACTTTAGTTACTTAAATATCTAATTTTTTTTTTAGACAACTTGCTAAAGTTATTGTTTTTTTAGATGATATTCTATAATCCAGGTTATAGTTGTGAAAATTTGACATTACATGACAAGTGGTGATCAAGTGTTTTGTCCTTCATAAATGATAATTGCAACTGTTATATCCTTCAAATATAAATTGCATACCTAATAGTTTTTAAATATACATGCAATACCATTTGTAATAATTATTTACTGAATTTAGAAAAACTTACAAATAATATTTGCAAGTAATGTGATTTGTTACAATTTGTATTAAAGTATGTTAAAGTTATTTTCCTATGATTGAATTTGAATGTTTTGATTATTCCAAACTAGAAATTTTTTTGAAAGAAACTGTTATTGTGTTTGTAGTTACTTTGATTTAAAAAGATTGACTTTGTAAAAGTGTTAAAATTAGCATTAGTTACTGTGAAACGGAACTTTATTAATGTTTATAAAAATTCATTTTTTACTGTGATATTACGGTATTTTAATTTCATTTATTGCTTGAATTTAGTGACAGATAGGTTTGACACTTTCTTAAACTTGTACATGTTTAGTGTTATAGTGTAAATACAAAGTAAATCACAATATATGCATATCTCACTGTTTATACCTTTTTAAAGCAAATTTTTGTTTTGTTTATACATCTGTGTTGCCACGCCTAACTTATATCTTTCCTTCATCCTTATTTAAATTATTTTACCCGTTCCTAACCTATTTTAACATATAAATCTATAACTTTTTAAAGTTAAGTGGTTTCTTTATATGAAAATTTCAAAATATTATTTAAACATATACAGGCAAAATAAAGATGTCAGCATCATTTGTGGCATTCCTGAAAGCAACCAGCAATTATACTTGTCATATATCGACTCATCATACATTCTAACAATGTCCAGCCTAACAACAAAACAGCGGGGTCAAATCGTGACCCCTACCCTTTAATAACTGTATTACCACAGACAACTGATCCTGTATTAAACAGGATCTATTGGTGAAAGAAATCACCAGGCTTATTTTTAAAAGTTCAGCTCTTACTTCATGCAAGCTCAAATGATGTATGAATGTCCAGAGGTGAACTCTTTTATTATAACAGTGTCCCAATATAAAAAAATTGCATTAAATTTAGATCAACTTGTAAGTTGGTAAAACTAACTATAAGTTCTATAATCTGGTTGCACAGGAATTTGAATTGCTAAATTACTTGAAGCAATTTGTTTATTTTAAATTTCCTTGCATTATATTGTCAAAAATATACAAATTAAAGGGTGACAAACAAATATTTTTATTTAATAATGCAAGGTTACTTAAGCATCTATTCTTGTCTCATTACAAAAATCCTAGTAATGGGCCACTGCTTAACGCAACAGTTAATGAGAGGAAAACTCGCTTACATTATTTGAAAAATAGTCTATTTCATTTCTTTGATGGGTCAAGGTATCTGTGATTTCCTCAAGGTTTTTCAATCTCTCAAATGGGTCATCACATGTAGGGACTTGATGTAAGTCCTTTTAGATGAAATTAAGTTGTAGCTGGCTTGGACAGTTACTAACATAATGCCCAGAGTGAAAAGATTCAAAATACCTCGATAATCCTTACATTGCGTAATCTGTTACTTCCTAAGTATACACATTCAGGCTATCAAAGACTTGTCATATTAGCTTGAACTGTTTGAAGCAGGAGTTTTGCAGCCAGTTTGGTGTTGAAGGCCATGAGAATAAGGATTGTGTTAATGCTCTAAAGTATGCCAACTGTGGTGAGGATCACCCAGCACGATTTAAGTTTAAAAAGGAGAAGGCTAAATCCTGATGTCCTGACTATCATGGCTAAAGACAAAGTATGGTTTTTCAAAGCTATGAAGAGTTTTAAAGCTGTTCAACCCAAGAGTGACGGAAAATTGTTGCTGTTGCTCTGATCACTAAGTCAGCTTGTAATAACTGTGTCAATCTGGCCAATGAGATTGAAGAATCAACGAAGAAAGTAACTCATCTCCTAGGAAATGTAATGAATAGACCTGTTCATCTGTGTAGTAGACCAGGTAGCCTGTTTGGATTTGGAAAAGTTAGGATTTGCTGTGTTTTTGCATTTAACAGAAATGTGTTGTTTTATAATGAACAATATTAGAGCATTCATTACATATTTCTGTATCAAAAATTGAACGGTTCTGCAGTGCTACAAGTGAAAAGGCTTTGGAACAATGTCATCACGCAAAAGCTTATGTGAATGAAAAAATTGATGAAGCTGTATTTTTATGGCTTACACAAGAGAAGCAGAAAGGAGCAAACTTTCAGTACATATTTCAACTAATTCTATTGGTATCACTTCGCAAATAACCACTACTTACTGATATTTTTATCGCGTTTCATACAAGATCAGTGCTGTGTTCAATCCTGTGAATCACAGACAATACTCTTGCTCAGGTGTGTTTGTGGGATATTGATGTTCCGTGGTGTGTTATTGTTCATAGAGTACTTGTTAATTAGGCGTCCAAATATATTATTTGATTGTGAGTATGTTTTGTTATTTAGAATGTGTTGTGTGTTGAGGGTTTTGTGATGCTTGTATACCTCATAGTTTGCTGTTGTGTTTAGGTTTTTGCTCTTTTCAACAACGCTCGTACAATAGCACTCGCAATAAAATACTATATTTGAATACATAATTAACAACTACACTATGAACAATAACACACCACAGACCCTCACTAACACAACGCACCTGAGCAACAGTCTTGTCCGTGATTCACAGCATTAAACAATACACTGATCTAGTTCGAAATCTGTCTGCTGAAATATATCAGTAGGTAGTGGTTTTTTATCAATAGAAGTTATAATATAATCTCAGGAACAAGTGCCATTCAAAGTTTTTAGGAATAAGTGAAGTGTTTAATAAACAACAGAACTTGTATAAATGTTGTAATGTTACAAATGCGATAAAATTATAAAACAATTTAATAAAATGAAACAAGTAACAAAAGGACACACTTTCAGACAAACAAAGTCTTGAAAGAATTGTAGTTTATAAATGAAATGTTCATTACAGACGATAAAAACTGAGATGGGAGTAGAGCAGGGAGGGGAGTTAACTAATAAATATTATCTTATGTTGAGATTAAGGGTACTTTTTCTAATTTTTTAAATAGAATTTTCTGACAAAAATCTTAATGGTCTGTGGCTAAGATATAGAGGAAACCAAGATGGAACCTTCCAAATTTCTGTCATAATCTTTAGAACTTTGGGTTTAAGCTCTACTAATTTTATTATATAAAGAGTATTAATTCAGACTTTAAAATATTTCGCAATGTATACAGTCAGATCCAATCTAGAAAAAGACCATTCCAAGAAAGGTGAAGGCAAACCACAATGTTCCAAATTAGAGAAGTCCAACCAAGTTGGTCTAGAAGACAAAGAATACATAAAGAAAATAGTATGAAAAGTACAGCACGTTGGATTTTAATACTTAACTCATGCTGGATTAATTTTTTTGCAATCCAGGAGATCCAAATTCTTTGCAATAATTGAATTATGTTTCACTACGAAAATATTCTCACTTATGGCATATATTAAATATTTTCCACAGATGCATTTTTTGTCATTATTTTGTACCTTAGTCAATTTTTTATTTGTTAATTGATTATTATTTTTAATCTTGATTAGTCAAAAGTTACTCACAGTATCATAATTAAAAGTTACTTAAGAGTTTGAAATTTTCATTAGATTCTTGGCTCCTATTATTATTGTTTATTTCAGATGTACACAAGAATACACTAATTTCGGATGCTGATATAGTACGGCACAACAGGTATCAGCTACTGACAGACACTGAACTACTAACAACTATACTGAGCAAGAAAGTCCACTTGTCATAAAAATCAAAGATGGTTCTATCGTGTCTAGACTGGGACTATGATACCTAGAATGTTTGATAAAAGAACAACTTATGGTATATAAATATTACCCTTACCCATGCTTCAAGTTTCAAGAGGCAATAAATATCCCTTAGACAGCACAGACTTCTAGTCTTGTACATGAGACATTTAAAAAAATATACTCTTGAAACAAAGAGTCAATGCTTAGAAACCGACATCTGTATGATCTCTACCACTTATGAGTCATAAAGAACATATTTCATTATATTAAATCCAAAGTTATAAATTTTAAAATTTGAATTTTTTAAAAGTTTATATTTGTAGTAAAAAACAAAACTAAAACTTCACTTTATGAAAAATATGCGATATAATCAATAAATATATAAAATACAATTAAACTCCAATTACTTTCTAAATAGTATTCAAGAAAATAAGTAGAACAAAATGCATATCAAATTCTATTAATGTATTACTGACAATTCACTTTTGAGCTAGGCTTGTAAAATAACATGAGGATACAGATACTGACAAATTTTAGAAGTTGGTTTTTACTAACCAATAACGAATTTGAAATTAACAGTAATGAGTATATGGTAAGTTAATAATAGTTAAATACTTTTGATAAATTAATGTTCAAATTTTTTAAGATGATTTCAACCAGAAAAAGATTTTATCATAGCATTAATATAATATTTCAAATTTTACCCAACATCAATAAAACAATATAAATATTTAAATAAATAAATGTTAAACAATAAAGTGAGACAATTTTGTTTCTTTAGGTAGAAAAATAATATACAAACCAAGAATTTGAATTACTTCAAGATTAAATTTGCTCAAGGTCATTCATATATGCTGTGAACTAAATATATTATTTTAAAAAAATATATCGGCCTTTAGAAATGCTTTTTCCAAGTAACAAGTATTTATATTCAAGGCTGGTAACATATACAACCACTTTAGTTTGTATAGGATTGGAGTTTAAGTTCCTTGCTTCTTTAATTATGATGTTGCAAGTTGTGAAATGGAAAATATCCAACTTTTAGAAACACCAACTGGCACCAGGAATAAACTTACTAGGAAAAGTGAACAGCCTGATTTGTCTGCAAGGGTGGTGTACATCTTGAGGTTTTTACCTATTATAGGTATTTGCCTATTAATTTACTTGTTAAAAAACCACTACTTACTGATGTTTTAAGCAGATGTATTTTGCCCTTGGTTAATGCTGTGAGTTACTGACAAAACTGTTGCTCATGTGTGTTATGTTACTTCGAATCTGTGATGTTTTGGAATTCTGTGATGTGTTATTCATCATAGAGTGGGTGTTAATTATAATTATTTCCTAAACACTTTAAAATGTTTTAAACTTGCCTATAGTAGCACTTACTTTGTTTGTTGAGGACGGCCGTTTCGGGAGATGTGTCCCTTTGTCAACTCAGACCATAACTCTATGTTGAACTTGAGATGTACGTTACGGTATCGATGGATAGTTGATGCTCGGCTTGCAATATTAACATTTGTTGATTCCATCTTTGCGTGAGCTACTAGTAATCACTAAACACTTTAAAATGTTTTAAACTTGCCTATAGTAGCACTTACTTTGTTTGTTGAGGTCGGCCGTTCTCAACAAGCAAAGTAAGTGCTACTATAGGCAAGTTTAAAACATTTTAAAATGTTTAGTGATTACTAGTAGCTCACGTGAAGATGGAATCAACAAATTTTATAATTATTTGTTTGAATGCAGAGTTTAATTGTAAGTGTTTTATCATTTAATATGTGTTGTGGATGGTTTTTGTGGTGTTTGTATATTTCAAAATTTTCTGTTGTATATAGTTTAT
Organism: Prosapia bicincta; assembly: GCA_036971475.1. Taxonomy (NCBI): domain Eukaryota; kingdom Metazoa; phylum Arthropoda; class Insecta; order Hemiptera; family Cercopidae; genus Prosapia; species Prosapia bicincta. Next base: position 90,857,181 of record JBAIZL010000001.1, on the reverse strand, counting down.
TACTTTTCTTGATGAAGTGTAGAATTTTTAGATTTGTGTCAGTGCTAGTGTATGTGTGCAGCATGTTCAACAAATGTACACCAATTTAATTTCAGTTGTGTATTTTTTATGTGTTCCTTGTATGGTGTGAAGTTTCTTCCTGTTTGTCCTATGTAGAAGCTGGGATAGTTGTTGCATGTGATCTTACCCTGCTCTGTTGTGTTTATTCTAATGTTTTTAAGTTGCGTAGATGTTTTTTGGTTGTGTTGGATGTTTTAAAGGGGACTGCATACTTGATTTTTCAGAAGGATAAGGCTATTTTTGTATTATGTTAGAGTTATGTGTTGTTTCTTATGGTGTATATTGCATTATGTGTGAGTTGTTCTTTACATATTATGTTGTCTATCAGGGTGTGTTTGTATCTGTTTCTATAGGTAATGTATTTTATCATATGGAGTTGATTTGTTCTATCTTCACTGTTCATACGGGTGTATGTGCACATACTAGTTATGTAGAGTGTTGTTTGCTGTGAGCATATTTTATAGTATTTGGAGTGTTTGTTCTATTGGCACATTAGTGTATAGGTTTTTTATGTCGAATGAGGCAATGGTAGAGTTGTGTGGTATGTGGATGTCTTTAATTTTGTGAATGAGGTCTATGTTAATGTGTATGGATGTGTGATTGTGAAAGTTTATGTTGTCCCTCAAAGTTTATCTACATATTTGGCTAGCTTATGTGATGGTGCAAGTGTGTGATTGATTAGTGGGCGGATGGGTGTGTTTTCTTTGTGGATTTTAGGTAAAGCATTTAATGCGGGTGCTTGGGGTTTTATTTGTTTGTAATATTTTTTTTTGTTCTGTTTTCATGATTTCGGTACATTTATTTAGAAGATTTTTAATTTCTGTTTGAAATTTAGGTGTGGGATCTAATCCCCAGTAAGGGTAGATAACTGTAGGTGGTGGGTGAACGTGGGGCTTGATTGGCTCTTAATAAGCCTTAAGTAATTAAATAAATTATTATGTAGTATTGCAAAAATGTATTTGTACTAATATTTAAATTTCTAGGGGTTAAATTTTCAAGGTTGGTATATTATTAAGAAAATTCAACTAATTTTAAGAAGTTGATTGTTTTAGTAGTATTTGACTAGTATAAGACCAATTTGTTTACATTGTAAGAAATAAGTTGATAGATAACTTGAGTGCAAAGTTGATGTTAAGAAGAAAATTAAACAATTCAAGAAAAAGTTAATATGAATCTGAACGAAAGTCAGTTTGGGAAATTACCTCGAACAAAAGATGAGTTGGGCAATTTAGTCGAAGAAGAAACAGACAAAGGGATAGAATGTCCAAGGTTAAGTGAAACACAAGAGTGATGGACTCTGTTGTGATGTGCTGTTAGGAAATGAGAAAAATACGAGCAGACTACAGTCAGTTGTGTTTAGTATGTAGTTCTAAATATAGGACAGTAAAACCTTTAAACAACAGACATTGTCTGTATTAAAATATTGAGATATTGAATAAAGCGATTACTGTGCTTTTCTTAACTTTTTTTGTAAATTACATAATCCATGAGAAAGCGTATAGTACACTTATAGATTCAATAACGTCGCTGAAATTTTGACAATTTTATTTACTACTTAAAATATAGCGGAGACAGATTTTTCTACATTGGCATTTAAAATTGTGGATTATACCCTGAACCAACGGTTGACAATGAGAAATAGTGTTTGGAGGTAAAAATGATATTTCTATACTGCCTAATCTAATTTGAGGATATGATGGTGCATTAACCATGAATAGGATCTCATTTCGATTACTTTTGACCATTCTGTCATTAAATCCCATCAGCCATTCTGTAATTCATGACTTTCTGTTAGCGTTCCAAATCATACCTAAATTATCCACATTCATATTCATGAACATCTTGGTTGACGTTCTTTACCGATTATTTAAGGTTTTTCAAAATCACCAAGCAAATTTACACATTACATAACAGTTAGTAGTTCTTTCAATAATAAATAAACGACAATAATTCTTGCTACAAATACTTAAATATCTTTGATGTACCTTTTGCTAACACTTTTAGAATCATCAGAAGGTTACATATATACTCAGTATTACCTACACAATGTTAGCGAAATATAGATCAAGGGTATTTAAAAATTTGTAGCAAGGGTTATTGTTTTTTTTAAATAATTACGCTACTGTGTTCTGTAAAAATTTGTGTTCTTTCAATGTTTTTCCAGAATTACATGTTTCTCCTTTAAGACTCATAGTTTTGTTCGGTAATCCATAGAAAAAATAACCAGTCATCAAGATTGTAAGTGTTTAATTCATCCTAATCCTTAATTGTTATTCCATTTATAAACTTCCTTTGGATCAACAAATTTACTCTCACAACCACTTGATTTAAAACTTGTGCAACGACAAAATTAAATTAACTTGTGCAGCGATAAATTTCTGTAGCCAACCATTTGAAGCCTTAGGCTGTGCACATTTAATTCTTTGCTAATTTTTAAAGCTTATGCTTGGATCAGAGATCAAGAACTGGTTAAGTCTCCAGTTAGGATAGAGTTGGTTTTAAATTTATACATTATTATATACCTATATTAAAATATACCAAGAAAGTCACCAGTCAGGATGGATTTAGTTGTAATTTTATACATTACATAATCAATATAAATATATAAAATTAATCTTTCCTGGTAATAACAAAAATATAAGTTATCAATATAGCTTCAGGACATGTTTTTCATTCATAAAGTTTAAATTGCTAAACACCAACTACAGTTGTGACGTTACTCTATCACTCCGGACTATGCACAACTTGGTACTCCGCACTGAAGTTTTATCCAACTTTAATTTGATAAAAAATAATTTCCATGTAAAATTTTTTAAAAAATTTGTGCATATTGTCCTATTTTATAATATTGAAAAATTTCCAATTTTATTCTCAGATGGTCCCTCTAAATCATAATTACCATATTTATATTACGTACTAAATTTTAATTTAATTACAAACAAACTACCGTGTCGTTAGATTATGTTTGTAGGTCAGGAATACATCAACAACACATGAGCAGAAATGAATAACATGCGCTCTCGTGAGCCGGTGATAGTAAGTTAATTTCATTTTAGTGCTAATAGTTTGACATGGGCTTGAACTGTCTACAATAGGCACAGAACCTTAGTGGTTAATGATGGAGAGATGAACGAAGACTAGTTCAAGTCAATCAAAGCAATTCCAAGTCTTTACTCTATTCGTCAGATCCCCATTTTATTTCGAATCACTTAATAGTTATCCTAGGCATACTACAGACTCACTGACATTAGGATAACATTATAGTCTTCTGACTATATATAACTTTTTTAATCACTTAAATAATAGTTTATGACTATCCAAACTTTAAATTTAGTAAATTTGTTAAAACTGACTGAGACAGAACATTTTCGATCGCTATGTGCCGATCTTCATTAGTGTCTTCTGCTTGAAGATGTCAGGTCAAGTTTGTATACGCCTGGTGCTTGTAGTTTATCTTTGTTGTTGGTGTTGTGTTGTATTTTGTATTGCAACTTGTTATTAGTTTTATATACTATTTTTTGAAATTTGCGGGCTATTTTGTTTGTTGTTTTGTTTATGTATTATGATGTGATGTATTTGTTTTCCCAGTCTGAGGTGTTAATTTTAGTTTTTTTTGTATTTTGTACCATAGTTTGTCTATTATTGTGGTGTTGTATCCATTTGTGTATGCTAAATATTTACATTTACTGATTTCATCTTCGCCTGAGCTACTAGTAATCACTAAACACTTTTAAATGTTTTAAACTTGCCTATAGTAGCACTTACTTTGCTTGTTGAGGACGGCCGTTTCGGGAGATGTGTCCCTTTGTCAACTCGGACCGTAACTCAAGAGTCTACGGTCCGAGTTGACAAAGGGACACATCTCCCGAAACAGCCGTCCTCAAAAAGCAAAGTAAGTGCTACTATAGGCAAGTTTAAAACATTTAAAAGTGTTTACTAAATATTTAATTGTATCTAGTTCTTTGTTTATGTTTTCGGTGGTCATTGGGACTTCTTTAAGTCAATGGAGCATGGATATGAAGGCAGCGTGTTTGTGTTGGATAGGGTGGTTTGAAGTGTTGTAGATAAGTGTGTCTGTTGTTATATGTTTCCTGTAAATGTTGAAACTGTGTTTTTATGTGTGGCTTTTTTGTTATGGTTAGGTCGAGGAAGTTTATGGATCAATTGGTTTCAATTTCTGAAGTGAAGTTGAGTTTTGAGTGTATTTTATTAGTGTAAATGAGGAATTTTTTGCATTGACGGGAGTTGCCTCTGTATAGTGTTATGATATCATCGACGTATCTGTGCCATTAAATGATTTTGTGTGCGTTGAGGCAGCCAAAACAGTCTTAAAGGAAAGATTTTGTTTGTGGCAAAATCTTTTAAAAATATTAAATTATGAAAGTTTAGAATTGACATCGCTGCTATGAAACGTTGCGGGCTAGCAAAGTTGTTATCTGTTTAAGTAAACAAGGCCGGCCCGAACAGGTCGACTTTGTTCACAAAACGGAGCAAATGCAGGAAATTAATTATTTCTTCTAGCTTGTAAGATTTCATATAAAATAAATTTTTGTTATTTGTAAAAAACCAAAACATAAAAATAAAATATGAAAATAAAAGTTGAAAATAAAATATAAAACATAAAGTAGAAGAGAATTGTTTTATGATAAGAAAAAAGAAATTAATAAATAAACAGATTATTGTAAAGTAATAAATTTATTAACAAAAGTTTTAAACAATGTAATTAATAAAGGGTTAAATAAATTTTTAAAGACTTTGAAAAGTGTTCAGTGTGGATATATAATATTTTCAAGTGACTTAAAAGTACAACTTACGATCGGCAAGGGCTAGAACTGTGATTCAAGTTTGTAACAACTTCTTGAATGGTGAAAAAGAATATGGTGTCAAAAAATATTAATGTATTACACCAGAAGTGACATATATAAAGCCTCCGCGAAAAAACGTACAAAAATCTAATTCAGAAAGTTAAATTTAGACACAAGTCAAAACAGGTCTTGTAGAACCGATAAACCAGGTAGCGGGGAATAATGAATTAAAAATAAGATGAAATATTAAGCAAACAGTTCTATTATCTTAAGATAAAAAGTTAGAAATTTAACGTTTTAAATAAATTCATGTATTATTCAATCAACTGTTAAACTTGATGCTAAGATCAGACTTGCAAACAATTAAGAACTTTATAAGAAATTTAAATTAATATCAAGTGTAAAGAATTGCATATAAAATTACTAGAAATGCAAATAAGAAAGATTTAGAAGAAATTAAAGTAGAAAAATATATAATGTCAGAGAAATGGAAATTTTAAGTTATATTTTAATTTTTAAAAGCTATTAAAACACAAATAAGAACAAACAAAAATTGTTTCAAAATTAATAAACATAACCTGTGGTAAAAGTAGTAATTAAAATTGTATGAAATTTTTCCATGGATGGAGACATTGGGTTTGTGAATTTTGGGAAGAGCGTGGAGGGTAGGTGCTGTTATATATAACTTTTTATATATAACTGTTATAACATACTAAAAGTATACTTTTTAATTGCTTTAACAATAGTTTATGAATATCCGAACTTCAAAGTTCGGATAGTCATAAATTATCGTTTAACACTTTCAACACGGCAGCGATATTGGTGATCTCATCAAGCTACTGTCTGTTTTTCGTTAACTTCCAGCTCTGATGGCAGTGGAACGCTATGTGGGTTGCATAGCTTGTCGTAGCATCTAATTATCGAGCCCATTGTTTTCATCTCAATAATTTTATTTGTAACATATATATGTTTATTGGTGACAACAGAACAGTGTATTAGACTCTAAAATATTGTTTTATTTATCAGGTCACAATTTAAAAAAAGAAATTCAAATGATAAATTACTGTATGACAAATAAGAAAACAATAAAAAAGACAGAGAAAAAAAGAAAATTCATATACAAAACTAAAGACCCTACCACTAAAATATATTATATACTAAAATAAGCACTCAACGTTCAACTCGGAATGTTTGTTTCTGTTTGTGCCAAATGTTTCGGAGATCGATAATGTAAACGGAGACATAGTAATGCATATGTCACGCCCGAGACTATTTATAGCCGAGATAAGCTGACATTTGTTCACTACAATCTTATGTTGACGCATTAGGTTTTCGGGCGTCCAAGCATTTTGTCAAAGACACATATTTACCATAGTCTGTTCCCACCTCGAGTTCGTTCATTCATTCTAATAGGACAGTTATCGTTTATTCTTGCATTAGTTCAGAAAGCTTAGTTAATTTTTACGATCGTTTTTACCGGATATTTTGACGCGTTAAATGGTTCAAACTAAAAAAACATTAAAATATAAAAGTTAAACCAAATTAAATCTGTTCACAAAACTCCCTGAAACATTGTTACAGTTGAAGCATCAAAAGTTAAATTGGGATGGTCGGATTTAAAAACGACCCAGGCACAATATTCTCCAAACTCTTCTGAAGCATTGACGTAAAAATCAAACCTTTATACAAGCGCGTATCAATAGTAGAGAAGTTTCAAATAGCCTGGAAGTGAGCGTGCCGGTGAACTTGCCATATCTAAGAAAATAAGCTAGGAACTCTTTGGCACGCTCTCTGTACCTCGTAAGGGAACCCAGAGCGTGCCGGAACGCTAGCCGTGCTGAAAGAGTTAAGTGATTAATAAGATTCACCGAACGTAATGGACTACAAAATTCAAGGATAAAAATATACGTTCTAGATCACCATCTAACAAATTTTTTTTCAATATTATTTTAAAAACTACAATTAAAATGAACAGGAATAGTAAAAGTAAAAAACATTCGTGTATCTTTTGTAATGTATATCTTAAGGTTTTTATTAAATACTGTACTATTTGATATCATGGTTAAAATTTAAAAAAAATACTAACAGTAGTCTTATTTGTGACTCACGTCATTGAACAATGGACTTACTTGTTGCGATAAGGGTCTGATGAGATATATTGACTAATGGTGTTTTTGCCAAGTGATATAAATAAAAACATTTTTTTAAAGCCTCTAGATGTATAACACAAAACCTGCAAATATTATTTGATTCCATCTGTACTACCAGGTGGTTCCATTTTTACTACTAGGTTATACTTAAACTCTTGGGCATATATTGATTTGTGAAACTGACTTATAGTAACAACCAGTTTGTTTAACCTTGTCTGGAGATGTGTCCCATTGTCAATTAAATTGTTATTAACACTTGTACATATGCATATTTGCCAGGCCCGTATCCAAGGGGGAGGCAATGGGGCGATCGCCCCCCCCCAACCCTCAAGAACTTTGGGTTCACCCTGGAACACTAGCGCTATTTGTGAGCGCATTTCACTAGTGCCACGTAAAATTGACGTGTTTGAATAAAGAGTTGCTTTTGGTCATTTAAATGAGGTTTTACCGTGTTTTATTTATCTTTTTATTCTTCTTTATTTATTTGTCAATGTTTATTTAGTTTAAATATTTTTATTCATTACAAAATATAATTTGAAATGTCTTTATAATTTCACATGATGAATTAGCCACACTCGGGACATTTCTTTAGTTGATGCTCCCCGCAAATTGATTTCCCACAAGGGCAGTATGTCGTGGTCATCCTCTTCTTTTTCCAATTGCAAAAGTTGCAATATGTTCGTGGTCCTTGCTGTGAAGTTACGTCTGCTTGCTGTCTTTCGATACTCAAGACATTCCTAATTGTTCTCTTCAAGTCATTTGAAATATTTGTCTGTTGGAGCCTTTGTCTTTGCCAATTACTACATAATTTGTTATGTAAAGTAAACATAAATTCATTTCTTGAAAGAGCCTTTTTATCATTATTTTTATTAAGTTTGTAAAAGTTGTGTAGGTAAATTATATAAGCATTGATGAAAGAGATGTTAATCATGTTAAAAAAAAAAGCACAATGGCCAACGTCTGGTTTTCCTGCCACAGTTTGTAGTCTGACACATTTGATCAAACTAGTCCACACTTCCTTTTGTAGCATTATATGTTAAGATAATTTCAGGCTTCTTGGAGGCAACATTTTATAGCTGTGTCTCCATGCATAGTAGATATTAGAGTAACAAGTTTGTTGTTCTTGGGCTTATACGACACAGCTGTTACATCTTCGTGAAAAAGAAACATACTGCTCGCTATTCCTCGGTTTTCATATTTTACATCCTTAAACTCTGCTGGAAGCTCTCTCTTGTTTTTTTTAATAGTCCCAACAGTTGTGAGTTTACATTCCTTTAGAAGATGTTTAGCAAGTGGTACACTATTGAACCAGTTGTCTAGAGTGACATTTCGGTTCGTTCCTGATATAGTTTTGGCTACAAGTTTTTCTACAAAGAAATCTGCCACTGGTTTTTTATGTGGGACAGTTCCTTTTCCCAAATAAGGTATAGCATTGATCATGAATTTAGTGCTATTGTCACACATCATGACTATTTTTATCCCATATCTGTTGGGTTTGCTTGGAATATACATTCGAAAAGGGCATTTGCCACTAAATCCGACCAATTGCTCATCTACTGCCACACATGAACTCGCTTTGTAGTTTTTTATACAGCTATCAACTAAGATCTCCCAGATTTCAGATACAGCTGCGAGTTTATTATCCTTTTGTCTTGCAAAATCTTGTGGTTTTGTCATCAAATCTAAGACAGGCAAGAATAAAAGAAAATCTTTTTTCAGACATTGTTGCTCTGTATTTATCACCAGAATAATTAGAATTAAACATTGTTCTAGTAGTCAAATGATTGTCCTTCAATACTGCTGACAGTACTAGCAGTCCAAAAAATGCATCCAGCTCTTCATAAACTAAATCGTTTAGGGATCCATCGTTTTCATTCTTATACAAAGCACGTCTTACCTTCATTTCTTCATTAGTGTGAGTCAATATTATTTTACTAATATCCTCATTTATGAAGGGTTTAAAACATTCAACGGGGTTGAAAGCTGCATTACAATTTACAGTCGGGCCAGGAGTGATATGGACGATACTTTTTGCTGAAGTCTTAACAGTTGAAATATTGGCCTTAGTGTTCCAAATAAAATTATCTTTTCCACTGAGTGTATCAACATTTGGCAAAACAATGTAATCCTGAACACACGTGTCAATGTTCATCTTTTCTACATGTTTCTGCTGTTTGCTTACGTTTATCGCATCCTGCCTACTAGTTGACCCTTCATTTCTTGTCTCTTGATGGCCGCTAGTGGATGCTTCATTACGGAAACCTCATGCTCGTTCACCTTTCTCTTCTTCAGTTGATGCACTAGCCCACGTTCTATGTTTCTAATCCAGTTTTCTGTAATATCTTCTTCACTTTCATATGTATTGTCGAGCTCTGCCCTATATGGTAGGTATTCGGGATCAAAATCGCTATCGTACTCATCTTCTCCATCTGACTCCTCTTCAAATTCTAAATTATCCTCATCACTTATCTCTTCCTCCAATATGTCACTTATTTCACAGTCTTTTAAATATTCTTGGACACTCATTTTTACAAAAAAAAAAAAAAAACACGAATAAAAAATAATATAAAGATACCAAATGTCAACTAAATGTAAGAAAATGAAAAACACGCAAATAAAGAATAATTTAAAGTTGTAAGCAGACAACTAAATATAAAAAACTATGTTGATTTCACAAGGGCTACGTAAAAATTATGTGTACTCGCTTGACTTGTATCACTAGCGCCACGTCAAATTGACGTCCTAAAATTTTCAGTTATTACTAGCGCCACATAAAATTGACGTACACCTAGTAAACAACAGGATATAGACAAGTACCAAAACTCAATAACACTCACTTCACTATGCCGTCTCAAGGCCAACTGACACTAGAAAGCACTGCTAGGAGTTGGGCAGTCTAATTCATGTAGGAGGGAGTGGGGAGAGAAAATAGTGGCGCAACACATAATATTTACGTACTCTAGCGTTCCAGGGTTAACAGTAGTCTTATTTGTGACTCACGTCATTGAACAATGGACTTACTTGTTGCGATAAGGGTCTGATGAGATATATTGACTAATGGTGTTTTTGCCAAGGGATATAAATAAAAACATTTTTTAAAGCCTTTAGATGTATAACACAAAACCTGCAAATATTATTTGATTCCATCTGTAATTTTTACTACTAGATTATACTTAAACTCTTGGGCATATATTGATTTGTGAAACTGACTTATAGTAACAACTAGTTTGTTTAACCTTGTCTGGAGATGTGTCCCATTGTCAATTAAATTGTTACTAACACTTGTACATATGCATATTTGCCAGGCCCGTATCCAAGGGGGGCGATCACCCCCCCAACCCTCAAGAACTTTGGGTTAAAAATCGACAATATATTATTAAATTAGGACTTTTTTCAATAATTAAGTTATTATATATTCTCAAATATAAAATCCTAACTGTAATAAATATAATAATAATTTTGTAACATTTTAATGCTCTTTGAATAATTACAAAAATAGAATTACTTATCAAATACTAGTCTATGTTTATAAATACGCTTGAATTTTAACTTAATTTACCTAAGTTAATTCGTTTTTTATTGTAAATAAAAAATAAAATTTTAATTTTTAATTTGAAAATGTGACGCGTTTCCTCGGCATACCCTCGTAAACGTCTAAAAGTTTTAACAACAGATAGCGCTAGTGAAGCTTAGTCTCGAACATATGATTTTCAATACGTAATTTTGCAAGCGTAACATTCGTAGTTGACTCCGGAATTGTTCGTGTTGGAAGAATAACTATTTATATTAATTAATAAACAATTTTTATAATAATAACTTCGTCGATAGAGATCTGAATTCAGATTACTACCCCGTGATAATGGCGGTTTCTGGAAGCCCTGCTCGCAAAGAGCTAAGGAAGGTGCTGAACTACAGACTGGCTGACTGGGAGTTATTCCAGTCCCAGCTGGACAGCACTCTACCTGCCACCCTAAATGTCGACTCACCACTGGACATAGACAAAGCCGTCGGTAGCCTTACGACGGCAATACGTACTGCGATTACTAACGCGGTACCAGTTAAATGTCAGCCCAGACACTATGTACACATACCAAGGCACATACTACATCTAATCACCCGGCGAAATAGGATCCGGCGGGCATTGCAACACGGAGTAAACAGATGCGTTCCACACACAACACTTAATCGCCTTAAGAGGCAAATTAGGCGGGAACTAATTCAGTACAAAGTCGATGGCTTCCAAGCGGAATTGGCGACCTTAAACACAACAGACACACCCATCTGGCCGATGGTCAAACACTTCACGCGAAAACCGCTGCGCTATCCACCACTCATCGGCCCGAATGGGCAGGTGGGCGACCCGGTCGACAAAGTTAACTTGTTTGCTGACACGCTTGAGAGCACGTTCCAACCAAACGACCAACCAGCTGATGCAGCCGTTACAGCTAAAGTAGATTTAGAAACAGCACAGTTTGCCTACTGCCCTACATTAGAGCCAAACACTGACACTACAATCACAGAGATAAAGTGGGCAATCTCACAAACAAACTCCAGGAAAGCTCCTGGACCAGACACCATCACCAACACAACGCTAAAAAACCTCACGGAGAAAGCGATCATTTATCTGTCAAACATCTATAATGCTATACTCCGCACACAACACTTCCCGGACGCTTGGAAGGAGGCCAAGATCTTGGTCTTCCCCAAACCGGGAAAAGACCACAGCAAACCTGATTCATATAGACCGATAAGCTTGTTGAATACGATGGGCAAGGTATTTGAAAAAATTTTGCTCAAATGTATCAACAAGCATATCCACACACACAACATACTGAGGCCAGAGCAATTTGGCTTTAGGACAAAACACTCGGCTACGCATCAGCTGATGAGAGTGGTGGAGCATGCAACCAAGGGTTTCAACAATTACTGCTCGACTGGGGTAGTCTTCCTGGACATTGAAAAGGCCTTTGACCGGGTCTGGCACAACGGGCTCTTAGCGAAACTTCGTCACTATGGTTTTCCAGACTGGCTCATACACCTAGTTAGCTCATACCTGTCCAACTGTAAGTTTATGGTTGATGTAGATCAAGCTCAATCTACACTACGGACTATACGGGCCGGAGTCTCTCAGGGCTCAATTATTGGGCCTGTATTGTTCAACATCTACATCAACGACATACCGACAACACTCAACACACAAGTGGCCATATTTGCAGATGACACCTCGTTATCCGCTCAGTCATGGAAACCACATCTAATACACTTATATTTACAGGACCACCTTACAGTACTAGAATTATGGCTGAGCTACTGGAGAGTTAAGGTGAACGTGGCCAAGTGCCATGCTTTGCTTCTCTCTAAACGTAGGACACACCTCTAAAACTATTAGGCGAGGACATTCACTGGGGGAACCAGGTCACATATCTGGGAGTCATACTCGACAGAGGCCTGACTTGGGACCCTCACATTACCAACACGTTAAAAAAAGCAACAATTAGATTAACACAACTATATCCTATGCTTAACAGAACAAGCCCACTTTCAGTACGGGCGGCCACTACTATATATGTATCTATGTTGCGCAGCATACTCACTTACGCATCACCGTCTGGGGCCATGCAGGTAACACACGCACACGCAGACTACAGTTATTCCAAAACAAGGTTATGCGAATAATCACGAACGCACCTAGATGTACAAGATTAACACTGCTTCACACTGACTTAAAAGTGCCTTTCATCAAACAACACCTCCGACACTTAGCAACAAAGTTCTACAAACAGGCTCACGCACATACAACATCAACACTCATTTCCTCACTGGGTAGATATGACCCCACCCACGACACACACAGACGGCCTCTGTCTTTACTGACCGCCTAGCTCACACCATACCACCAAAATAAAATATACATACTAATAAATTCTGTTTCACAGTTATGTTCCAGGTGACGCAGGGGCACATCTCCAGGGCCGCAGCTTAGCCCCAACGGAAGTAATAATTTGATTGCATGCCTTTTCAGTTTCGAGTAGGCAGCAGAAGAAGAGGTGCATGCCATTCCTGCCATAGACTCACTAACAAGGTATTTGCAAGGTAATACCTCTCCTTATTCCTTAGCATAAGGTAATCCAAGCCCCCAGGATTCCTGCATGATCTGTCGCGGGATTTTTCCTGGCAGGGTTTCTTTCTTGCCAGGTTTTTTCATCCCGCTCTTAGCGCGACACTTACCGTACTGTTTCATTTCACTATCTCCTTATTCTCCATGGAAAGAGCTTATGAGCTTGGTACATAGGCAATCAATCCCGTTTCCTTCATTCGCGGTAGGGATACTAACAGCATGCGCATGTGAGACGGAGGTAGCTCGCTAGAGGTTGGCTGCTACGAGGGCTGGGCGGGTTTTGGGGGCTCAGACCTGGGTAAAAAAAATATGATTTTCAATACGTAATTTTGCAAGCGTAATATTCGCAGTTGACGCCGGAATTGTTCTTGTTGGAAGAATAACTACTTATATTAATTAATAAACAATTTTTATAATAATAGCTTATTATAAAATTAATAATGTTCTCTAGCCATAAGAGTTATCGAAACTGGAATAATTATTTATTAAAAAGTCTAATTTGCTACGAATCTTAATCACGTTACCGATTTCTAACGCAAGCGTAGAAAGAACTTTTTCTGTTCTATGTTTTTACATACACGCTCGCGCGCGCGCACACACACATATATTATATATATATATATATATATATATATATATATATATATATAATGCATCGATCGCCCCCCCCAAAGCAAGTCGCTGGATACGCGCTTGATATTTGCTTATAGTACCACTTATTTTTATGGTTGTACAAATGTTAGTTAAAGACTAGTAGCTCACCTGAAGATGGAATCAACTAATATAAATTGTAACTCTTTTGAATTGAAACACTGCTTATTGAATTGAGTATTTCAAATGAATTTCAATACAATAAATATCTGTTCGTATATAGATACTTTACAAATATTTTATAATTGTGTATATGTGTATATAAGTTGCCCAAGTTCAAAACTGTGACACTTAGTCACAGAGTAAATCAACAATAAAAGGCGGACTACCTGGAAAATTAACGTGATTGCAAGTAGTGTTGTATGTGTCTTGGTAATGTTTAAAGTGTGTTTTTAATTAATCACTTTTACAATTATTTATGACTATCCGAACTTTAATATTGTAAATTTGTAAAAAACTTACTGAGACAGAACGTTTTTAATCGCTCCGTGGCGATCTTCATCAGTGTCTAAATTTTCTGCTTAAAGTTGTTAGGTTAAGCGGTAACGAATTTAAAGGCATTTTCTCGATAGTATCAAAGAGTATGTGTGATTTTTAAATTTTGTGTGTGAATTTGATATTGTTCTAGTGTGTTGAGATGTGGTCCTTTTTTGTTGCTGTGCAAGATTTCTAGGTAATGATAAATATTTGTGTATTTCCGTCCTGTTTCTTTTAAGTGACTAGGATAATGAGTTGGGTGTTCTTTGACTCTTTGTTTGAAGCTGCGACCTGTTTGCAAAATGTAGAATTTGTTGCAGTTTGTACAATTTAATTTGATTAAAAATGTAGTCTAAATGAAGTTGGTTAAAATTTTTTTTGTTTAATTTTAAATTACTCGTTTAATATGCAGAACACGAATATCAACGGTTTTCCATGGAAAATACATAATGTTACTTTTTTCACATCTTAAAAATTAGTCTGTAATGGCATGTAGGCCTATAGCATAAACCGGATGCGCATTAGCTACAGTGCACCGCACTACTAAATTTGGTTTAAATCTTATACATTTCTATATTAAAATATACCTACGAATTATCCAGTCAGGATGGATTTGGTTATAATTTTATACAACATTACTATATTAAAATATACCTACGAAGTATCCAGTCAGGATAGATTTGATTATACAATATTACTATGTACCTATATTAAAATATATGTATGTAGCATCCAGTCTGAATATATATCGTTTTAATTCTGGTAAATATTTAGACTTATTGCCGATGCAGAAAATTACAACTAATTCTATCCTGACTGGATACTTCATAGGTATATTTTAATATAGGTGTATAGGAATGTTGTATAAAATTATAACCAAATCTATCCTGACTGGCTAGTTCATAACTATATTTATTATAGGTATATAGTAACGTTGTACAAAATTATAACCAAATCCATACTGACTCTATACGTTGTAGGTATACTTTAATATAGGTAGATAGTAATGTTAAATAAATTTATAACCAAATCTGTCCTAACTAGATTCTGCATAGGTATATTTTAATGTAGGTATATAGTAGTGTTGTATAAAATTACAAACAAAAGTTAATTTTTATGTTTAGTATTAAAATATATTGACTTTGACGTAGTGCAGTGCGCTGTAGCTACTGCACAGCCGGTTCACGCTATACATGCCATTACAGACTAATACTTTAAATGTGCAAAAAAATTAACTTTTCGTATTTTCCGCAGAAAAAAGTTAATTTTCGTGTTCTACACATTAACATGATTAATTTTTAAAAAACCAACAACATCAAGGCTGTATTTTTTCCTTAATTTGTATACGCCTGGTGCTTGTAGTTTATTTTTGTTGTTGGTGTCGTGTTGTATTTTGTGTTATAGTTTGTTATTAGTTTTGTATGTCATTTTGTATCCTGTTTTTTGAAATTTGTAGGGTATTTTATTTGATGATCTGTTTATGTATCATATTGGGATGTATTTGTTTTTCTCCCTGTAGTGTTAATTTTAGAGTTTTTTTTGTACATTTTGCCATAGTTTATCTTTTATTGTGGTGATGCATCTGTTTGTGTTTGCTAAATATTTAATGGTGTCTAGTTCTTTGTTTAATTTTTTCTGTGGCCATTGGTACTTTTTTGAGTCTGTGGATCATGGATCTAAAGGCAGCGTGTTTGTGTTGGATAGGGTAGTTTGAGGTGTTGTGGATAAATGTGTCTGTCGTTGTTGGTTTCCTGTAAGTGTTGAAGCTGTGTTTTTGTGGTGGCAAAATAAACACTACAGGGAGGGAAAACAAATACATCACAATACCATACATAAACATAACATCAAATAAAATAGTCCAAAAATTTCAAAAACACAGGAAAAAAATTGCATATAAAACTAATAACAAACTACAATACAAATTACAACACAACACCAACAACAAAGATAAACTACAAGCACCAGGCGTATACAAATTAAACTGCAACAAGTGGAACAAATTCTACGTTGGACAAACAGGTCGCAGCTTCAAACAAAGAGTCGAGGAACACAACAGAACACCAACTTACCATTCTACAATCACCTAAAAGAAACAGGATGCAAATACACAGATATTTACCATAACCTAGAAATCTTGCACATCAAAAAAAAAAACCACATCTCAACACACTAGAATATGAAATTTACAAACAAACAAAATACAAACATATTAAACTAACAAACCCAATACAAATCACACATACTCTTTGATACTATCGAAAACATGCCTTTAAAACTGCCACCGCTTAACCTAACAACAACTCCAAGTAGAAAATTTAGACACTGATTGACTACAAAATATAAGTTTTTTTTGTTTTAGTTTGTGCTGTACAGATAACAAATTTCTGTCGTATAAAACAGACAATCAAATTGACATTTAAATAAGTTTACATAAAATTATCATTGTTGAGATTTTAGGATCATGACTAGTAATAGTTGGGGTGATGATTCAGATGAAATTGATGAGGAGGAAGAAACAGAAGACTCTGAATTTGCTGATAAACATTGGAGTGGAAAAAGTAGTATAATATTTCTGATAGATGCAAGAAGAAATATGTTTGAAAAAGATGAAAGTAGTGAGAGTCATTTAATAAAAGCTCTTAGGGTAAGTTGATCTTTTATTGGTCAAAATATAGTCCTAATGACGTCGGTTTGAAAAAAATTTTAATTACTTGTTTCAATGTGTAGAACTCGAATATCAGCTTTTTGCCACGGAAAATATGAAAAGTTACTTTTTCACATTTTAAATGTTAATCTGTATTTTGATGTATAGCTTGAACCATCCGCGCATTAGCTACAGCGCACTGCACTACATCAAAGTGAATTTATTTTAATACTAAACTTAAAATGTAAATATTTTACTTTTGGTTATAATTTTATACAACATTACTATATACTTACATTAAAATATTGCTATGAAGTATCCAGTCAGGATCGATTTGGTTATAATTTTATACAACATTACTATATACCTTTATTAAAATATACCTATGAATATCCAGTCTGGATAGATTTGGTTGTAATTTTCTGGATCGGCAGTAAGTTTAAATATTTACTGAAATTACAACCAAATCTATCCTGACTGGATACTTCATAAGTATATTTTAATATAGATAGATAGTAATGTTGAATAAAGCTATAACCAAATCTATCCTGACTGGATACTTAGTACGTATATTTTAATATAGGAATATAGTAATGTTGTATAAAATTGCGCTTCCGGTTCATGCTATAGGCTTACATGCTATTACAGACTAACATTTAAAATGTGAAAAAAGTATCTTTTCTCATTTTTTATATAGAAAAAAAGTTGATATTCATGTTCTACACATTGAAATGAGTAATTTTTAAAAAAAAGTTTTAAAAAAGTCGTTATTAAGACAATATTTTTACCATTTTTTTGTATCTCCTCTTTAAGATGTTAACCCTAAATGTGCATAGATAATTACTTCTTTTACACATAGTCCATATTGTTAAAAAAATTACATTTTGAAATGCAGAAAATCTCTAAGAACAAGGAAAAAATTAATGCTGTCCCAAAACTAATTAATGCTGTCCCAAAACTTTAAATTTGTTTGTACATTTGTACCATATTAAGACTCTATAAAACCTTAATTCGGCCAGTCCTAACATATGGAGTGGAGACGTAGACTTTAACCACCGCGATGAAAAATCAGTTGACATTGTTTGAGCGTAAGCTTTTAAGAAAAATTTATGGTCCGGTCCACGATGTACAAACAAATGTCTGGAAGCTTCTATCTAATGCCGAGTTTTATTCCTTATACAAAGACGCAAATTTTATTAAAACGCCGCGTCTAGAATGGTTGGGTCACATCATAAGAATGCCCACCAATAGAATGCCGAACAAACTTTTATATGGCACTATGATTGGCAAAAGAAGAGTTGGCCGACCAAGAAAACGATGGCTACAGGACCATGAGGAAGATTTAAGGGTACTCGCCATTACAGCATTGAAACAGAAGGCTAAGGATAGAAGTACATGGCGGGACATTGTTAAGGAAGCCAAGGCCCACCCCGGGCTGTATCGCTATGTAGTAGTAGTAGTATTTGTACCATGTAGTTTTGGTTCTATATTTTTAAATAATTTTATTTTGTTGGAATGTTTCATTCAATAGCACATGTAGAGGAAAAGTTAAAGATGGTAGTAAAACCTTCGTTTTTTAGTTTTGGTATTAATAAAACATAAAAAATTTGGTATTTATTTCTCGTTCACACGTGTTTGATTTTAGTGAAAAAAATATACCATGGGACGCAGAAAGCTATCAGGAATATGAAAAAAATTATAAAAACTCTCGCTCACACGCCAAAAATTGAAAATTTTGGAAAATAGAAAGAAATTCTCTAACTCCCCAATACACGTACAACATTACTAATTTAATGTGTTGGCTTTAGTTTTTTGACGTAATGACTCTCAAAGTTCTTCGAAATGTAATTAAATTTGCTGATGACTCCTACAAATTACAAAAAAAACAACTTTAACAACACATTAACACACACATCTTTTTTTCCCGATAATAAGTCGCAAAATTACTCAAGGACAGAACAAACACTTACAGACCCCATTCCACACACAAAATAGAAAGTATGGCATTGAGTAATTATGTGTACATACCTTTTCAATCGCCAAAAAACAAAAAAGAACTTACACATCACAAACGGTGTGAAATTGATGTGTTAAAGTTGATTTTTTCAAAATGTTTGAATATTTTGGCTGTCATTAGCAAGTTTTATTACATTTCGAGGCATTTTGCGAGTTACTTTACTACATCAAAAAATAAAGCCAAATTGTTAAATTTGTAACGTTTTATGTGTGCCTTGGAGGGGAGGAGAAACTGCTATTTTCCATAATTTTAAGTTTTTGATGCGTGAGCGAAAGTTTTTATAATTTTTTTTGTATTTCTGATGACTTTCTTAATCCAGTATAATTTATTTTGCTAAAATCGAACACCTGAAAACGGGAAATAAATACCACAAATTTATAATTAGTATAGGGGTAATAAGGTATAGGACATTTCAAATTCATAATTTAAATCAGATTAGTAACAAGGCAAGTACTAGTCTGAATTTAAATCAAACTATAAAAGTATGATAATTCAGTGTATAAGTGAAGATAAATATTAGGATATTTACGATAAGTGGTGTAATTTTTGTTCTTTGAATGAAATAATAAAATTAGAATTAAAAAAGTTTATTATAGATGATAACATTTTATAAATGAGACATAATGTATACAAATATTTATTTTATTGCCATAATCATATCAATGCAAGGTATTGGTAAATAATAATGATTTAAAACAAGCTTAAAATTAATCCAACAAACAGCTTATACTCCAGTTGAGGTATTTAATCACCAATCTTCTCTATACTGTAACTAGATGTGAAATTACTATAGCCACGTTCATTAAACTGTATTGGTAACAAATCGTAGTTTTTTTTGACACATTTCTAAAATGTTTACTTACTAGTTTGATAATAAAACTGGACTATTCTGAGGTCATTAAAATGTCCGAGAAGTAATTATCACTATTTATCAGTAGAATTGTTCATAACATATTTATTTGTCATGTGTGTGCTATGTTGCCTTAGGTAAACCAGACAATGGATAATTTTCTATCTTTAAATGCTGTCCCTTAGTTCACTATTTTTGGACCAGTGTTTAACAATCAATGAAAAGGTGTGTGGTGGGTTGCTTAGCAGATAGATGTAGTTCGATAGTAGGGGTCCAATGTTTTCAAGTTGATTTTTATAATAAAAGAGACGAAGTATTACAGAATAAAAATACCAAAATATTTCAAATTACAATACAGGATCAAAATGTTGATGTAGTTAGACAATTATGAAACTATATCAACTCAATTATTTCCAACATCATGGACAAAACAGGGGGTTTACCTAGAGATCTTAAGATTTTGTTACGGAAGCAGTGTTATGACCAATATTGATTGATCTAATGTCTTGTAAAGAAACATTTGACTATATTATTTGTATTATTTACCCACATTGTTATATTCTCTCATTGTTTTCATAGAGAGCAACTATAAAAGATATATCATCCGTCAAAATAGATTTCAGATGAGGAGGAATTCACAAAATAAACCCTGGAAGTACTCAGTTTCCTGCATTATACAGCATAAAAATATTGAATGATATATGTTATCTTTGAGTCTGTATGGAAATCATCCATACATAAAATGTAAGGAGGTGTTGTAGATGCAGTTATCTCTGTATATGAATTAATAAATCGGATATTTCAAAATATAATGGTAAATAGCCTTGTAACATAGATGCTTTAGAGAAAATGAGCTGTGTGAAATCATAAAGTAAATGTTAATTTATCTTAGTGATAATTTAATAATTGTTTATTCAAGTTTTAAAAACAAATTAATATAGTTAAATTTAAAAGTAAAAAAAAATCGTAGTTTAAGTGTGTATTTAAAGCTTAGTTTACAGAAGTAGACATGTTACACCATTTTTGTCTCAGAGCTGTATCATAGGACGTCTAAGTTGACATGTCTATAGATCAAACTCTTTCTACAAGACCAAAAATTGATGGTCTAAAGCCTTCCGATTGGAATGGAAGACTGCATGCAACATTAGACATATTGTGTAACACTACGACAACTCGGATGACACTCGGCATCTAGAGGCGAGACTCGTCCCAGTCTGTCTCCATCTGAGAATGATGGGGTATGGCTGTTGTTGGTTATTTTCCAAAGTTTTTATTTCTTTTAAAAACATATAGTCTCTCACAGACCTAACCTAGCTCTGCCCTTTTTTGCCCACCTTTATTTAACCATTTTTAGTTTAATCTATCTAGTAATATGTGTAGTATGCCTTTTAACACATACTTCATTTAATTCATTCATTTTAACAATTATCTGCTACTAAATAATTTCTATCAGTTATTTAAGAATAAAGCCATATTGGATTTGTCATCTAAACTTTAAACGTTACTTCCCATTTCAGACAAACGGTTGCATGGAAAGTTAATTTAGAATATTTAGAAGTTATTTTAGGTAACCTAAGAGATGTTTATCTCCCTTAGACTAATAAATTTTTACTTAATTTTGACTTGAAATTAACATATTTTGAAATAAAGATTTATTAAAAGAAAAATAGATTGTTTATATAACCTTGCCCAAAATTCGTTGGTTCTTGGGCATTGTCCATTTCTTTCTTGAAGTTCCTATATCTTCTCACTGCATGGCGTCTGTGAAAATCTCTAAGATGATGTTATTTGGATATTTGGGCATATTGCCCAAATATCTTTACACTCCCGTGTCACATCGAAGTAATATTTACCGTTGTATTACAACATATGCGCACTTTAACGTTGCTTGATGTTAAAACACGACTGTTCGTTGTGGCTGCGTGATCTCCACTACTTTAGCGTCACCTCGAAAAGGGCGCTTCCTTCTCCAAGAAACCAAACTCCATACGTCACAATCACATTGTGAATTTTCCACCAATGGGAACTCTTGTAGCATAGGTAACCATGTTCGTTATTTATACTCTCCAACCCATTCCGCTTGTATATACTTAAACCTATTTCTTCTCGATTTTCATGAAAGTCTTTTATTTAATACAATGTCTAGATTTAATTTTTTAACTCTTGTTTTAATAATTTATTTGTCTATATTACTCTGAATTTGTTTAATGTACTGTTTTTTTCTCATATAAATTTACGACGGCAGCACTGTTTACTCAGTGTAGCAAGATCTTATAAACAATCTCTCTCCGTGTTTTTACCATTCCAATATAACCTCACTTTCCCCTAAATTTTAGGCCATGTAATTTTAGATTGATTTTTTTTAGTACATTTTAAGAATTACAATTTTCCCTCCTTTATGTAATATTAGGCATTTTGGCGTGGCTCCCTAAACTAAACTATTACCGTCCTATTGGCTCCGCTCATTTAGGTCAACAACTTTTTGGTTATAGTTTTGTTTAATACATCTTACGAATTAAAATTTGTTCTATCTATGACTAAATTAATCTGTCTACTCATTTTTAGTCTATTATTTACTATTCTGTATTTCATTTAGTCCAAATTTAATTAATATTGGGTGCTTTGGCCTGGTTCCATAATCTAAATTTTTACCGTTCAATTTACACCGGTCGATTAGGCTTTGGCCAATTTAGGGTTATGTTTGTTTCTAATATATTTTAACACTCACAGTTTGTCTAATTTAGTGCTAAGTCTTCTTATTGCATTCCTTTCTCCTATATTTGCTATTTTTTATTTCATTGATTTAAACTAATTTTAATATTAGGCACATTGACCTGGTTCCATATTCTATACTATTACTGTCTTTCTTGCATTGGTCATCTTGGCTGTTGCAAGTCAAACAAAAAAGTTATAAAACTAATTAGAGATTACCAAACACGTGATTGTTTGTGGGGTGTTACACATCTACAAAAAGCCAGTTAAAAAGAAAAGGGACCATGGAATTTCCGGCTGCAAAGCAAAATGTGACAGTTGCAGAAATAGAAAAGAAGATCTACTTTTAATTATTTTTTAAATGTTTACTAATTATATTAAAAGGGGGTTAAAATATTTCATTGTAAATTTAGGCAGTAATTTTTAATTATTGTATAAGTTTATTATGTTTAATGATAGACATGTTTTTGTCCAAGCATGCTTCTAATAAGTGCTTTGCTTTCCTACAAAACAAATGATTTTTTATGTAATAATGTAGTGATATATTTTACGTATTGTAATTTTTTGTTTCAGTGTTGTGAAACCATAATTCTGAATAAAATTGTATCAAATGAAAAGGATCAAATTGCAGTTATTCTCTATGGGACTAAAGTAGGAGATCATTCTAACTTCAAAAATATTAAAACAGTAATTAAGTTGGATAAGCCAAATACACCTGCCTTAAAACAATTAAAACGTCTTATTCAACTTGGTTTGTATTTGCATTTTTTCTTTTTTTAAAACTGTATAGTGTTTAAGACTGTCAGGTAGTACGAGGTCTGTTCAAAAAATACGCGGACTGTTTGAATTTCGCAGCTCAAGTTAGTTTCAGGAGAATCCGCTTGATGTCTCCTTCAAAGTACTCTCCTCCCCGATGCACACACTTATCCCAACGGTGTTTCCATTTGTTAAAACAGTCCTGGTACCCTTCTTTTGTGATGGCGTTCAGCTCCTTCATCGCATTTGCCTTTATCTCCGAAATCGTTTCAAATCTTGTTCCTTTGAGGGGTTTTTAAGTTTTGGGAATAAGAAAAAGTCACAAGGAGCAAGGTCAGGTGAGTAGGGGGGGGAAAGAACAGTGATCGAGTGTTTGGCCAAAAACTCACGAGTTCTGAGTGCTGAGTGAGCTGGAGCGTTGTCGTAATGGAAAAAACAGTTATCACTTCTCCACAGTTCTGGCCTTTTGCGTCGGACAGCGTCCCTCAGGCGTTTCAGTACTTCAATGTAGGTAATCTGGTTGACTGTAGAGCCTTCAGGGAGGTACTCGTAGTGAACAACACTCTTAGCATAAAAAAAAACTGTCAGCATCACCTTGACATTCGACCGAACTTGGCGAGCTTTCTTGGGTCTTGGGGACGTTTGACCCCATGATTCATCACTGGTTATAATTCTTGACAAAAAGTTCTCATCTTCATTTGAACGATCAAGCAGTTCCGGACAAACCCGGACGTGATTGGCTTTTTGGTCATCAGTCATCAGGCGTGGTACAAATTTCGTAGTGATGTGGTGCATCTTCAATTTTTCGGTCAAAATCTCGTAACAAGATCCAACTGATATCCCACACTCTTCAGAAAGCTTCCTAATGGTCAGACGTCGATTTTCGCGCACCAGGGTGTTGATTTTGTCAACGTGTGGGTCGTCAGTTGACGATGAAGGGCGTCCAGGACGCTCATCGCCATTAATCGACCACCCTTGAAATGTTCATGCCACTTGAAACATGCAGTACGCTTCATGGCAACATCAACGTAGGCCGTGTTAAGCATGGCAAATGTTTCTGTTTTGAACATTTCCCTAGTTTTACACAAAATTTCAGAGCAATTCATTGCTCCTTCAGGCTGTCCATTTTACAATCCGACAAACGAAAAAAACACTCTTGACTAAACTGCGTGTAACTCATCAACAAATAAAGATATCTGCGACTGAAATACCGCGTTTTAATTAGCTGATTTATTCGAACCTAGCGACACCAAGTGGATTCTCCTCAAAACTAACAAGCCACGAAATTCAAACAGTCCGCGTATTTTTTGAACAGACCTCGTATACTGTTTATGTATGTTTTAAAATAACTAAACTTTTTATATTTAGTTTCTATATGAAATCAAAATAATTAATTATATATTTAATTCTAAATATCATGTATTTGAAAATACATTCCACTAATTTTCGAAACTTTTGTCTCTTCTGAGAATACTCTTTCAAATCCTCTTTTGATATTGTCAATTATTTTTTTATGTTTTCATTGGCTACGGGCGTACTAGGGCGGCCGTCTCGGCAAATTTAAAAATGAATAACCTTGAATCAAATCTGTATGCCCTCACTTGGCTGGTACGGCCGGGCGGGCAGGGTTTCCCCACCTTCAGCCGTTTTAAAAACTCGGAGATGAAGAATTTCAGGACATTTCCGAACAGAGGACTCATCGGCACAAACAAATCATTTACATCTGTCCACAACTCAGTGTTTGCTACTATTTCATTCTGTATACAGGTTTTAAAATTATGCTAAACCTGGACAACTTTATATATTATTTGGCATATAAAACCTGCCTGGTCTTCAAAATGTTTATACATTTTAGACTTAAAAAAAGTCTAAAAACTCAATCAGCTTAATTAAGATTATTTGTATTGAATATTTAAAACTAAAAACTCATCAGCTCAAATAAGACTATTTTCAGCGAATATGTGAAACTAATAACCCATGATGATGTGTGCACTCACACAAATTTTTTTGTTGAATAGAAATACAGTTGATTCACAAGTCAAGAATACTTAATTTAATAAAAATTCAACAACGTTTCGACAACTATCTTGTTGTCCTCATTCAGGCCAACAGTACAATAGACAAAATTAACTATAATGTCTAAAAAAATTCAAATACAAAATTAATATAAAATAAATAACTTTACAATATATGAACTATCACTTTTATAGTATGCTTTTAATAATTTAATTGGATTATTTGTGTTGTTTTTAATTTTAATTTGCTATTATTAATAACTCAAATGTATATTCTAATGTTATTTATTTTATATTATTTTGTATAAGAATATTTAAGACATAGTTAATTCTGTCTATTATACTTATAGGCATGAATGAGGACAACAATATAGATGTTGAAACGTTGCTGAACTTTTAATAAATTAAGTATTCTTAACTAATGAATCAAACTTATTTTTACTCAACATAAATCGTAAAACATATTGAATATAAAACATAAATTCAAAGTTAAATTGCTTTTATACAAGGCTCATTTGCCAACTAAACCCAGTAGTATGGATGTTGTAACACAGTGTCTAATACAAATAAGTTTTCTATAATACTATCTAATGTTTCCAGTGTCAGCCTAATATAAACACCATAAACAATAATTATAACTATCGATAAATTCTGATTACTAATAAGTTTTACACAGTATATTAATAACAAAAATAAATTATTAATGACTAAGTTACTAGACTGTGGGCCTAAATGACGACTAAATAATACGTTTAATTTGAACTCTTAATATAATAATTGTAACATTCATTAAATTAAGATAACATCTTGATACAGATTCAATAGACTAGACGAATAACTAAACATGATTAACCCCCTAGCACCAGTATGGTTACTCATTTGCGTTAGCAATTCACACTTTCGGACAACAATGCCTATCGTTTGCGTTCAAATACACAAACGCCACAACCAAACTGGTGTTCGTAGAAAAATATTTTTTTTAAAGAAATAAAATTTAGAACTTTCCGGCTGACATCATCACCTGACCAAAAAATAAAAAAAACTTTACAGACTGACTTTTTTATGTCAAACTGTAATTCTGTTTAGGGAGGTTTTAATTAAATGTCATTTTAAGATGAGAAAACTATTTTCTAAAATTAAAATTTTCTCGCCATCGTAATCTCTGTATTATATACTACTACGAAACCAAATTTTATTATTTTCTGACAATGGTAACAAGTTTAAAACGCTGTCGGAGTGAAGCGCCAACTATTAAACTTAGTCTGTAACCAAGTTTTGTTTCCCGGCCAGATCCTTATCAAATGTGCAAATGGCGGGAGTTCCCTTAAAATATCCCGTCTGTTCTGTACCGGATGTTCGTGCCGTGTTGTCCTAGTGCAGGCTTAGCTATTAGCATCAAATAACTTTTTGTTGTTGCAGATATAATTTTTAAGAAATAAGATATCTAGAAAATAAATTGGTTGAGGAACATGGTAATTTTTTAGTACAGTTTGGTTATCAAATGTTCAATACTGAGAGTGTTTTTGTGTGAACCAATAGATTTAATTCTCAGTATTAATGGTTCTTTTAATTCTCTTATAGTAACTTGGCCTTTACGAACAAAATCAGCTCATCACAACACATTTTATTGGTATAGGTCATACAGATAAGCTCAGGTACTCATCTATTTTCATAGTTGCTTCAAGGGACGACTTAGAGTGCTTAGTCTTCTCGACCCTTGTCAATGTATTATTATTTCCATGCTTCAGACAAGCACATGCTACACATTTCTCATCATTAACCAATTGTTTATGCCTCTCGAAACTCTCTGCATATTGAAAGATGTTTATGTCTGTCCAGTTCCGTCCTTAGGGGGGAACGGCCGCTCCAGTCCTCGCATCGTGAGGCCTTATTCGCGACATGAAATAAGTAAAAGGTTTTGGTTTAATGAAAATAATATAATAATGTACAGATATACGTGTCGAAAATATCAATCTGATTATCTGCCCAATATTACTTAATGACAAAACCTACGAACGAGATATCGGCATCGTGGTGACAAGAATGTAAAACATCGTTTGATAGCGGCAGCAAGGTAACTGCCCCCACGCCTGTGAGTAGGGGAGACCTGGGCTAGTTGTCTCACACGGGAAGGTTAGCACAGTTGCCTCAAATCCTGTATTTATGAATTGATAGCACTAACTGGGCCGTGCTGTCTATATACCACAATAGTGTAGACATAATCTTACACTTGATTTCTTAGTTGTTTCGTGAGTGAGATTGTTTTTCAATAAAGTATGTAAATTTGTATAACTACAATTATTACTTTATAACACCATTGCTCCTTACCTTTTAGTTTTTTAACACAAGCAATGTTATTTCCCTTTTATCAAGCTATAAAACATGCTTTCATACATTTACTTACTTTGGTGGAGAGTTAAATTAGTTCCAACCCAAGATGGCTTGGCGGGGGGGGGGGAGTTGGCGAATCGGTCTAAGGGGATGTTGACTCATCGCCTACTTACCCTTCTTATTTGGTTACTAAAATCTAAGTTACTGTATCTGTAATTGGACATAAGTTACTACATTTTGAATTTTGCATAACAGAAAAGGACAATCAAGATGCCGTGTGTTGTACAAATTCATTGCCTGACCCTGTTTCGCCGCCAGAAATTAGAGGAAATCAGTTTGGTAAAATACCTTCTCCTGAAGACGCCAGGCTATTTAAAAAAGTCCAAAAATATATGTAGACCTAAAAAGAAAAGGAAAGACAATGGTTATATTGATAGATTTGCCTGTCTTAAAAGACTTACGAAATGATAAAGAAGATGCAGAGAAAAATCTTTGAATTAAAAGAAGAGAAGAGGAAACAACAACAACAAAATTGGAAAAAAGTAAAGAGGGTGTAAAAAAAATTGTTTATAAACTAGAAAAAAACATAAACATTATTAAAGTCATGAAAGTGATTCTGATGAATAAGGTTATTATTGCTTAGTTTACTTTAATGATTTTTGCCAAAGTAAACCCAAAGAAAAATCGGTTCAATGCCCATAATGTAAGCTTCTGTTTGACACATGAAACTTGTACCGATGGTGACATATTATTTTACGTTTATTAGAACTGCAATTCTGATGCTGATATAGACTATATTCTACAACTGTTTCTTCATAGTTATATGAATTCTTTCTAATTTTGACGATGCGACAACTTACCCCAAGCACATCGCCAACTTGCCCCAGTAAAACGAGTTATCCTACATTAACTTATTAAATAAAATTTTTAAGGCTAGGATATCAAAATAAACACATTAAAATTATGGAAATCCTTATGCAGTATATTTACTTCAAGACCTGTGGTATTTTTTATTTCATAAGCTCTGAATAAAATAAATGAAAAAATAAAATTATGAAAATACACGGACTCTATCCTAAGTAATACTTGACAGCACACCACCACCATGCAATAGTATGTGCAAATAATATTATAGTTTTGTAATAATATGTGGATATTCATG
The DNA here is from genome assembly GCA_036971475.1 of Prosapia bicincta. Taxonomy (NCBI): domain Eukaryota; kingdom Metazoa; phylum Arthropoda; class Insecta; order Hemiptera; family Cercopidae; genus Prosapia; species Prosapia bicincta. Next base: position 90,828,433 of record JBAIZL010000001.1, on the reverse strand, counting down.
ATTAATTATTAATTACAAAAGCAAAAAGAAATTGATTTCTTAAACTAATTTATTTCTGGTCAAACCTAAATTATTATAATTTTCCTAATGGTTCATTGATTAAAATATTAAGGTGGAAGAGTTTAGGCCGTGGTCATAAATCAAACATATTTCGTATCTTAATTCCTTACACAAAGTAAAGTATTATACACATCAAAAATAAAAATAGACTCAACCCTGCTATGAGAAAAAAACTCACGTAAATAATTGGGGAATGATTGGCTTGTTTTGTGATGAAATGACCATCAAAATTACTCTAAACACGCCAATTTGCATGAGAATTTTAAACATTTTTTGTGAACACAACTTTGTTTAGAAAGGGCTTGAAAAAATATATTGCTGCAGGCCTCGCATTTGCTAAAGACGGCTCTGTATCTGTCCTAATGCTCTTCGAATGACAGGACAAATGAAGTAAAATATTTATTGCCTTCCTAATGCTTGTAACCAACTTGTCAGGTGGCCATTTAGGTGAACATCTTACTCTAGTCTTTATTGGTTCATCACCAGTTGTTGGATAGAGGCTGCAGTAAGTGAGTGAGTACAGTGACCCTAGATTTATACCTTTGCCTTTAAATCTTGTCAACTAAAAAATATGTGACAACAATCTGGCTTTTTCCCAGAAAAATATTTAAGAAGAAGAGGTCTACTCTGATCACATAGAGTCTTATACATTAGTTAACTCTACTACATTTCCCACGGTTTTTATCTTGTGTACCAAACATTTGATTTGTTCTGATTGTGTATAGCATACATTCACAATATTTCCTACTTAAATACTGCAACCTTTTATTACCAGTTTGAAAAAAAACATCCATTTTATTAAATTGTATTATAATTACTTTATTTATAATATTACGTTTTTACAAGTTCTATGATTTATTTTAGATTTCACTTATTCCTGTTGATGTCGAATACTTTTTGAATGATATGATGGAAACATTTTTATTAACTGTAATCCTATGAAAATTAACTTGATATTTGTGTAGTTTTATGTACTTAGATATATTTTTACAGGTGGGTATTTTTTACAGAAATATATATTGACTAATGAAGTTAATTGTTTCTGGAAAAGTACAGTAAATAAAAAACATTTACCACGCTTTGTTTTCAATGTTATAGACATTAAGTTCCAAATCTTTAATTGTTAATTTCAATTTTTTAAGCAATTCTCAATATAGTAGTTCATATTTCCCTCCTTGCACCCCCCCCCCTGATTTACAATATTTAAACTCACTTGTCTTTGGTTTATTACTTGCAATACTCAGTCTCTTTCAGGAAATCAGGTTTAAAGTTTTCTCTCTCAGGTTTAAAGTTTTAGTTTAAGATACTCAGAACACACGCTTCCATAACATAAGTTCATCTTCTGATTATTTTTAAGGTTAACCTACTTATTTTAAAGTTTGTTTATGGGGCTCTATAATACATAATTTTTGCCCAGATTGTAGACTAACTTGTGATCACCTGTCTTTATATATGAAAAACAGATAGTCTTCATCAGGTTTTTTAAAAGTTATTTTTAACTTGAGCAAATTTCATTTTTAAAATTGCAAATCCTTTAGAGGATTAAGCTCTCAAAACGGCCCCTTCCTTATAGATGTGTATGAGGTTTAAAGTATAAAGAAGTATACAAACATTAACTGTAAGTTTTGAGTAAAGACAAATGAACATAAAATAAAATAAATAAAGTAACTCATTAGGCTACTTGTTATTCAACATCACCTAATGATTACAAGAATTTCCTGATTAAATGTAATTGAAACTGTTCTAAAACTTTGAAACAAGCTCTTATTGTGCTATTAACCCATTGCCGCCTAATGACAAAACTGTCTCGTTTCTAAAAAATGTTTTTAGCAGGCATTCAGACATTGGGTTTTCAACATCGATTTTTCATTGTAGCTTCAAGAAACTATGAAGTTTTTTTTAATGTGTAATCTGCTTGGCATATGTTATCTCCAAGCTCCAGTTAAACATGTTTCTCTCATGTCTAAGCTATGGTTTTTTTTAGCACAACATAATTCAGTTGCCGTGATCATTTGACATGACAAATTAATTCATGCTGCTACATAGCTCGGATTGCAAATAATTTAATCCTAATGTTGAAGTATTATGAATTTTTACATATATTTTTTTATTTGGTTGTATTTTAGTTTTTTATAAAGTATAAATATTATTCAATACTTAATACTGAAATAGTATTATTTTTGCAGCTAAAGAAGATGATTTGGCTGAGTATGAAAAAGAAGTTGGAATATCGGATCAGTATTCTTTAGGGAATGCATTATGGTTAAGCAGTTCAACCTTTTCAGCCATGTAAGTTACTAAAATTTTCACGTTTAATTACTGAATTTTCATTTTGGTAATTTAAAATATGAAATGGATTAATTAATGAAGGATATGGATAGAATATTAATAACGCAATTTTAGGTGAACTGTGTTGTTCTTTAAACTATGTCAACTGCTGTGGCTAAACTTTTTGCATCTTCACAGGAAGAGATTCCCCGATTTTCGCGTTCCACACTCTACCAACAACGTGACCACATTTACGTGTTTTTTGCATAAGTTGTACCTGGTGATTATGAACACTGTGGGGGCAAAACACGCCAGTTCAACTGCGATCAAAATATGTTCCCACCCGACTTAACATACCCTGGTACCTGTGGTGTGTCGAGCGTGATCTGCCAATTGATAAATCCCTGGACTTTGTTTAAAAAATCAACCAAAATGTTCAATACTCATTTATGTGATAATATGTACTTTATAAATTCTTGTTTAACTGTAAATTTATCTATTACCTTTATATTGCAAGACTATTTTTTAAAGAATCTTTTTGCTAGTTTAATTGAATTATTCAAAAAGGTAAAATTCAAAATAGTTAACTCAAAATCTCACCAAAAATTAGTTTTTAATAAATAAACGCACAACAAACTCTAGTTTCGGGTGTTTGGCTACTACTTACTGTAGTATATAAGTAGTAGCCAAGCACTGAGGAAGGTGACATGGTCGCCGAAACTAGTTTGTTGTGTGTGTGTTTATTAAAAACCAATTTTTGGTGAGGTTTTTAGTTAACTGTTTTGACTTACTTTTGTGAATAGTTCTCACTAGCTAAGATCTAATTAACTAAATGAATTATTCAATTTTACTTTTGTTGCTGGTTGAGAAATTTCAGAAATTTTATTAGTTGATTTACCACAGGACAGTTATAATGAATTTAATCTGTTTTTGTTTTAACTTGTTTGAATTAACACTTTGACAACCACGGATGAATTAACTTTTTTACTGGATTAGCCTAAAATTCCATTTACTCTACTTTGCTATTTAATATAGTATATAACAAGTATTTAATAGATTTCACTGTTAATGTTTATAATTATAGATGAAACTATATAAATTTTGAAGCGATAAACGAGTGTAAATTTACAAGGTATTAAACGATCGCCTTGGTCCTGCGCTGTAAAACCTTTTGTGTCGGACTGTGGTGGGCTCGTATGACCGCCAGGTAGCACTAGGGTTGGGTATTTGGGTGCTTCTGTTATGTCCAAAGTCAATGTAGTTATTCACTTCTCTGGAATAGTTAGTAATTTTCCTAGCTACTGTTGCAGACGGATGTTGTGTTTTTACAAGTTGTTTCTGAATAGCTTATATTAGATATTACTTCAAATAATAAATATGGATAATACGTGTATATCTTCCCGCACTAAACGTCTTGTTGATCTTGCACGCGAAAAGGCTTATTTACGTTCAGGTAAGCAGCATTCTTTTTATGTATCATTAATAACATAAATATCATTTTTGTTATACGTGTATGTTGGATGCTGCTATATTTGTCTTGAAGTTTCAGTTTATTTTTCGTATATTTCTAGTCCGTGTTTTAATTATTGTATCTGTATCTTGCAGATACCGACGAATCGGACTGTGATTTATTAGGAAATGATTTATCAGAAGGCCCTAATTTTGAGTTAGATCAAGAGTCGGAATCTGAAAATAGTGATGACTCCTACCAAGAAAATACGAGAAAACGTCGCCAAATAGAACTAAAGCATTGCGCAGCTGACATTGCATCTACAAGTACAGTTGAAGAAGTCAACAAACAGTTTGAAGAAAATCTATTTTACAAATATCTACGCCATTGTCTCCCATTGATCTGAATCTAAACGTAACTGCAGTTCAAGAATCAGAATAGAAAAGCATTAGTGATCAGTGCAACTTTGACAAAAGTTTCACTTCGTGTGTGAATGATAGTGATGTTATGACGGTATTTGACAGTAGTGATGTGATGAGGTGACGGTATTTTTTCAAAATTTGTTATGTTGGTTGAGGAAACTAATATTTATGCCATCCAGACTCTAAATAACATTCAGGGGCAGTCAAAGATAAAATGCGTATAGACATCTGTTGAAGAAATAAGGAACTTTTTAGGATTGATTGGCTACATGGGGCTAGTTCGTTATCCAACTTTATGATCATACTGGAGGCAGGACCCACTGTATAAGAATAACTTGGTGTCATCCATAATGAGTAGAAATAGATTTGAAATTATATTAGGAATGTGGCATTTCGCGAACAATGAAGACTTTCCTGTGAATGACCGCTTGTTCAACATCTCAAGTCTTGTTCAAAAATTAATAAAAAAATTGTAAAACAATGTTCACACTGGGAGAAACAGTTTGTGTAGATGAATCCCTAATTCCATATAGAGGCAGATTAGCCTTCAAACAATACATTCCAAACAAGGCAAGCAAATATGGAGTGAAGGTTTTCAAGTTGTGTTGTGATAATGGATATACTTACAACATGAAAATTTATGCAGGAAGAGAAGGGGGTCCTAACGGTGCTGTACCCATAAACGTCATTATGACCCTTTCTGAAGAACCTTTGGACTCTGGCAGGACAATTGTAGCGGACAACTATTACTGTAGCTTAGAACTAGCAAATAAGCTGTTGAATAGAAAAACCCACCTCTTGGGCACATTACGGACTAATAGGAAGGGAAATCCGAAAGAGGTTACAACAAAAAGCCTCAATTGGGGGGAAGTAAAGCATTAAACAATTTGCGAGGGATTGTTATGCTAAAATGGCACGATAAACTAGATGTGCTTATGATTTCTACAAAGCACAATTATGACATTGTGGAAGTAACAAATAAATTTGGGGAAAAACAAATAAACCCGCCATGATTTTGGAGTACAATAAATGGAAATCCGCAATAGGTACTTCAGACCAGATGTCATCTTATAGTACGAGTCTCAGGAGAACGGTTAAATGGTATTACAAACTTGCCATTGAATGCTTGTTCTGTACTACTTTGGTCAATGCCTTTATTTTATTCAATAAAAAACAAAATAAAAAGATGTCAATTACAAAATTTAAAGAAGAATTAGTAAAAGATTTACTGAAAAAAACAGTAATTGAACAACCAGCGCTTCCAGTGACAACAAATTAAAGACGATCATTGAATAGTCACAGATTTGATAAAAAAATAGGCAAGTTTGATAAAGTTCGCAAGTATTGTAAAGGATGTTATGCAAAACATTCAGAAGGCCAAATGACAAAGAATAAAGTAAAAAAGGTTGTATCATATTGTAAAGATTGCGAGAATGAGCCTCACTACTACTTGGACTGTTTCCATACTTTCTATAAAAATGTGTAATTTTTCTTTTTGTATTCCCGTGTGTAAACCCATAATTATTAGAATTTAGTGTTTCTCTTACATACATATATATTGTTGAAATACAATACATATGAAATATTATGTGAATATCATAAAACATCGATGTGAACTAAATTTGAAATATATTTGTTTTTTGCTACTGTGAACATGTATTTTCATAATTTAGTTTAGAGTGTTTTATACGTATTTTCAAAATGTATACACGAGAGAATTGTTTATTAATAAAAGGAAAACGAAAAATCTTCTAAATCAAATTTTAAAAACTAAAACTACGGACCAAGTATACCATTTCAATCACGGGGACCGTAGCGGTCGTATAGCATAGAGAAAACAGCAGTTTAGTGGTTGTCTGGACTACAATGAACGATTATCTATGCTGAGCTTGTGTATAAGTCTTCTGCAGTCCATGCGTATGGTCTACCGGTGGGCGTATACGACCGCCACGGCCGTCAAAGTGTTAAATGAAAATATAAATTAAAATTTGTTTTTCTTAAATAATTTACAATTCTCGTTTAAAATTCCATTGAATTTTTGTTATTTATTTTATTGCCAATAAGCAGTTCTTTAAACATAAATGAAATACACTTAAATGGTTGATAAAGTTCATAAATGTTCATATACTCTTTTGACAAAGTTCATCAATTAATTGGATAACACTATTATTTAACTGTCTCTAACTTTTGTAATCATTATGAGAACATTTTGGTTTTTAAACATTGATATTACACACATAAATTTACATACTTATTAAAACACAACAGAAGAATAATTTATACTTATTTAATTTATTTTATGTCCATATAATTATTTGTGGAAGTACAGGCAACATTACTTCCTAGTGTAGCGTTTGTGTTTAAATTTATATTTGTGCTCCCAAACATAAATCTGAAGGATTTTAGAACCAATTTTACCGGATTTACATCTTTACAGTTATTTGACCCAAGATGTTTAATATATGATTTATGGACATAAAATAAGTTGTATTAACTTGAGAACTAAGTCATTTACTATTCATTTTATTTATGAATTTCTTATTCTTTTACTGATATTGACTTTAAATAAATTAAGTTACTTTTCGTTTTGAAAATACAGTGCTTCGACTTTGTTAAACGTTAACTTGTTACAGTAAACTCCCGATTATCCGTGGAATAGGGTGGGCCAGCAACATCGGATAATGAATTCCCCGGATAATCCGCTATGAACAATGAATACGCAAAACGATCGTGAATCGATTATTATACCCTAAGTTACACAAATAATGACCCCGGTTAATGCAATTCACAAATGATCTTCAGAGGACAAAATAAATACAGAAAATAATTTAAAATGTCGATGTATTTGACGGATTATAACATGTTCATTTATATGTCTAACTATTTACAATACGTACATAAGTATATGTCAAAAGTAAGTATGTATGTACATATGTAATTTCCTTTACACATAATACTTTCACTTTTTAACAAAAATTTGTCACTTTCGTCTGTTTTTTTTGTGAGCATTGATTTAGCTTTAATGTGCGATCTAAGTTTCTTGAGATTCATTTTGTCGCACAGTGTCTAATTGTGCCATGTGTGTCACAAAGCCATAAAGATTGATAATGTATATGACAGACATAGTTAATGCATATGTCACGTCCTAGACTATTTATAGCCGAGATTAGTTGACATTTGTTTACAATCTTATGATACACATTAAGTTTTCGAGCGTCCAAGCATTTTATCATTGTCTCTTATATACAGTAGTCTGCTCGCCCCTTTTATTTCGCTGGCCTGCGTCCGGATGCTTCCCTTTCAATGTAAAAATTAGTACGTACATATTTACATATCTATTCCCTTCATCTTAACTTCTATTAAGCCTTATATGTATTTATGTCGTAATTCATCGTTTGGAAATTTAAACACAAGAATCTGATTGGAATAAAAGTTGGATATTTGTAAAACAATGGCAGACCCGGATAATCCGCAAACCGGTTAATTCGCCCACGGATAATCGGGAGTTTACTGTATAACTTGATGTACCTTTAATCTTGTGATTTTAGAACTTGAATTTTTATATTTAAACAATTTAATATTTCATGACCACCACTTTTAATTCTATTTAAAAAAGAGTCATTGGCTTATATATTTTTAATTATTAATTTTCAATAAGTGATTATGTTTTTATTTAAGAAAATTTGAAACTATGGTTTTACAAAATTAGATAAATGGTTATTTTGCTATTAAAATTCAGACTTGTCCCAAAAACTTTCACTGGGATCGCTCGTCTTCTCCCTCCGGATATTCCTGGAGTCTTGGATCTTGTAGCAACTGATCAATTTTGGGGCTCCCTTTAATACTTTTTTACATATTGAAAAAGTTCAAATTTGAAATTGCGGGCGTGCAAAGGCAGACCATCTCCACGTCCATCTTGGGCTAGGTTTACCTCTCAGCCACGGAACAGCATTTTCTTAAACTTTTGGTGGCTCTTTACTTTTATTTTCTGATTTCATTTTTAAGTTTTGTTTTTTATAAATAACAAAAATTTATTTAACTTTAATTTTATATGGTAGAAGAAAAAATTACCTCTTTTCTAGTTGGTCGGTTTTGTGAACAAAATCGATCCTTTGGACCGGCCTTGTTTACTTAACCAGATAGTGGACCTTGCTTGCCCGCTACAGTGCATAGCAGCGGTTTCATTTTTAAAATAATACTTTTAAAAGATTTTGCCTAAGTGCACAATATTCTACTTTTAAACTATTTTGGCCGTCTCATAACATATCAAGCTTTATATTTAATTCTTCGGTAATAATAAATATTTCATCTCTAAATGAATCTATAATAGTGCTGTTATATTTTCTTTATTAAAAGATAGAGAAGGTTGTAGCAGGTGTGTTGTTACATGAGTTGTCAGATAAAATAAAAGAATTTTGTTAGGTTTCTAAAATACCTGCTTCAGATATTCTATTAGGAAATATCCCAGGATATATGAAAAAGTTTTGAGATTTCTAATTAAAGAGAGGTTTTTACCTCCATTACTGTTACTTCATAAAACCTAGTTTAGTTGTATGCTTGTTTAGGATTTGACAATTGGCTTGTAAATTGATTAGGATTATTAAAGATATTTTGTTGGTGTGTCTGTCTCAACCTATTGCTTGATTTTTTGACAGTGGGAAGACAGTAATATTTCTATAAAAAGACTGCTTTAGATGGAATATGTTTTCTTTAGATAAATGCCAATATCAGGGCATTTTATTTGTTTTTTTTATAAGTTGGTGGTATAGAAAAATGTGTAACGTATGAGTATTATTATTAAATTATGTATAGTGTGTAGTATATATGGGATATTTTTAGTAAACATTTATACCGTATGTCAATGCCTATAGATGTTATCATTATTATTATTTGTATAATTGGAGTATTGCAAGAAAAATCAATTCTTTTTTTCTTAGTAAGTAGGGTGTCTGCACTCTATTATATGGTTAATAGAAAGGCACTTACCACTTCACCACAGACAAGGATTACTGAACAAAAAAATATTAATGAAACAATATACGAGTAATTAATTTCTTAATCTTAGTAAGAGAGGTTACAATGAGTCGACAGCTTTGTTGAAACTAACTCTTCAGACTTTAATAGTGAAATCTTAACCCTTCAAGTTTATAGTTAGCAAATTGATTTTTAGAATTCAATCTTATACATAAATGCATGTCAGTATTAATTAACAGCAGATGAAACATTTCGATTCAATGCATTGTTTATCTGTTATTAAATTTTGAATTTATTTGAAACATTTTAAAATTTTCGGGGTAAGAACATTTTCTGGTTTTATTTATTTTAAAACCAATAACAGTTTTACCTACAATTTGTTTTGCTACAGCACACCAATAATTCATATCCATTTGCGTTTCTGTAGACCTTAAACCCTTGTGTATTTAGCACATTTATTTTTACGTGTAACATTTTTTTTTTTTTTGCAGGACTACAAAGTTTTACAGCAAGATTATTTTTTTATTCACAAATGATTGGAATCCTCACAAAGATGATCCTAAGGAACAACAGTTAGCTCGTACTAGAGCTAAGGATTTGTTTGATACTGGCATAAATGTGCAGTTATTTCATTTGGGAACAGTTTTTGATTTTTCAGTCTTTTATCAGGTTGTCAAATCTAGTTTATATTCTGAGTAGTTAGATTTAACAAACCTAAATCAAATTATAACTAAACTAGAAAACAAAATACTGTTGAATTATTACAATATCCAGAAAGTCTACCAAATTGTATAAGTACCACATACAGGGTCCATTCAATAAGAATTTGGACTGGTTTGCTGTATCCTCAATGGAGTGATGGAGAGAGTCTGACTGGTCAGCCTCGGTAGAGGGGTCCTCCACCACTCAGGCGCACTTTAATTCGGCTACCTGCGGGCATGCGTTGAGACAGGAGGGGGATTTTTGTGGTTTGTGATTGTTATCATCGCGCCAGCATAGAGCAGACCATTGAGCAACTCTAAAATGTGAAGTTTTGCTTTGAACTCGGGAAATCTACGTCCAAGACACTTGAACTAATTAAACAGGCTTATGGGGATGATACCTTTAATGCACAAGTGTTTTTGAGTGCACAAAATGTTTAAGGAAGGCCGGAAGCTCATCAAAGACTGTTTAAGCCGATGCTCAGGTGGTCAAAGTGAAAACAGTTTTGGATACTGACAGGCGTTTAACCATCGCCCATATCAATGTGGAGACTGGCCACACAATTGTAACAGAGGATCTTGCGATGAAGAAAGTGTGTGCAAAGCTGGTGCTGAATGTCTTGAGCGAGGAACAAAAACTGTTGCGGGTGGAAATTTGGCAAGATATTTTGGACTGCGTCCAGGAAGATCAAGATTTTCTCAACAATGTTATTATTCTCGATGAATTGTAGGTGTTCCAGTAGGACCCGGAAACAAAACGTCAAAGTTCAGAATGGCACACGCAGGGGTCTCCGTATCCGAAAAAAGCTTGTATGTCAAAATAAAAAAAACCATGCTAATTGTTTTTTTTCGAACGACGTGGCATTGTTCAGAAAGAGTGTGTACCTACTGGAACGACCTTAAATGCTGCATATTATGTGCAAGTACTGACACGCCTGTGAAATCGCTTAACTCGCGTGGGACCAGCCATTACAAAGAATTGGAAACAGCCATGACAATGTGATGTGCCACGGTTCGATCATTGTGCTGCAGCTGCTGGCAAAATTCGGCGTGCAACGTTGCCTCACCCCCCCCACCTCTATCCCTACAGCCCAGTCCTGGCTCCACCAGACTTTTTCTTGTTTCCTAGAATGAAAATGGAGCTCAAAAGACATCGATTCGACTCCATCGTGCCAGACGCGCCAAACTAAGAGGATCGATGCAGGAGAAATGTATTTTGAAGATTATTACATAATTGTAATAATACCTGCAATAAATTTCGATTTTTGGAACCAGTCCCGATACTTATTGAATAGACTGTGGAGTCACCTTTTTTATAGGGTCCACATATGTCTTGATTGGGGCACTCTGTGTCAGTAAAGTTGATCCTTTTTCCTGTAGTATTCATATAAAAAAAAGTTTAGTGCCAACTATTTATATACAAAAAAATTAATGAGATACAATTTTAGAGCAAACATGTTTAAAAAAAATACATTGATGGTTGTAAAGTAAACAAAATTCAATATAAAGTTTCACAAAATTAAAGGGTCATTAAAATAATTTGTGTAGATCAACATAAAAAATTAGAAATACACAAATATATTTGTACAAAAAACAATAGTAATTAATAAAATAATTAATGTATAAGTAAGGAACATACTCAAAATGCAAAGTAAGGTAATTGTAATTTACTAGAGAAACACAATTTTAAAATGATTGTCAATGAAATAATATGATTAGAATGTATACTCAACTATAAAAGGTTAATTAAATGTAAATAAAAGTAAATTAAAATGTATAAAATAGAGCCAAGACAGGTAGAACAATCTATTAAAGCAAGAAAATAAAAAGGCATCAAGAAAATGAAACTACCAAAAAAATGTATACATTTTTAATGTTACAGGGTTGAAAAAATGGGTATTTCAACACCCATTAAATGGGGAAAATGGTTATGACATTTTTCCAGTAAAGTAAGATTTATTGTGGTGAGAAAGCCTAGTGATCAGATTCAGTTGTATAAGTGTTATCGAAAATCATCATCACAAACCAATAAGTAATAAAAAATTGAAAATTGTATATGTGGAGTTTTAAAAAGTAAGGTTTTTACCAGAATGATTTAGGTAGACAGACTTTTAATGCTTGTAATAGACATGGCCATAGTTTATGTTTAGTTATATTTTATTATTCCAGGCAGTGAAAATAAATTGTTTAACAATATAAAGAAACTATAGGTAAAGTATTTTTGTAAAAAAAATCAAGATAGCACATATAAAATAAAAATTTCTAAAACAAATTTATTACAAAAATTCATACCACACAAAAAAGTTAGAGAATTTATATTATAAAAATACAGTAGTGATAAATGTCTTAGACCTCCATGTTGTGAAACAATGTTTTTAAAAAATTGGTAAAATAGCCCCAAAGTTTTCCTCCTTAGTCTTACTGGAAACTTGAACTTATTTAAATAATAATAATAAATGATTTTATTTTTCATTTAATTATAAATCTGTTGCACCTTGTTACAAACTGAGTTTAAAATTTTCTAAATTAAAATAATATTAAATAAACATTTTTAAAATACAAATGTTATTAAGTCATGGAAATGGGTCCAGATATTTACCAAATTTACAAACTAAAATCTAAATTTGTCTATTTACTAAACATACTTGTTTAGCATAAACCTAAATTGGTTTTTACTAAAAGACAGTGAATATACTAAAGACTTAGTTCATGAATACTAATAATCATTAGCTGTGGTATCTTGGTTAAATAAAATCTGAAAGTCGCTGTGGTGTCTTTCACGACCTTAGAGAATCGGAGGTCGGCATTCAAGTTATAAACAAGTGTAATTTATAAAAAAATAAAACGAAATTGCAAGATGTAACTTTTTTCATTAATTAAGATTTGTACCAGGTAAAGGTATAATTTGGTGTGCATTGTGTGTATCAATGTAAAAAAATATATGAAATGTAATTGTTTTAATTCACACTAAGCCCCATCTTTGTTTAAATTAAAATAATAAAGTCAGAGCGTAGAGCTTACGTTAGAACTTATTAAAGGTCTTTATTGATTTGTATTTAAATCAGTATATTGTGAAATTGGTACAATAGACAATATGTGTTTCTAATCCTTATTAATGTTTTAGGAATTTCTTGAAACTGTCTCTCCAGAAAATGAAGACTGGTCTGCATCAGATCCAGCAAAAACATTTGAGTGCCTTTTTAAACGAGTCAACAGGTAATGAATCCATTGTATGATAGGTCAACTCATTGTCAAAAGAGTGAAATTCATTATTGTTTTCTACAAACACCTAATTAATGGAACTTAGGTGTTTTGTATAGTAGAGGTCTTATTGATACACATATACATGGTAAAAACCGGTATTTCTTATTTAAAAACGAATAAGGAAGGATAGATGGGATTACGAAATGACTAAGAAAGGGCCATTAGTGGTAGGCGATCATGATATCGATTCCTTACTCATAGCTTCATTCCTCAGCTTTTTTTTTTGCTTCACAAAGGTTAACCTGCTTTTTATGATAGCAATAAAGTATAAGTATATTTCAGGTATTTAACTGCACCATAATCCTTCCCTATATTCCATATGGGAAGAAGGGTTATGCCTCTTCCTTAATTCTGCACATTATTCACAGTCCTTTTCTTGTATATCACAGACAAAAACATTTGAGTCTGCCTTAGATATCTTTGATTTTAATTGGGTTCTTTTGTCTTTCTTATATTTGCTCATTTAGTGTGCCATTTAATAAATATTATGTGTAACTGGAATTGTGTAGTTGTATTTAATCATCTTATTGAAATCTATCTGAGTGCTGTGGTACATGATTTTCTGGGTTTTTCTTTTTTTTAGTTTATTTAATGTTAATATTATTTTGTGTTGGGTTTTGTGAGAGAAATTGTTATAATAAATAGGGGGGTTTTAAAGTAATCGCAAGTAGCAGGAAAATACCACGTTCAGGTATGCACTCATGAATATGCGATGCCAAGGTCCACCTCCACCAGAGGATTTATGACTATAGTCCAATCCTATCTATATACAAACCTTTCCTACATTTCAATGTGATAATTGTCATATACGCTGTTTGCCTATACACAAAAATTCTTGAAGTGATCAATAATTAACTAGTAGAGTGTTTTCTTGATTCACAAGTCTCTTTTGGACCAAGATTTTGATGTTTATGAGAATTATCTATGACTATTAAAAATTAGTTATGATCTAGTCCTCTTATTCTTAGTAGAAAGCTGACACATCTCCACCAACAAATTTCAGATGTACTCAATCTGTGATATTCTTGTTTTATTTTACTTTCTTAAAGACCTGCAGTCAACCATGCTGAGTTCGTATATCTTGTAACTTTTTGTCTTAAAATTCTTTGTTTATGTTGGTATTGCTTTCACCTGCATTACATTTTACTGACGCTAAGATATTTAAATTTACTAACCTGTTAGTATAATTACTAGAACAATGAATCTTATGATTATAGGAGTTATATACTATGTTTTCTAAACAATAACACATTGACTCCAGATGATGACCGTGTGTTATCATTACAAGTCCCTTTCCTGTGGCAAGTGATGATTGATTGTCGTCATTTAATATTTATATTTTATTGCTCACCACCATATCTAAAATGAAAGAATGGTGGTTGTCTTGTAGGCAAATGAAGTAGATTTTCAAGTTTGTTTTGACTGTTTTTACTGTCTTATCCTATTTTTTTTTTTGTTTTTGCCGATTCTCTTGAAAGTAAGTTACAAACAAATTAATATTGCTTATCTGTTTGTGTTTATTATTGTTTTTATTAAATTATTATAAGATGATTTGATGTATCAAAATCTATCATTTATAAAATTATCTTTTAATATTTAAGTAATTTCATTTAGAGCAGCACATTTTATCTTTGGAATTAAAACTGTACATAGTTTTAAAAATTGCAATATGGTTGCTGCAAATGCTGATGTTCAGTTTTCAAACTGCTATTCAGGGACACCAACATGGAGAAATTAGATTCACCCTCAATCAGGAAACTACTGATTGCCAACTCTTCAATGTACAAATATCTAAGGACCTAAGTATATACAGAAACGTTTACAGAAAAAGTCATGCATTTGGAGCAAGATTAAAAATGAGACATTTGGCTAAGTTTGAAACAATGCTAAACTAAGCCATTCATAAAGTAAATATTTTAAGCTGCTTGAAAGTTTATACATCAAAAGATTCCAACAGTCAATGTGTTAGCCGTTAGGTCTCCACTCACATAGGGGTCATAAACCGCGGAGTCAGTATTAACTTCATGTCATACTTGTCTGGGTTGAAAGCTGTTTGGTAGCTAATATAACCTAAACTATGTTCTGTTATTTACTTTGATGTCAATACAATGACTTATCCTTCCCCATTCCTCAAAACATTTTTGACAGGTATTAAATAAACTCATTCCTTAGAGATGTTTTAATGCATTGCATCTATTTGTTTGTAATTATTCCATAGATATTTATATATAACACTTGAACATAATTTTTTAATTTTGATTTCAGATCTACAACTAGGAGGTTTTGTATGAAGAAACTGAAGTGGGATCTAGGTCATGGCGTTACCCTAGGAGTTGGAGTTTACAACATATACAGGTAGGTTTTCTAACACCAATAAGAACCTTTTTAGAAGCATATTGCTCTCTCTTTGCAGTAATTATTATTTGAGGTGTTAGCAGAGTACTAAAATTAAAATTTTAACCCAGCTAGTTTCCAGCTGCTTTTTGTTTTGCTCAATGCAACGTATGTCCAATCATACACTTGTATTTTGTATCTTGTAATTTTTTGTTCTTAATATTTGCTCTATTAATTCCCTTTCATAAATCTGTTTTCTAATTTCTGTTCATCATTTCTATGGAATTCTTTTCAGTGCCTATTAAAATTTTTATTACAGTAGATTTTGCAGCCTGAGTAACACATCTAAAGTAACGTTGATGTCTATTATATTTAATTCTGTTTGAACTTCTATCCATAGTTCTCAATTCAATGACTAACCGCATAAAAGAAAACAAATACGAAAAAATCCCAGACCCAACTAACAAATACCTTACTACAATAAAAAACCTAATAGTCACACACAGAAATACCCTAAACTATAACAATAAATTAAAATACCACACAAGACTTTATCCATTCAAACCATACGCACCAATATTAACAGGCATACAAAAAATCCACAAACCCGACAGACCATTTAGACCACTAATAAATTTCAAAACAGCACCATCATACATAATCGCAAAAATACTAGACAAAATAATAAGATCTAAAATACAAATGAACAACACATACAATATAAAAAATGGATATGAATTAATTAATCAAATAAAAAACGTAGAAGCAAACAACAACACTAAAATAATAAGTTATGACATAACTAACATGTACCCTAGTATCCCAATAGAAGAAACCATAGAAATAATGAAAAACAAACTAATATTTTCTTTTATTAACTTTCATTTATTTGATAAAAAATTTCATGGATCCCACATGTGCGTGATTTGAGGGTGAGATGCAACAGGAAATTGGATATGCTAAGGGTTCTTAGTGGTACGAATTGGGGAGCAGACAAAATATGTATGATATGGTTCTGTCGCTTGGCCGTTCGATTGAGCATTGACTATGGCTGTCAAGCCTATTCATCTGCATGAACTACAGTTCTGAAAACTCTTGATGCAGTCCACCACTTTAAACTTCGATTTGCAACTGGTGCGTTTAGAACTAGCCCAATCCCTAGCCTTCTTGTCGAGACTGGGGAACCTGCCTTATCAAGCCGATTTTAGATGTTACAAATATCTTACGTCTCTGGTCTCGGAAGCAAACCTAAACATCCGGCATTTAATGTAATGTTTAATAGCCCCTACAAACATAACAATAATGGACACGAATGTTCGACTGGTCCATTCAGTATAAGCACATCGAGCATAATCTATAACCTTGTGTTAGAATTTCCTATTACATTTGAACGATCAATATGCTATCTGCCTCCATGGACAATAAAAACACCACACTCCAATTTTTCATCGTCCAGTTATATCAAAAGCAATAATCTTGTAGTGGTGTACCACCAGGAGATTTTGGCAATCTACAGATCCCACAAATATAGTGACGTTATTTCACGGATAAGCATGTAGCATTTTTACGGCAGAACTGTTTGCAATTTTTAAAGCACCAACTGTCATTAAATCTAGATGACACACTTCCTTTTGTGTTATGATTCCAAGAGTGCTCTTCAGGCCCTTTAGGATGTTTTTTCTGTGAAGCCTTTAGTTGGGGATATATGTGTGTGCTATATACAATCTTCAATTCAGTGATGTTGGTGTAACATTCTGATGGGTTCCTGGTCACTGTGGAATCACCGGAAACGCAAAAGCAGACAAAGCGGCGAAGATTGCTACTACTATGGTGCCATCTACAAAACGTGTTATGGCATCTGACTATATACGTTTTATGAAACGTTCATTACTCGCTGTTTGGAATGTTGACTGGTAATGTGTGAATCACAATAAGTTGAGGGAAATTAAGGGTACTGTCCGTCCATGGATGTATTATATCCGTTTGAAATGTATTGAGGAAGTTGTGGTTACATGTTTTTGCGTTGGCCACTCTTGCCTAACTTATGGTTATCTGATGTATCACAAGAATCCACCATTGTGTTAGTTATGTGGTAATACTATCACAATCTGTCATATTTTGGTCAATTGTGGTGGTTTACAGCTAGCCTGTGACACTTTTAATATCCAAGGTAGTTTAAAGGTTGTGTTGAGAAACAATGCCGCGGCCGTCAGCCGTGTGATCGTATTCCTTCGCCACATTAATATATTTTTAAAATTATAATTAATTATACCACATATATTTATGTTTATGATAATTGCTTGGTGTTGGTTTTGAAATGTTTTTTTAATTATAGATTGTTATTTACTATGGTTGTTTATTAAGTTTTAAATTCTCTTGCTATAGAAATAATAATATTTATTTATCATTATTTACTGTTAGTGGTTTGATATTTATCATTATATATTTTTTGTTATTTAATTTTAAAATTTTGCAATTATTGTTTATTGTTGTTTGTTTTATATTTATTCGTTGTTTTGTAATATTTTGTTTTGTGTTTATTTTTTACACTTTTTTTGTGTTAGTCGCCACTCAAGATTGGCAATGATAACATAAATTGGTTTTTCCCCAGGAAAAAAGTATGGGTATATATATATATATATATATATATATATATATATATATATATATATATCGCAATATGTATTCTTGTGTATTAATAAAGAACTAAGTCAAAATAATAATACAAGAATTATAATTGAATTTACAATTCAAAGCTTGAACAATTGTTTAATATTCCTGATGATGTTGGTACTGTTAGCCAACGAAAAGCTTTGAATTGTAAATTCAATTATAATTCTTGTATTTGTATTTTGACTTAGTTCTTTATATATATATATATATATATATATATATATATATATATATATATATTTATATTTATATATAGATTTTTTGGACTAGGAGAATGACAGACTTACCTTGGTAAGAGTCCACTCTGTAGTCTTGAGATAGAAACACATAAAAGCACTTGAACAATGATATATTTCAACCACACAGTGGTCTTTGTCAATCGAAGAGAAAACACAAAAAGAAATATGAGAGAATGAAATAAAATAATTGTAATTACAAAGACCACTGTGTGGTTGAAATATATCATTGTTCAAGTGCTTTTATGTGTTTCTATCTCAAGACTACAGAGTGGACTCTTACCAAGGTAAGTCTGTCAGTCTCCTAGTCCAAAAAATCTAAATAATCTTTACCAACCAAAACTAACCTAAATAAATAAATAAATAAATATATATATATATATATATATATATATATATATATATATATATATATATATATATATATATATATATATTTAAGATCAAATAATATACACAAATACAGGAATATTTAATTTATTGAATAATAAACTCAAAGCTTTTCGTTGGTTTACATTACCAACATCCTCAGGAGTTACAATACTAAGAATGTATTGATTCTTAGGATGTATGATTCTTAGTATTGTAACTCCTGAGGATGTTGGTAATGTAAACCAACGAAAAGCTTTGAGTTTATTATTCAATAAATTAAATATTCCTGTATTTGTGTATATTATTTCATCTTAAAAATATTCTAACAGGAAAACACATTTGATATTATGTATATATATATACAGTCAACTCCCGATTATCCGGGATAATTACCGGCAGGGCCGTCACGGATAATGCGAAATCACAGTTAAAACAAATACCATAATATCCACAGTCCTACTTCTAACCAATGACTGTAAAAACAGCTGATAAATAGTACCGCCTCCTGTTTGCCTCTCCTCAAGCCGTGAATTAAAATTAGAGCCCCCACTCCTCCAGAACAGAAGAGAAAAAGCAAAATAAAAGGGCGATAATGCAGGATAATAGAGGACCGGAAACTACGTATCTGTGTGTGCGTGCGTCTGCTAATAGATACGCAATAGAGGCAGTGGTCGTGGTGAGGGGGAGAGGCGGAACGTCTTATCATCTGTTTTTGTACGCATTTCCGTATTTTGCTCCACACTGACCTACAGGATGTTTGTTTACACAAGGCAATAAAACTACAGCTGCTTGCATTCTGTTTGTCAACAACATTCTCTCTACCCTAAATAAAACTACGTAATCATATTGGTTATTGTACTGTACAATTGTACCTTTATTTTCCCAAAACATATGTAAAACAAATAAAACACTATTTACATTAAAAGAACTGTACATTGATATGATACGTGTTGACAATGTTTAAACACGGTTAAAATAGTCAGTGAGAGTTTTTTGTTTTTTTTTTCACTGGCTTCGCGTAAAACAAACTCATTAAACTCTTTGCAAAATTCCTCAGCTGATTGTTGATCGCCACTTAATTTTTCACCGCGAATGTCCAACTCGCGTATACTGTGACGTTGTTTAAAACGAGTAAGCCAGCCTGATGAAGCATCAAATGTGTCTTCTAGTCCCAAGGCATCAAAAAAAATTTCCCTTTCTCTAAACATATTGGTCCACTAATTGGTTGTCCTTGAGCTCGTTGATTATTGAACCACTCAAGTAAAGCCCCGGTAGAAGATAACGCGTAATTAGGGATTCGCGCGTCATAGAACCGCGTGAATTTATAAAAGGACGAGCGAGCGCGGGAGACTTTGGGTTTCTGACCGCACAGGTGCTCTCGATTCTTTATCTTGTTTGGATTTAGATTTTGTCTTGTTAGGAAAGAGCCGGCTTGGGCTCGACGCCGCTGCTCAAATGGGCTGTCGTGCCCGCAACATTGAGACGGTGTCGCCGTCATCATCAGAGCCACTCGGGCTCCAATGAAGAACTCTTGGAGCTAGAGATCGTCATCGTCGAGTTCAAAAAGAGGTCGTCGAGTTTCACTGATATCTGCCGGGGCGGAGTCCCGAAGACAGAGGTTAGAGGGTCCTCTAAAAACCCTTTTCAGGGCCAACAAAAAATATAACGTAAACTCAGACATGCTGCCGAAACTCTGCCCCCGACTGCGCGTCGCGCGGAAACAGGTAGGAAGAATTTAGGACACGGGGTGGCGAAGGCGATCGAGTTGACAGTCGATAAATTATTCCTGAAAGGTCACTGTTCACATTTGACTCCCTCCGCCCCACCGCTCTAAGTGAAGCTGACGATCCCGGTTGATCCGCAACCCGGTTGATGCAATCCCGGATAATCGGGAGTTGACTGTATATATATATATATATATATATATATATTCTAGATATTTAAAGTTATCCATTGTTTTTCCGTTGCACTGACTTTATGACACTAATAAATCACTAAATTTGAGTAATTTTATCCACCATTAAGTGCAATAATTTTACCTTGAGTGATGAGGTACCTTTCGGTCGTTGACCATTGTCGAATCACTGATTGTTCTCTGCTGTGGATGCTACGTCCGTGGAGCCGGTGTTTGTAGAAGTTACGCGCACTATTTCTTGATCTGTGTGTATGAGGTTTCTGTATAGTATGTCTTCTGTATATGTTGTTTGTAAATTCATTAAGTTGTTGTGTATATTTTTATAAATGTGGTATTTTTCTAGTGAGTTTAGTTCTATTGGGTTGTTATTTATTTCCAGTATGGTTAGGTTATTTTCGTAATTTGTAATTTCGTGTTTATGGGAAATTAGGTGTGCTGCAACATTTGATACTTTAGAATTTTTATTTTTGAATGCTCTATAATGTTCTTCAAATCTTATTTTAAACGTTCTGGATGTTTTTCCTATGTAAAAAGCGTTACAGTTGTTGCAAGTGATTTTGTAGATTCCTGATAGGTTATGGTTTTCTGAATTTGTTATGTGGTTTTTGTTACTAAGATATTTTATTATTTTGTTGTTTGGTTTGTAAGTTGGAGTGTAGTATTCTTTGTTGTATATATTTGTTATTTTTTCTATTTTGTTATTGGTATATTTATATTTTAGGTAGATTTTTTTATTTTTATTGTTTTCGTGTTCCGGTTGTAGTGTTGTGTTGAGGTTAGGTTTTTTTGTGAATTTATTGTATATATTTTTTATAATGTGTTTGTTGTATCCATTTTCTATTGCTATTTTTGTAATGTTATCTAATTCTTCATTTAATTTTTGTTTGTTATCCTGTGTGTATTTTATTGCTTTATTTATCATGTTACTGTAAGTGTTAATTTTGTGTGTCCAGGGGTGGTTAGATTTGTAGTGTATTGTGGTGTTGTTGGAAGTTGGTTTCCTGTATACTGTAGTTTCTATTTTATTATCATTTATATTTAAAGTAATGTCGAGGAAGTTGATTGTTCTATTTATTTCTGTTTCAACGGTGAATTGTATGTTTTCGTTGTATGTATTTAGTTTGTTTAATATTATGAGGTGTTCGTTGTGAATGGTAGGTTGGTATATTACAAGTATATCGTCTACATATCTTGTCCATAGTAAGATATTGTGTGTGTTTATTATAGGTTTAATTATTATTTGTTCAAAATGTTGTAAATATATTTCTGACATGACAGATGAAATGGGTGAACCCATGGGGAGTCCTGTTGTTTGTTTATAATATTTATTGTTAAATTGGAAGTAATTTTGGTTACATATGTGTTTGGTTAACGTAATGATACTATCTATTATGTTTCTTTGTTCGTTATTGTGTATCAGTTTGTTTTTTATTATTTCTATGGTTTCTTCTATTGGGATACTAGGGTACATGTTAGTTATGTCATAACTTATTATTTTTGTGTTGCTGTTTGTTTTTATCGTTTTTATTTTATTAATTAATTCGTATCCATTTTTTATATTATATGTGTTGTTGATGTGTATTTTAGCCCTTAGGATTTTGTCTAGGATTTTTGCGATTATGTAAGATGGTGCTGTTGTGAAATTTATTAGTGGTCTAAATGGTGTGTTTGGTTTATGGATTTTAGGTATCCCTGATAATATGGGTGCGCATGGTTTAAATGGGTATAATCTTGTGTGGTATTTTAATTTATTGTTATAGTTTAGTGTGTTACGGTGAGTGACTATTAAGTTTTTTATTGTAATAAGGTATTTGTTAGTTGGGTCTGGGATTTGTTCGTATTTATTTTCTTTTATGTAGTTAGTCATTGAATCGATATATTTGGTATTTTCTATTATTACTGGGGTATTTGTTTTATCTGATTTTAATATTAAGTAATCGTTGTTTTCTAGTTTTTCTTTGAGTTTTATAATTTCTTTTTTATTAATATATTGTTCTGTTTTTTTGTTTTTTTCCGTTTTTATTAGGTTAATTTTATTATTAATGTTATTTCTTATGTGTTCAGTATTTTGGTGGGTAATTTTGTGGATGTTAGATTCTGTGTCAACTATTAGGTTTTTTATTATTTGTTTTTTGTTGAAGTTAGGTAGGTTATATTTGAAGGAATTAGTTATTATTATTTTTTCTTTTTCAGTAAATTCTGTTTTAGTTAAGTTTATGAATTTATTATTGTTAGAGGTGTGGGTTGGTTTTAGGCTATTTTTTAGGTTATGTTGTTGTTTTGAAGTGTGGATTAGTGCTAGGCTATTTTTTAGGTTAAGTTGTTTTGATAAATTTTCGATTTTTTTGTTTTGTCTGTTAATAGTGTTTGTTTTATGTTTTATTATAATTTGTTGTATTTTTTCGTAAATAATAGGTGTGAGAGTGTCAAAAGTTTTCATTAATTCCAAATGGGTAGTGTATAGTTGTAAATTGATTTGGCTTTTTTTGTGGTAGGCAGCTTTAATGTTTTGTTTAATAATGTGTGATTCTGCTATTTTTGTTGCTTTATTGATAATAGTGTTTTGTTTATTTTTTATGTGTAATTGTGCGTATTTTGGTGTTATATTAAGAGTTAGGCATTTTTTATTAAATTGTATTTTGTTGATGCAGTTCTGGAGTTTGATTTTGAGGTTAATGTATTTACGGTACAGTTGTTTACCTTGGTAGGTATTAAATTCTAGATATTTAAAGTTATCCATTGTTTTTCCGTTGCACTGACTTTATGACACTAATAAATCACTAAATTTGAGTAATTTTATCCACCATTAAGTGCAATAATTTTACCTTGAGTGATGAGGTACCTTTCGGTCGTTGACCATTGTCGAATCACTGATTGTTCTCTGCTGTGGATGCTACGTCCGTGGAGCCGGTGTTTGTAGAAGTTACGCGCACTATTTCTTGATCTGTGTGTATGAGGTTTCTGTATAGTATGTCTTCTGTATATGTTGTTTGTAAATTCATTAAGTTGTTGTGTATATTTTTATAAATGTGGTATTTTTCTAGTGAGTTTAGTTCTATTGGGTTGTTATTTATTTCCAGTATGGTTAGGTTATTTTCGTAATTTGTAATTTCGTGTTTATGGGAAATTAGGTGTGCTGCAACATTTGATACTTTAGAATTTTTATTTTTGAATGCTCTATAATGTTCTTCAAATCTTATTTTAAACGTTCTGGATGTTTTTCCTATGTAAAAAGCGTTACAGTTGTTGCAAGTGATTTTGTAGATTCCTGATAGGTTATGGTTTTCTGAATTTGTTATGTGGTTTTTGTTACTAAGATATTTTATTATTTTGTTGTTTGGTTTGTAAGTTGGAGTGTAGTATTCTTTGTTGTATATATTTGTTATTTTTTCTATTTTGTTATTGGTATATTTATATTTTAGGTAGATTTTTTTATTTTTATTGTTTTCGTGTTCCGGTTGTAGTGTTGTGTTGAGGTTAGGTTTTTTTGTGAATTTATTGTATATATTTTTTATAATGTGTTTGTTGTATCCATTTTCTATTGCTATTTTTGTAATGTTATCTAATTCTTCATTTAATTTTTGTTTGTTATCCTGTGTGTATTTTATTGCTTTATTTATCATGTTACTGTAAGTGTTAATTTTGTGTGTCCAGGGGTGGTTAGATTTGTAGTGTATTGTGGTGTTGTTGGAAGTTGGTTTCCTGTATACTGTAGTTTCTATTTTATTATCATTTATATTTAAAGTAATGTCGAGGAAGTTGATTGTTCTATTTATTTCTGTTTCAACGGTGAATTGTATGTTTTCGTTGTATGTATTTAGTTTGTTTAATATTATGAGGTGTTCGTTGTGAATGGTAGGTTGGTATATTACAAGTATATCGTCTACATATCTTGTCCATAGTAAGATATTGTGTGTGTTTATTATAGGTTTAATTATTATTTGTTCAAAATGTTGTAAATATATTTCTGACATGACAGATGAAATGGGTGAACCCATGGGGAGTCCTGTTGTTTGTTTATAATATTTATTGTTAAATTGGAAGTAATTTTGGTTACATATGTGTTTGGTTAACGTAATGATACTATCTATTATGTTTCTTTGTTCGTTATTGTGTATCAGTTTGTTTTTTATTATTTCTATGGTTTCTTCTATTGGGATACTAGGGTACATGTTAGTTATGTCATAACTTATTATTTTTGTGTTGCTGTTTGTTTTTATCGTTTTTATTTTATTAATTAATTCGTATCCATTTTTTATATTATATGTGTTGTTGATGTGTATTTTAGCCCTTAGGATTTTGTCTAGGATTTTTGCGATTATGTAAGATGGTGCTGTTGTGAAATTTATTAGTGGTCTAAATGGTGTGTTTGGTTTATGGATTTTAGGTATCCCTGATAATATGGGTGCGCATGGTTTAAATGGGTATAATCTTGTGTGGTATTTTAATTTATTGTTATAGTTTAGTGTGTTACGGTGAGTGACTATTAAGTTTTTTATTGTAATAAGGTATTTGTTAGTTGGGTCTGGGATTTGTTCGTATTTATTTTCTTTTATGTAGTTAGTCATTGAATCGATATATTTGGTATTTTCTATTATTACTGGGGTATTTGTTTTATCTGATTTTAATATTAAGTAATCGTTGTTTTCTAGTTTTTCTTTGAGTTTTATAATTTCTTTTTTATTAATATATTGTTCTGTTTTTTTGTTTTTTTCCGTTTTTATTAGGTTAATTTTATTATTAATGTTATTTCTTATGTGTTCAGTATTTTGGTGGGTAATTTTGTGGATGTTAGATTCTGTGTCAACTATTAGGTTTTTTATTATTTGTTTTTTGTTGAAGTTAGGTAGGTTATATTTGAAGGAATTAGTTATTATTATTTTTTCTTTTTCAGTAAATTCTGTTTTAGTTAAGTTTATGAATTTATTATTGTTAGAGGTGTGGGTTGGTTTTAGGCTATTTTTTAGGTTATGTTGTTGTTTTGAAGTGTGGATTAGTGCTAGGCTATTTTTTAGGTTAAGTTGTTTTGATAAATTTTCGATTTTTTTGTTTTGTCTGTTAATAGTGTTTGTTTTATGTTTTATTATAATTTGTTGTATTTTTTCGTAAATAATAGGTGTGAGAGTGTCAAAAGTTTTCATTAATTCCAAATGGGTAGTGTATAGTTGTAAATTGATTTGGCTTTTTTTGTGGTAGGCAGCTTTAATGTTTTGTTTAATAATGTGTGATTCTGCTATTTTTGTTGCTTTATTGATAATAGTGTTTTGTTTATTTTTTATGTGTAATTGTGCGTATTTTGGTGTTATATTAAGAGTTAGGCATTTTTTATTAAATTGTATTTTGTTGATGCAGTTCTGGAGTTTGATTTTGAGGTTAATGTATTTACGGTACAGTTGTTTACCTTGGTAGGTATTAAATTCTAGATATTTAAAGTTATCCATTGTTTTTCCGTTGCACTGACTTTATGACACTAATAAATCACTAAATTTGAGTAATTTTATCCACCATTAAGTGCAATAATTTTACCTTGAGTGATGAGGTACCTTTCGGTCGTTGACCATTGTCGAATCACTGATTGTTCTCTGCTGTGGATGCTACGTCCGTGGAGCCGGTGTTTGTAGAAGTTACGCGCACTATTTACGAAAAAATACAACAAATTATAATAAAACATAAAACAAACACTATTAACAGACAAAACAAAAAAATCGAAAATTTATCAAAACAACTTAACCTAAAAAATAGCCTAGCACTAATCCACACTTCAAAACAACAACATAACCTAAAAAATAGCCTAAAACCAACCCACACCTCTAACAATAATAAATTCATAAACTTAACTAAAACAGAATTTACTGAAAAAGAAAAAATAATAATAACTAATTCCTTCAAATATAACCTACCTAACTTCAACAAAAAACAAATAATAAAAAACCTAATAGTTGACACAGAATCTAACATCCACAAAATTACCCACCAAAATACTGAACACATAAGAAATAACATTAATAATAAAATTAACCTAATAAAAACGGAAAAAAACAAAAAAACAGAACAATATATTAATAAAAAAGAAATTATAAAACTCAAAGAAAAACTAGAAAACAACGATTACTTAATATTAAAATCAGATAAAACAAATACCCCAGTAATAATAGAAAATACCAAATATATCGATTCAATGACTAACTACATAAAAGAAAATAAATACGAACAAATCCCAGACCCAACTAACAAATACCTTATTACAATAAAAAACTTAATAGTCACTCACCGTAACACACTAAACTATAACAATAAATTAAAATACCACACAAGATTATACCCATTTAAACCATGCGCACCCATATTATCAGGGATACCTAAAATCCATAAACCAAACACACCATTTAGACCACTAATAAATTTCACAACAGCACCATCTTACATAATCGCAAAAATCCTAGACAAAATCCTAAGGGCTAAAATACACATCAACAACACATATAATATAAAAAATGGATACGAATTAATTAATAAAATAAAAACGATAAAAACAAACAGCAACACAAAAATAATAAGTTATGACATAACTAACATGTACCCTAGTATCCCAATAGAAGAAACCATAGAAATAATAAAAAACAAACTGATACACAATAACGAACAAAGAAACATAATAGATAGTATCATTACGTTAACCAAACACATATGTAACCAAAATTACTTCCAATTTAACAATAAATATTATAAACAAACAACAGGACTCCCCATGGGTTCACCCATTTCATCTGTCATGTCAGAAATATATTTACAACATTTTGAACAAATAATAATTAAACCTATAATAAACACACACAATATCTTACTATGGACAAGATATGTAGACGATATACTTGTAATATACCAACCTACCATTCACAACGAACACCTCATAATATTAAACAAACTAAATACATACAACGAAAACATACAATTCACCGTTGAAACAGAAATAAATAGAACAATCAACTTCCTCGACATTACTTTAAATATAAATGATAATAAAATAGAAACTACAGTATACAGGAAACCAACTTCCAACAACACCACAATACACTACAAATCTAACCACCCCTGGACACACAAAATTAACACTTACAGTAACATGATAAATAAAGCAATAAAATACACACAGGATAACAAACAAAAATTAAATGAAGAATTAGATAACATTACAAAAATAGCAATAGAAAATGGATACAACAAACACATTATAAAAAATATATACAATAAATTCACAAAAAAACCTAACCTCAACACAACACTACAACCGGAACACGAAAACAATAAAAATAAAAAAATCTACCTAAAATATAAATATACCAATAACAAAATAGAAAAAATAACAAATATATACAACAAAGAATACTACACTCCAACTTACAAACCAAACAACAAAATAATAAAATATCTTAGTAACAAAAACCACATAACAAATTCAGAAAACCATAACCTATCAGGAATCTACAAAATCACTTGCAACAACTGTAACGCTTTTTACATAGGAAAAACATCCAGAACGTTTAAAATAAGATTTGAAGAACATTATAGAGCATTCAAAAATAAAAATTCTAAAGTATCAAATGTTGCAGCACACCTAATTTCCCATAAACACGAAATTACAAATTACGAAAATAACCTAACCATACTGGAAATAAATAACAACCCAATAGAACTAAACTCACTAGAAAAATACCACATTTATAAAAATATACACAACAACTTAATGAATTTACAAACAACATATACAGAAGACATACTATACAGAAACCTCATACACACAGATCAAGAAATAGTGCGCGTAACTTCTACAAACACCGGCTCCACGGACGTAGCATCCACAGCAGAGAACAATCAGTGATTCGACAATGGTCAACGACCGAAAGGTACCTCATCACTCAAGGTAAAATTATTGCACTTAATGGTGGATAAAATTACTCAAATTTAGTGATTTATTAGTGTCATAAAGTCAGTGCAACGGAAAAACAATGGATAACTTTAAATATCTAGAATTTAATACCTACCAAGGTAAACAACTGTACCGTAAATACATTAACCTCAAAATCAAACTCCAGAACTGCATCAACAAAATACAATTTAATAAAAAATGCCTAACTCTTAATATAACACCAAAATACGCACAATTACACATAAAAAATAAACAAAACACTATTATCAATAAAGCAACAAAAATAGCAGAATCACACATTATTAAACAAAACATTAAAGCTGCCTACCACAAAAAAAGCCAAATCAATTTACAACTATACACTACCCATTTGGAATTAATGAAAACTTTTGACACTCTCACACCTATTATTTACGAAAAAATACAACAAATTATAATAAAACATAAAACAAACACTATTAACAGACAAAACAAAAAAATCGAAAATTTATCAAAACAACTTAACCTAAAAAATAGCCTAGCACTAATCCACACTTCAAAACAACAACATAACCTAAAAAATAGCCTAAAACCAACCCACACCTCTAACAATAATAAATTCATAAACTTAACTAAAACAGAATTTACTGAAAAAGAAAAAATAATAATAACTAATTCCTTCAAATATAACCTACCTAACTTCAACAAAAAACAAATAATAAAAAACCTAATAGTTGACACAGAATCTAACATCCACAAAATTACCCACCAAAATACTGAACACATAAGAAATAACATTAATAATAAAATTAACCTAATAAAAACGGAAAAAAACAAAAAAACAGAACAATATATTAATAAAAAAGAAATTATAAAACTCAAAGAAAAACTAGAAAACAACGATTACTTAATATTAAAATCAGATAAAACAAATACCCCAGTAATAATAGAAAATACCAAATATATCGATTCAATGACTAACTACATAAAAGAAAATAAATACGAACAAATCCCAGACCCAACTAACAAATACCTTATTACAATAAAAAACTTAATAGTCACTCACCGTAACACACTAAACTATAACAATAAATTAAAATACCACACAAGATTATACCCATTTAAACCATGCGCACCCATATTATCAGGGATACCTAAAATCCATAAACCAAACACACCATTTAGACCACTAATAAATTTCACAACAGCACCATCTTACATAATCGCAAAAATCCTAGACAAAATCCTAAGGGCTAAAATACACATCAACAACACATATAATATAAAAAATGGATACGAATTAATTAATAAAATAAAAACGATAAAAACAAACAGCAACACAAAAATAATAAGTTATGACATAACTAACATGTACCCTAGTATCCCAATAGAAGAAACCATAGAAATAATAAAAAACAAACTGATACACAATAACGAACAAAGAAACATAATAGATAGTATCATTACGTTAACCAAACACATATGTAACCAAAATTACTTCCAATTTAACAATAAATATTATAAACAAACAACAGGACTCCCCATGGGTTCACCCATTTCATCTGTCATGTCAGAAATATATTTACAACATTTTGAACAAATAATAATTAAACCTATAATAAACACACACAATATCTTACTATGGACAAGATATGTAGACGATATACTTGTAATATACCAACCTACCATTCACAACGAACACCTCATAATATTAAACAAACTAAATACATACAACGAAAACATACAATTCACCGTTGAAACAGAAATAAATAGAACAATCAACTTCCTCGACATTACTTTAAATATAAATGATAATAAAATAGAAACTACAGTATACAGGAAACCAACTTCCAACAACACCACAATACACTACAAATCTAACCACCCCTGGACACACAAAATTAACACTTACAGTAACATGATAAATAAAGCAATAAAATACACACAGGATAACAAACAAAAATTAAATGAAGAATTAGATAACATTACAAAAATAGCAATAGAAAATGGATACAACAAACACATTATAAAAAATATATACAATAAATTCACAAAAAAACCTAACCTCAACACAACACTACAACCGGAACACGAAAACAATAAAAATAAAAAAATCTACCTAAAATATAAATATACCAATAACAAAATAGAAAAAATAACAAATATATACAACAAAGAATACTACACTCCAACTTACAAACCAAACAACAAAATAATAAAATATCTTAGTAACAAAAACCACATAACAAATTCAGAAAACCATAACCTATCAGGAATCTACAAAATCACTTGCAACAACTGTAACGCTTTTTACATAGGAAAAACATCCAGAACGTTTAAAATAAGATTTGAAGAACATTATAGAGCATTCAAAAATAAAAATTCTAAAGTATCAAATGTTGCAGCACACCTAATTTCCCATAAACACGAAATTACAAATTACGAAAATAACCTAACCATACTGGAAATAAATAACAACCCAATAGAACTAAACTCACTAGAAAAATACCACATTTATAAAAATATACACAACAACTTAATGAATTTACAAACAACATATACAGAAGACATACTATACAGAAACCTCATACACACAGATCAAGAAATAGTGCGCGTAACTTCTACAAACACCGGCTCCACGGACGTAGCATCCACAGCAGAGAACAATCAGTGATTCGACAATGGTCAACGACCGAAAGGTACCTCATCACTCAAGGTAAAATTATTGCACTTAATGGTGGATAAAATTACTCAAATTTAGTGATTTATTAGTGTCATAAAGTCAGTGCAACGGAAAAACAATGGATAACTTTAAATATCTAGAATTTAATACCTACCAAGGTAAACAACTGTACCGTAAATACATTAACCTCAAAATCAAACTCCAGAACTGCATCAACAAAATACAATTTAATAAAAAATGCCTAACTCTTAATATAACACCAAAATACGCACAATTACACATAAAAAATAAACAAAACACTATTATCAATAAAGCAACAAAAATAGCAGAATCACACATTATTAAACAAAACATTAAAGCTGCCTACCACAAAAAAAGCCAAATCAATTTACAACTATACACTACCCATTTGGAATTAATGAAAACTTTTGACACTCTCACACCTATTATTTACGAAAAAATACAACAAATTATAATAAAACATAAAACAAACACTATTAACAGACAAAACAAAAAAATCGAAAATTTATCAAAACAACTTAACCTAAAAAATAGCCTAGCACTAATCCACACTTCAAAACAACAACATAACCTAAAAAATAGCCTAAAACCAACCCACACCTCTAACAATAATAAATTCATAAACTTAACTAAAACAGAATTTACTGAAAAAGAAAAAATAATAATAACTAATTCCTTCAAATATAACCTACCTAACTTCAACAAAAAACAAATAATAAAAAACCTAATAGTTGACACAGAATCTAACATCCACAAAATTACCCACCAAAATACTGAACACATAAGAAATAACATTAATAATAAAATTAACCTAATAAAAACGGAAAAAAACAAAAAAACAGAACAATATATTAATAAAAAAGAAATTATAAAACTCAAAGAAAAACTAGAAAACAACGATTACTTAATATTAAAATCAGATAAAACAAATACCCCAGTAATAATAGAAAATACCAAATATATCGATTCAATGACTAACTACATAAAAGAAAATAAATACGAACAAATCCCAGACCCAACTAACAAATACCTTATTACAATAAAAAACTTAATAGTCACTCACCGTAACACACTAAACTATAACAATAAATTAAAATACCACACAAGATTATACCCATTTAAACCATGCGCACCCATATTATCAGGGATACCTAAAATCCATAAACCAAACACACCATTTAGACCACTAATAAATTTCACAACAGCACCATCTTACATAATCGCAAAAATCCTAGACAAAATCCTAAGGGCTAAAATACACATCAACAACACATATAATATAAAAAATGGATACGAATTAATTAATAAAATAAAAACGATAAAAACAAACAGCAACACAAAAATAATAAGTTATGACATAACTAACATGTACCCTAGTATCCCAATAGAAGAAACCATAGAAATAATAAAAAACAAACTGATACACAATAACGAACAAAGAAACATAATAGATAGTATCATTACGTTAACCAAACACATATGTAACCAAAATTACTTCCAATTTAACAATAAATATTATAAACAAACAACAGGACTCCCCATGGGTTCACCCATTTCATCTGTCATGTCAGAAATATATTTACAACATTTTGAACAAATAATAATTAAACCTATAATAAACACACACAATATCTTACTATGGACAAGATATGTAGACGATATACTTGTAATATACCAACCTACCATTCACAACGAACACCTCATAATATTAAACAAACTAAATACATACAACGAAAACATACAATTCACCGTTGAAACAGAAATAAATAGAACAATCAACTTCCTCGACATTACTTTAAATATAAATGATAATAAAATAGAAACTACAGTATACAGGAAACCAACTTCCAACAACACCACAATACACTACAAATCTAACCACCCCTGGACACACAAAATTAACACTTACAGTAACATGATAAATAAAGCAATAAAATACACACAGGATAACAAACAAAAATTAAATGAAGAATTAGATAACATTACAAAAATAGCAATAGAAAATGGATACAACAAACACATTATAAAAAATATATACAATAAATTCACAAAAAAACCTAACCTCAACACAACACTACAACCGGAACACGAAAACAATAAAAATAAAAAAATCTACCTAAAATATAAATATACCAATAACAAAATAGAAAAAATAACAAATATATACAACAAAGAATACTACACTCCAACTTACAAACCAAACAACAAAATAATAAAATATCTTAGTAACAAAAACCACATAACAAATTCAGAAAACCATAACCTATCAGGAATCTACAAAATCACTTGCAACAACTGTAACGCTTTTTACATAGGAAAAACATCCAGAACGTTTAAAATAAGATTTGAAGAACATTATAGAGCATTCAAAAATAAAAATTCTAAAGTATCAAATGTTGCAGCACACCTAATTTCCCATAAACACGAAATTACAAATTACGAAAATAACCTAACCATACTGGAAATAAATAACAACCCAATAGAACTAAACTCACTAGAAAAATACCACATTTATAAAAATATACACAACAACTTAATGAATTTACAAACAACATATACAGAAGACATACTATACAGAAACCTCATACACACAGATCAAGAAATAGTGCGCGTAACTTCTACAAACACCGGCTCCACGGACGTAGCATCCACAGCAGAGAACAATCAGTGATTCGACAATGGTCAACGACCGAAAGGTACCTCATCACTCAAGGTAAAATTATTGCACTTAATGGTGGATAAAATTACTCAAATTTAGTGATTTATTAGTGTCATATATATATATATATATATATATATATATATATATATATATTATAACCTAAGTTATTTAAAATAAGTTTTTTCTTCAGGTTATATATGTAATTACCTTACCTTCTATAGTCTCACTTTCAGGTTTCTAAATAATTAACACCAATATCAAATTTAACATCACTTGCATTTATTCGTGACATTTAATTATTACACATTATACCAAATTACCTTCATACTATTTAGTGACAAATTTGATTGCTTAACTAATATTACAATTACTAAAAAAGGTAGACTCTTGAGGCTTTAGGTTTTTATTACAATAAAGTTTAATAATTACAGTGTTAATTGCTCTTTCTCACGGTTTGTTAATATGGACATTTTATAAATTAGAAAGTGGTGAAAAAAAACTAGATTAATATTTTATACGAATGAATTTAAAATTATTCTGAATTTACTGTTTATAAAGCTCTGTTATCTAATTTTAATGTAAGAAGAAAGTACTTATTGTTTGTGGAGTTCCTGGAATCTTGACCGTTGATAGCAGCTTCGCTTCACTTTTCGCATATCTAATTTATTTTCCTAATTCTTTACTAAATCATTTACGTCACACTTTTTTAAATTTTACACATAAAAAAACTTACAATTACCTTAATTCTATTAATCAAAATTTATCCCTTATTAACATTTCTGACACGGTAAAATATACAAGAAAACAGTGTTGCAGAGTTTTATATATATAAAGAGAGTGTGAAGAAATAGAAGGAATTGAAAAATGGGAAAACCCTACTGATTTAAATAAAATTATTTTACGTTATATAATACTTTTTATTACTTGTAGGAAAGTAACAATTAAAAAAGACTGGATACATCGAACAACAAATGAACCTGTAAGATCTGTGAGACAGATGTTTCATTCAGTAAGTATTAATTATTTTTTTAACGTTTATTAATTTGTATGCATACAAAAATTCACAAAGATGACTTTAAAGTAGTTTAATTTAATTTGAAACTTTGACTATACTGTAACACTTTAAAGCTATAGTGTATATATAAAGGACAATATATGAGCTGAAACAGTCAGTGTTGAACCAGTAGACAATCCATATTAAATAATAATTTGTTGTTGTATATTGCAGTTTTAATCATTTCTTTGGTTCACAGTACTCTATATGTTTCAAATTATTCACAGTTTTGTACATTTTTCCATGCATTACCTTTATCAACCCATATGGCGTATGAATACATATTTTTACTGCTTCATCACTGAAATTAGATATTATTATTATTATTTATATACATTATTATTTATAATATATATGATGAATAGTTAACATCCAAATGCGCCTGTTCATTTTGTAGTCAATAAAAATACAGTTCCGCCAGAAGCTCATCTAGCAACTGCTTACTAGATTCGCGACAATTTGCATTTCAACTGTTGTTGGGCTCACGTTGCCATGGTGAAAGTACATTTTTGTGCACTACAAAATAAATGAATGTACTCTGGATATTAACTCTTCATCATATTTTACCATTCGTAAAGAAATGCGTATCAACATATATATATATATATATATATATATATATTCTTGATATTTAACGTTATCCATTGTTTTTCTGTTGCACTGACTTTATGAAGTTAACATATTACTATTGTAAGTAATTTTATCCACCATTAAGTGCAATAATTTTACCTTGAGTGATGAGGCACCTTTCGGTCAATTGACCATTGTCGAATCACTGATGTTTTTCTGTTGTAGATGTTCGGTCTGTGAAGTTGGTGTTTGTTGACGTTACGCGCACTTTTTCTTGATCTGTGTGTATGATGTTTCTATATAGTATGTCTTCTGTATATGTTGTTTGTAGATTCATTAAATTGTTATGTATGTTTTTATAAAGTAAGTAAGTTGGAGTGTAGTATCCTTTGTTGTATATATTTGTTATTTTTTCTATTTTGTTATTGGTGTATTTATATTTTAGGTAGATTTTTTTATTTTCATTATTTTCGTGTTCCGGTTGTAGTGTTGTGTTGAGGTTAGGTTTTTTTGTGAATTTATTGTATATATTTTTTATAATGTGTTTGTTGTATCCATTTTCTATTGCTATTTTTGTAATGTTATCTAATTCTTCATTTAATTTTTGTTTGTTATCCTGTGTGTATTTTATTACTTTATTTATCATGTTACTGTAAGTGTTAATTTTGTGTGTCCAGGGGTGGTTAGATTTGTAGTGTATTGTGGTGTTGTTGGAAGTAGGTTTCCTGTATACTGTAGTTTCTATTTTATTATCATTTATATTTAAAGTGATGTCGAGGAAGTTGATTGTTCTATTTGTTTCTGTTTCAACGGTGAATTGTATGTTTTCGTTGTATGTATTTAGTTTGTTTAATATTATGATGTGTTCGTTGTGAATGGTAGGTTGGTATATTACAAGTATATCGTCTACATACCTTGACCATAGTGAGATATTGTGTGTGTTTATTATAGGTTTAATTATTATTTGTTCAAAGTGTTGTAAATATATTTCTGACATGACAGATGATATGGGTGAACCCATGGGGAGTCCTGTTGTTTGTTTATAATATTTATTGTTAAATTGGAAGTAATTTTGGTTACATATGTGTTTGGTTAGCGTAATGATACTATCTATTATGTTTCTTTTTTCGTTATTGTGTATCAGTTTGTTTTTTTTTTTTTTTTTTTTCTATGGTTTCTTCTATTGGGATACTAGGGTACATGTTAGTTATGTCATAACTTATTATTTTTGTGTTGCTGTTTGTTTTTATCGTTTTTATTTTATTAATTAATTCGTATCCATTTTTTATATTGTATGTGTTGTTGATATGTATTTTAGATCTTATGATTTTGTCTAAAATTTTTACGATTATGTAAGATGGTGCTGTTGTGAAATTTATTAGTGGTCTAAATGGTGTGTTGGGTTTGTGGATTTTTTGTATCCCTGATAATATTGGTGCGCATGGTTTGAATGGGTATAGTCTTGTGTGGTATTTTAATTTATTGTTATAGTTTAGGGTGTTTCGGTGAGTGACTATTAAGTTTTTTATTGTAATAAGGTATTTGCTAGTTGGGTCTGGGATTTGTTCGTATTTATTTTCTTTTATGTAGTTAGTCATTGAATCGATATATTTGGTATTTTCTATTATTACTGGTGTATTTGTTTTATCTGATTTTAATATTAAGTAGTCGTTGTTTTCTAGTTTTTCTCTGAGTTTTATAATTTCTTTTTTATTAATATATTGTTCCGTTTTTTTGTTTTTTCCGTTTTTATTAGGATAATTTTATTATTAATATTGTTTCTTATGTGTTCAGTATTTTGGTGGTAATTTTGTGGATGTTAGATTCTGTGTCAACTATTAGGTTTTTTATTATTTGTTTTTTGTTGAAGTTAGGTAGGTTATATTTGAAGGAATTTGTTATTACCCCTGGACACACAAAATTAACACTTACAGTAACATGATAAATACAGCAATAAAATACACACAGGATAACAAACAAAAATTAAATGAAGAATTAGATAACATTACAAAAATAGCAATAGAAAATGGATACAACAAACACATTATAAAAAATATATACAATACATTCACAAAAAAACCTAACCTCAACACAACACTACAACCGGAACACGAAAATAATGAAAATAAAAAAATCTACCTAAAATATAAATACACCAATAACAAAATAGAAAAAATAACAAATATATACAACAAAGAATACTACACTCCAACTTACAAACCAAACAACAAAATAATAAAATATCGTAATAACACAAACCACAAAACAAATTCAGAAAAACATAACCTATCAGGAGTTTACAAAATCACATGCAACAACTGTAACGCTTTTTACATAGGAAAAACAACCAGAACATTTAAAATAAGATTTGAAGAACATTATAGAGCATTCAAAAACAAAAATTCTAAAGTATCAAATGTTGCAGCACACCTAATATCCCATAAACATGAAATAACAAATTACGAAAATAACCTAACCATA
The DNA here is from genome assembly GCA_036971475.1 of Prosapia bicincta. Classification (NCBI taxonomy): domain Eukaryota; kingdom Metazoa; phylum Arthropoda; class Insecta; order Hemiptera; family Cercopidae; genus Prosapia; species Prosapia bicincta. The sequence continues at coordinate 90,790,387 of JBAIZL010000001.1, read as the reverse complement.
CTTGAAATAAATAACATCCCAATAGAACTAAACTCACTAGAAAAATACCACATTTATAAAAACATACATAACAATTTAATGAATCTACAAACAACATATACAGAAGACATACTATATAGAAACATCATACACACAGATCAAGAAAAGGGGCGCGTAACGTCAACAAACACCAACTTCACAGACCGAACATCTACAACAGAAAAACATCAGTGATTCGACAATGGTCAATTGACCGAAAGGTGCCTCATCACTCAAGGTAAAATTATTGCACTTAATGGTGGATAAAATTACTTACAATAGTAATATATTAACTTCATATATATATATATATATATATATATATATATATATATATATATATATATATATATTTAGGTTAGTTCTAGTAGAGCTTAAAGCTTATTTAGGAATTTTTTGGACTTGATAGGAGACTGACAGACTTACCTAAAGGCAATAGTCCAAAACTGCAATCTCTTGGAAATAAGCACATATAAAACACTTAATACACTTTTATTTGAAATATTTCGATCAACATGATCTTCTTCAGTCAAGAAAGAGAAAACAAAACTTGACTTTTGTTTTTCTCTTTCTTGACTGAAGAAGATCATGTTGATCGAAATATTTCAAATAAAAGTGTATTAAGTGTTTTATATGTGCTTATTTCCAAGAGATTGCAGTTTTGGACTATTGCCTTTAGGTAAGTCTGTCAGTCTCCTATCAAGTCCAAAAAATTCCTATATATATATATATATATATATATATATATATATATATATATATATATATTAAAACAACACAGGTTATTCAAATACAAGAATATTTATTATTTTAAATCCAAAGCTTTTCGTTGGCAAACAGTACCAACAACATCAGGAATGAAAATTACAATGATTGTAATTTTCATTCCTGATGATGTTGGTACTGTTTGCCAACAAAAAGCTTTGGATTTAAAATAATAAATATTCTTGTATTTGAATAACCTGTGTTTTTTTAAATTATGAAACAAGAAAACGTATTTTATATATATATATATATATATATATATATATATATATATATATATATATATCACTTACACTATAATGTACTTGAACAAGAATCTTACTTTGTATATATGTGAGTTAACTTTCAAAGACTAATTATGGTGTCTTCATTGTTGAGCATCAACTAAAAACATATATATACAGTAGAGTCTTGATAATTTGAGAGGAAAGGGACCGAGACCCCCCCCCACAGATACCTGATAACTCGAATTATACAGAAATAAGTTCCTCTGTATTAGAAAAAAATAGGACCTCTAATGAACCTCAATACAGTAAAACCCCTCATGTCCAGATCAGTGTGGTGACAGGCCAATCCAGATTTATTAATAGCGAGAATAAAGACTAGTCCAGGTAATCATTAGTGTCTTCATTGTTTAATTGATTTGTTTGGTTCAAGAGAGTTTATTTTCTGATATGTCATGCACAAGACTAGACATTTGGGCTTTCTAAGGTATATTTGTCGACTGTCAAAACTTATAGCGTAAATAAAGAAAGATATTTATGTCTCATTGACCTTCTGTAAGACATCTAAACAGAAATGTTAAGGATATTCAACCAAACTGATGCAGTTAGGAAATATACCAATCTGTAGAACACCAGTGATACAACAGAATAAGGAAGAAAAAATATACTGTATTGATATAAACATTTCTTGGAAGCCTGACTGATTTCCTTTGCATGGCGAATTGATATAATTATTTCTTGAACGCCTGATTCAATTTCCTCTATGGCTATAAACATATCTTGGACTCCCTGTTCATTTCCTTTCAACTGGATAAAATAGGCTCAAAAAGCAAAAGGCTTGAATTTAACGAAAATCGGGAGTCGGATTTTCGAGACACTCGAAAATATATATACACTGTATATATATATATATATATATTTATATTTATTTATAACTTTAAGAGATTGTAGCACACGGTCGCAAAGTATCAAAAGGCAGTCAGTCATAAATCTTTTGGCCAAAAAGGGTCACTGCATCCTCATGGTATTCCATAAATAATAATATACTTTGAAACATTTCATTGTATGTACACCAATACGTGATCCCGATCATTGGAGGGGCAATTAAGTTCGACATGCAGATTTATGGAGAAAAATCTCTAAAAATGTAGAAAAGCACGTAAAAGCATGTCCAGCTAACACCTGCAGCTTAAAAAATTTTCAAAAGTGCCCACTAAGCATAGAGAAAGCGAAGAAGAAGACTTTCTGATAGTGCAGAAGAAAATTTATTGGCAAAACGTAATCAATGAAATTCGAAGAAGAGATGAAACCAATACAGAAACAATCCAAGAGAAACATGAGGTGAGTTAGCCAAAATCCAAGACTCAACAAGACAAAATCCAGACAACAGATTAATTTTGGAAACAAGTTCTGAATTGAAATTAGAAAGATAAAGTTGGAAAGTAAAAGCAGTAAGTGATATTAAGTGAGGGATATAATTAAGTAATAACTGATAATAAGTAAGGGAGAAAATTAAGTAGTAAGTTGTATTAGTAAGGGATTGAATTTATTTTTTATTCCAAAAAATACTTACAATTTACAGCTTATGATTATTTTTTATGTTCAAAGTGTTTTCCGTCTTCACTAATACATCTTTTACTTCTCTCTCAAACGCTGTTACATACTCTATGGCATAGTCTGGTATCACTGTCTAAATTTTCAAATACCTCATGTATGTAGTATTTCATTTCTTCAATGGTCTGAGGCTTTTGAGAATAAACATAGTCCTTGACAACACCACATAAGAAAAAATCCATCGGCATGATATTTGGTGAACATAGAGGCATGTCAATATCTGCTCTTTGCCCAATAAAAGGTTTTCGGAAAGTTTTGTTTAAATAATCGCGAAATTCAGTAGCATAATGTAGTGGAGCAAAATCTTGTTGAAAATACAGTTCTTAAAAGTGTTCAGCGTAAATCATGAGTCCTGGTACCACTTAATTCTAAAGCATATCCAAGTATTGTTCTCATGTCATAGTTCCTTTAAAAAAATATGGTCCAAGTATGTCAAATAATGATATTGCCCATCCCCTCTGACCCTCACACCAGGTTGATTTAGCTTATTTTCTAACGAAACATTTTGATTGTCAGTATAGCAGTAACTATAGTTATGTCTGTTAACTTGTCCAATTAACTTAAAATAGGCCTCATCATACCACACAATTTTATTGAGCAATTTAGGATTGAGTTTCTGTTGGTTAAGCATCAATTCACAAAATTTAAGACTTCGATCCGGATCATCTTCAAGTAACCCATGTAGTAAACATGGAATGTAAGCAATAAAACTCAAGAATAAAATCGTGTTTGTGTAACAATCTTTGCACAGACCTTCGTGATAAATATAGCTCAGATGCTAATTGTATGGTTGATTTTCGTTGACTTTAGGTAATAGCAAAACACTCACAATTCATGTTCCTCAGTTGTACCATTGTTGGGCAGCCAGATCTTGGTGCATCCATAATAGATTTATGTTGTTCAAATTTATCTCGTATGTCATACACAGTTTGTCTAGATGATGGTTTTGATCTAAAGTGTCTAGCCCATTCACTAACAACTGCAGTAGCACCACTTTTATAAAATGTTTTTAAAGCAAAGATTCTTTCATTAACATCGGAACAACTGTAAAAACGTCTCAGATATCACGCGCTTACGGTGTCCGCAGTTTCAATTACATCCAGTATGCTGTAACGCTGAGAATCAAAAAATAGTTGATATTCAACCATTTGTAAATTGTAAACACCCTAATCTGGGTTAGTTTGTTATTACGTATACAGTACTGTATTGTTTACATACAGTAGCATTTCCTTGTTGGTTGTTGAGTCATTGGATTCCACAGCCTTACTGCTTTCTTCTGAAATCTTTTCCTGTGGCTACAGTAGCCTGTTTGCTGCACTTGACCGTGTTAGTAGGACAGTATTTGCGAAATTGACTTGTAAATATTCTTAATAATGGCCAGAAGGTTTATGGCCACGAAGCTTAATGAAGAGTCCAATAGTGCTAAGTCTAACAGAAACTAAAGTGTTCTTACTTTAAACGAAAAAGTGAATATTTTGGATATGATTGAGGTTGAAAGAAAATCGTACAAGTGCATTGCGAGATTGTATAACAAAAACGACTATTCGGGAAATTTTCAAAAGCTGTAACAAAATTCGTCCAAGTTTTTCTATTTAATGGGACAGTACAAAGGTCACTGCTACAGTGATTGGTAAAACTTTAAAGAAAGTGGAAAAGACCTTGAATATCTGGGTGGAAGATGAATAGGAACAAGATATCTGTTGATAGAAATGTATTACAACAAAAAGCATTGAGTTTATACAAAGATTTTCTGGAAAAAGTGATGAAGAAAAGCAGAGCATTCAGTTTACTGCAAGCTGAGGGTGATTGCATAGATTTTGGAACAGATGCAATTTAAAAAACATTAAAATTGTAGAAGTGAATCTGCTGATATGGAAGCTTCACCCACGTTTCCGACCAAGTTTAAGATAATGAGGAGGGGAATATGAACCTAGGCAAGTTTTAAACTGCAATGAGATGGGACTTTATTGGAAGAAAATGCACAGTAGGACCTACATTAAAAAAAAGGCAAAAACAAGGTCCTGGATTTAAAGCATGGAAGGATCGATTAACTCTGTTACTATGTGAGAATGCAGCTGGACATATGATCAAGGCTGGTGTTATTTACCAAGCAAAAACTTCTCGTTCTCTAAAAAATATAAATAAAATTGTTTTCCCGTCGTCTGGCAATATAACTGCAGGATGTGGATGATGGCAGTATTATTTACTGAATGATTTTGTGGATGTTTTATCCCTGAAGTGGAGAGGTATTTAGAGAAGGAAGGGTTAGCATTCCCTGTTTTATTAATAATTGACAATACTCCAGGCCATCCTCAGTCCCTCTGAACCGAGAATGAAAATGTTTTGCAGTTGTGTTTATGCCACCCAACACAACTGCGATACTACAGCTGCTTAACCAGGATGCCATTAGACGTGTCTTGACACTCATACACACTCCAAGAGTTTTGGACTCCGATCTTAATGTCATGCAATGCTGGAGATTGTTCAATATAATTTATATTAAAGTAGCATTGGGTGAACTAAAACCACAAATGGTCAGAGCCTGTTGGAAGAATTTGTGAAAAGATGTTGAATCTGATAGTGATATGAATAGCTTCCCAAGGGTCGATGGAGATGTTACAGCAAGCATTAAGGTATGAGGGAGGAGTTTAATTTTTTTTTAAATAATTTTTTTTTATTTGATTCCTTTGTTTGTTTGCAGAGTACTGGAGCATTGTTATTACCTTCTGACATAGAACACGTGTTAAACATAGCTGGAGAAAAAATCGTGTTCACACCTGTACGTATATCACTTAAATCTTGTTAAACTAATTATATTTGTTCATTAAATTGTGATATATTCATAATTTAACAACCTGTTTTATTTTGATAATTTAGGTATTGAATGCTTTTAATATCTTTTACTATATTTCTGTATATTTTAAAATAATACCATGTTTGCATGAAGAAGGTAATAAATGTAAAAGGAATGACTTATATTTTTTTTATAATAATGCTTTTTACTAGTGCATTAGGATTGACAAATGGTGATTGATTTTAATTTTGATCTAGCTGTCACGCTATGGAGTTATATTTTAGAAACTTCTGTTTTAATCAAGTTTGTATACTCTGAAGAATTAGGTATGCATAAGGTATTCCGTTGAATGTCTTTTCAAAATTGAACACTACCTTTACCATATCTTGTCCATGTAAACATTTAGGTTTAGTAAGACATCAAATCCAAGATTCAAATTATTTTATATCATTCAATCTATGATAATTTTCAAATGGGATTGATCTACAGGGAGAGGCATTATGATTCCCTTTTTTCAAAACTTCATAAAACCCATTTTAAAACTACCATTTTTTAGTGGTTGTTTTAGCATGCTATATAAGAGTGAACTGTAAGCAGCCATTTTATGTTGTGGGGGATGGTTAGAGTAGTTTGATTGATTCTTTTGTTTCAAGAGAGTTTATTTTCTGATATGTCACACACGAGGCTAGACATCTGTGTTTTCTGAGGTATATTTATCGACTCTAGAAACTTCATAAATAAAGACAAATATTTATGGCGCATTGTTTTTCTGTCAATACCTAAACATAACAGAATGCTTCAGCAGTTTTTATGTCACCTGGAGTGGGAACCTCTATATAGGTTATACTCTGTCGGTCAGTACACTAATTAGCGTGTTCTTGTGTACATACGAAATGAACAATAATAGTGGGAGCCTAGAATCTGAAGCAAACTCCAAACAGTAAGTAACTTTTAATTTGTTTTTACTAATTATGATGCGAGTAATTTTTACTAAATAATGCGAGTCAAGCATTATCTATACCAGGGGTTCTCAGCCTTTTAAGTTCTGAGCGCCGTTTCATACTTCGGTGTGAGGTCACGTCTCCCTTTACGGATTAAGTTAATTTAGACTTATATATGATAAATTTACTTACATTATGTTTGAGTAAAATGAATTTGAACTTAGGCTAGACATACTCTGGTAAGGGTAAGGAATATAAATCATATTTGCTCAAATACAAATTTAATTTACACAAATCATCGAAAAAATCATAACAAAATATCAATAAAGTAGCCAGAAAAATGTTTTGTAGTACTAGTGTGAAGGCTGGCACTGTCTCTCGTTAACTATTTGTTGTATGTTTGGACGAAATTTTGAAAAAGAACACCGCAGGTCACTTTTCACATCTAGTCTGGCTTGATATTTAGAGCTGAAAATCCTGTCTCGCATAAATAAGTTGATGAAAATTATACAAGCAACTTGGCTGCCTCCATTAGTACTTCTGGGTAAACAGAAAGATATAGTAGCCAGAAATCTTCAAGATCCATGTTTAGGAAATCCACTTTTAACTTTGGAATCACATTGCAAGTCAGTTGTTTGTTCTTGAATGTCATCAGGAAGTATATCAATGTTGATTTGTAAGGGGTCTCTTGTTAACTTGAATTCCCTGTTTTCCGAGCTTATATCTGGGAAATAGGCTCCAATTTTGTTCTTCAAATACAACAAATGCTCAGATATTAGGACCTTCATTTCATTTACTAGTTCTTTTGGAAGACTTTGGGTATCATTGAGGAGGTTGTTTAATTTTGGAAAGGAAGAAAAGTTCAGCTCCGAAACGTGCAGGCTGCGTTTCCAAAGAGCCATCTTTTCAGCAAAACTCTTAATTGAATCATAGTTCTCCAAAGTAATTTTCTGACCTTGTAGCTTTAGATTCAGAAGATTTATTGTTTCAAACAAATCTGACAAAAAGGAGGCAAAAGATAAATTTGTCATCTGTAAATTTCTTGTACAGTTCTTCACTTGAACCCATCAAAAAGATTTCAACATCTGATTTTAAGTTGGCCAATCTTGCAAGCATATTACCTTTGGACAACCAATAAACTTTGGTGTGAAAGAGGTGTTTCTTCTTTAAGTCTATGGCGCCTAGACAATGCGAAAAACTCCTCACCTACATTAATAAAAAACACCCAAAACTCCACTTCACTTCAGAGATTGAAACCTACCGATCCCTAAACTTCCTCGACCTAACCATAACAAAAAACCACATACAAAAACAGCTTCAGACCCATAACGACAGACGCACTTATACACAACACCTCAAACCACCTTATCCAACACAAACACGCTGCCTTCAAATCCATGCTTCATAGACTTAAAGAAGTTCCAATGACCACAGAAAACATTAACAAAGAACTAGACACAATTAAATATTTAGCATACAGAAATGGATACACACCACAATAATAAACAAACTATCATACAAAATACAAAAAAAAAAAACACTAAAATTAACACTACAGACAAGGAAAACAAATACATCACATTACCATACATAAACAAAACAACAAACAAAATAGCCCGCAAATTTTAAAAAAACAGGATACAAAATAGCATACAAAACTAATAAGTTACAATACAAAATACAACACAACACCAACAACAAAGATAAACTACAAGCACCAGGCATATACAAACTAAACTGCGACAAATGTAACAAATTCTACATTTGACAAACAGTGGCAGCTTTAAACAAAGAGTCGAAGAACACAAACAGAACACCAACTCAACATTTTACAATCACATTAAAAAAACAGGACACAAATACACATACATTTACCATAGCCTAGAAATCCTACACATCAACATAAAAGGACCACATCTCAACACACTAGAACAATATGAAATTTACAGACATACAAAGTACAATCATATTAAACGAACAAGCACAATACAAATCACACATACTCTTTGATACTATCTAAAACCTGCCTCTAAAACCGTCACCGCTTGACCCGACAGCTCCAAGCAGAAGACACTGATGAAGATCGCCACATAGCGATAAAAAACGTTCTGTCTCAGTAAGTTTTAAAAAATTTACAAAATTTAAAGTTCGGATAGTCATAAACTATTGTTTAAGTGATTAAAAAATCTAATGGTGCCTGTCTATGTGTGTGCATGTGTGTTACTCAATCACAAAAAAACTACCGGACCCAATGAGCTGAAATTTTACATGGACATTCTTAGGGACCCTGGTTAACACATAGGCCTATTTTTATTTAGAAATTCCATCAGGGCACAGCTCCATTGGCCTTGAAAATTTGGATATTTTTATTTTCGGAGTGCAGCAAGCATAATACAAATAAATGTCGACCCAGTATGAAGGACAAGTACTCTGCTAATCATTTATTAATTTAGTGGTGACTTTTTGAAATATATTAGTTACCGTCTTCAGGTCTGTACATATGAATAGTAATTAATGTTGGTAAAAATATATTAGTAGCTATAAACTAATTTAAATAATATAATACAATTGATATTAAAAAAATGACAAGGACATACTCACAATATAATAATATACTCAATTTGAGTATTAGTCATTTTATTTAGCAAACTAAAATACAACATTTAATACAAATGAAATGATCCATATCATTTATTGCATCAAACTATTTAAGAAAAACGTAAGCTATTACGGAAAACATATAACAACCAAAAACAATGACATATTAGAATTTTAAACATTGCACTAATTATCACTATGTTTTTAATTTAAAAGCTAAATTTTAATTTGTCAATTAGTAAAATAAACATAGTAAGAATTTCAATAGCAATAGACAAAACAATGTAAAATTACAAAACAAACATACATGACGAGATTCAAAGTTTATTTATGTTGTTATTATATAGTTCAATAGAATCAAACACATTGAATTTACCTATAATAATTACACCAATTTATGATAGTTAAATCTCTACATCATCAATACCTTATTTGCGCTAATATTGAAATTCCTAATTAATAAGATTTTTAAAATTTCTTTAATAATGGCATGTAAACATTTGCTAATTTTTTAGAGTACTCTTTTATATTAATAGGATTGTTTTGTATTTTTATGAAAATAAATTTTTTTTTTATTTTTAGAAAATACATGTCAGTTTCTCTCATCTAAAACAGCAGGACTCTTAAAATCAAAGCTATGGGCAAATTTACTAATATGATAAAAAAATATTGACATGGGGGGAGGGGGGCAAATCCAGCCTGGTGATTTTTTGTGTGTTCTTTAATAAACTTGTAATTGTCTTTTGGTCTCACTAACATATGAAGCATCACAGGCATTATATTTAAAATTACAAACAACATATTATGATTGAGAATTTAATCATAATAATGAGACTAAGCATTAAACTCTTTAATCTTTGAGTTGAGACTCTAAGCAAAGTTAATCAGTATCTTCTGTGCTTAATTTAATTATATGAGACATTTTATTAAAAACGATAGAAACCATGTTAATATTATATTTCCCAACTTTCTTTGACATTTTTTCATAGAAACCTTTAACATAGGGAAATGACAAAAGGCTGTTTTTTGTTATTGCGGTTTTCTATATTATTATTACTATACAAATCCAAAGTATTAGGTTTGGAAAAAAACACGTCTCTTATGTGATGTTCAAGAAATTTTAATGGGTAATGGTTTACCACCCCTTCCACGGTTTTATGAAAATGAATATTCAGGTAATTTATAAATATCAATCATTAAATCATTTTACCCCTTAAAGTTTCCATTTATCTGTTGTTAATTTTGTGATTTGATAAAAGTTACCTCATTGTCAACAAATGAAGGCTCTGAGAATTGACAGCTTAAATGATGAAATTATTCTTGGTTTTAAGGTTGTGGTTTAAGTGAATTATTATGTAATGTTTTGTCTAAAATTTTAGTAGAAATTGTCAGAAGCCTGCAGTACAAAGATATGTCTAGCAAAGCTCACCCATTCCACTTCGTGGACGAGCTCGTTCTAACAGAATGTTGCTAGCGGGCTGAATTACAGGTTTGGCTTATCATCTATATTTGTTTTTGCTTCAAGGATCTATGTCTTTTTTTTAATGCTTAGTCTGCTTGATCTTCATACTTCGGATAAGAATGTACAACATATTTCTCATGACTAACCAATTGTTTTTTCTTCATGAAACTGTCACCAGTCTCATTATAGCTTAGTCAAAGATATTTAAAGCTATCATAATCCATTCTCGGAATGACCGGAATTTGGAACTGAAATTCATTCTGTAACAATGCCATTATTTATTTAAAGATTTGTTTAACCTAATAGTCATTTAATTTGTTTTATCTCTAAATTGAAAACATATTCATTCTTGTTACAGGAAGAGAAAAAAATGCTAAATCACATTACAGAACCAGGAATAACTTTGCTTGGTTTCAAACCATCTTCATGCATTGACCTAAAATATTTTTTTCAGCCTTGCAAATTTATTTATCCTGATGAAGACATTGTTAAAGGTTAGTGTAATTGTTTCTTGAATCAAAATTGGAACAAACGTCAAATGTTGATATATCTTATTTTATAAACTAATTGGTTTTATAAAATTTGCTGGAAATTAAAATCTTTATAGTTTTTATTCTAAAGTATGAAAATATTCATAATAATAACTGCTGTCTTATTTTTGTGGAATACAATAATGCTGATTTTTCTACACTGTATTTGAGTTATAATAGTATCAAGCCATTTGTAATTAACATGTGAACCTTCAATGTCTATTATAAATTAACTCTAAATAAATATAATGTTGATATATAGCTTATATATTTACTTGTGTAACTTACAATATCAAGTAGTTTTATGAAAAACTTACTAAACTTAGTGTAATTTTCGATCACACTAAGTGATTTTTATCAGCATTTCTTAGTGTGGTTGAAAATATTTTGTCTGAATAAGTTTTTCATAAATCTATTTAAAATTATAAGTTAGACAGGTTATTAATTTGTGTGATAGCATTAAATATTTGTATTTATCAAGTTACACTCTTTTAAAAAATTAGAACAAAGATTTACTGAAGTCAAACATAGAATTTGTGAGAACTTAAAAATACCCACACTAAATTGATGCTCCATTATGTTGAGTTGTAGTTTATTACATTATCAATGTTTATGTTTCAAATACATTCGTACTAATTAAACTTGTAGAAAAAGATTTTCTCTTCTACTTTATAACTGTTTTTAGTGTAATTTAATGAGTACTACTAATATTCGTTGCTCCTTGATATTTTTATTCCTTCTTTTATCTAACATGTCACCTACATACCTTATAATTTTACAATTTATATATTACAACATTTATAAATCTTAGTAATGGTTTTCTTCCATATTGTATAAAAACATGTCACTGTTCGATTTTTCAATCTTAAGCAATCTTTTAATTTCGGTGTGGTATTATTAAAAGCGGAATTAGTTTTGGTGAATTATTATGGTTAGAGTATTTTATATCTTTCTTAAAACTTCTGCACACTCTTATTTTCCTTGCCTTTTTTCATTGAGATAGTTTATTCTATTGGTGTTGATGCATGTGAACCCAGCGCAAATAAATTTATAAGTGTTATACATCTCATTCTTAGTATGTATTTATTACAAGTAAAGGCAAGTAAACTGTTTATTTGTAAACAGTTACAAATAATAAACTGGTGCATGTCACTCCTCTTTAGAAGCAAGGCTTTTTGTTTGAAGAGTCATAATCAAACTAATCTTATCTGCTTTATATGTAAACTTGTAGGTAATAATTTTTATTGGCATCAAGATTTTAAAATCACTCATATTCACTATTATCACCTGATAACATTTCACCATTTATTAATAATTACTAAATTTTGTGTTTTTTTGCACCAATCCGACCTATAATAAGAGAAAATGTTGCAATATCATTTGAGTGATTGATTTTCTTAAATATATGCAATAATCATAATTATTTTAGCCCTTTCTGGGTTCAACCACAAAAAAGTACTCTTTTTAACTAAATACTATTGAATTTAGATGAAGCTGACTCAATTGCCTAATCGATTATCCACAGTCCTTTTTCTAATTACTAAATATTGATTTTCTAACACCAAATGCAGTAACTTATTTGGTTATCCCCTCCCCTTGTGATTTTAACTTTATGCTTTTCTTTCAACATACATAAGTTAAGTTTCCATTTCCTTGTTTCATTACTTTATCAACAGCCTATAAAATTTTGTTACTTGGCTGGGATTGTTGTATAATTTTATTGTATACCAAGGTGTTATCCATTTCAATTGTTTTATACAGTTCATCAACAATAGAAGTTTCCGTAGTAAAACCTCTCATATCCGGATCAATGTGGCGACAGCCCATTCTGGATAACAAAAAATCCAGATATGGAAGAGGTTTTGTAATGATGTACATCAGTACTATTAATCACTACCACTCTGAGGTAGATGTATGGTTGTTTCAAGTGAATAGGTTACACTTATTGAAGATTGTAATTATATTTTAATAGTGATATACAACTAAAATTAACCAAGAAATAGTACAATAATTATAATTTTTGGTAAAAAAAAGATGTAATGGGGATTTCGTGTTTCGTTTAACACGTTTCTTTGAACAAATACTAGACCTTTGAAAGACTAGACTATCGGCCGCTGCTTCGTCATATTGTACGGCGTACTCGATCAGCTGGTCAAATGCCTAGAAAGCCTTAGTATGTGTTATGTTTTTTTTTTTTTCGTCATCTTCAGGAGGCACTGGCTGTGGGCTCACTAAGTCTATAATATTACCAATAGTAAATTTATGAACTCCATTTTCTTTCATCCATTCATTCACTTACTTACTAGCCAACACCAACTCTTGGCATTTCTGCCATTTGGTGACGTGCTGACCAGTAAATCACGGAGAGTTGTTCCTCAGGTTTGAGCCCTTCCACCTGTTGTCTGACATGTTCCAGTGCAGGGCATGCTTGGAGATGGCCTGCATCAAAAAGATTGAAGGAGCACAGAGGGCACTCGGGGCTGTCCAGGATACCTATACGGTGGAGGTGACCAGGCAGGAGGTCATGTCCGGTGAGGGTGCGGAACTCCATTCATTCACGCCAACACTGTTCATGTCCTTAGAACCAGGAATGTTTTGGAGAAGATCAATGATTTCTTTAATTGTTTCACTAACAAGGTTTTAAATTTGTAATATGTTTTCAATCCCCTCATAATTTGTTTTATGATACAATAATTTTTGCCATGATTTAACTAGCGTTATCGACCTGATTGCATCCCATGCTTCAGGAATTCATAAAGCAACATCTATCAAGTTGATGTTTTTTAGGCTTTCAGAAACACTTTTTCCCGTATCAATACCTGCCATTATAACTGTTGGTAACCTATGGTGATATAGAAAACACAGCTTTTCTGCTTTTCCGTCATATTGTATATTTTAGATTACAAATTCTAGGTAAAATAACTAACTAAATTACCTAATCACACAAAATCCTATAGAATATATGTAAACTGAATGATACAGATATTTAAACACAACTGGTTGTGTCGAAAAAGAAGAAAGGGCCAACTTCTAGTGCGAGAGAACTGGCCCGACACCAAGGCACCTTGCGGAATGAAGCACCTTACTTTATTTTCATATTACGTCCGGATATTGGAGATTCTGGATATAAGAGGTTTTACTGTATTATGGTTTTGCTTTGCTACATTCACTTTAGTATTTTTCTTTAATTATAAAAGTGTTGTTTTTCATTCATTCAATTAAAAGTGTAAAATTGTAGGAGAGGTAACGCCACAATAAATGAATTCTTAAAATAATAAAACCATAACTACTAAAATTTTCTGTATGACTCACTAATATTTTTCTTCAAAAATATTTGAGGATTCACCTGACATTTAAAGGCAGGTATGAAGTGTCTTAAAGTAAACAGAAGTAAATACACTTGTTTATAATATAGTCGGAGCCGCTTATTGTGATCACGGTTAATGTTATCATTCGGTTATTGTTATCGTTTCATTGAAAAACAAACACGGACGTATATTAATACATTGTAATTAGGCCGCTTATTGTAATCATCTGTTTGCTTATTATTATCATTTAATTTGCCATTCAAAATCATATGCGTCTACGTATACTAGCATAGACCAAGTAAAAATGTCTACAAAGTAGTGTAAACAGCACGTGTAACACACAATGACGCCCAATTCATAGAATGTTTATTTTTAGAATTACAGAAATACTTTATAATGGTTTCAGCACTTAGCACAGTTCTCAGAATGTCTCCCTTACCCTTTGTTTACGCAAACACCCTAGCCTCGCTTGAATCGACTTTAGTTGTTTGTTAACATTAGTTGATGTTACTACTGAACCATTTACAGTACAGTCCTACTGTATTTTTTAACAGAGAATTTTGATGAACGTTTATTACAGTATTTGAGTGTGATTTTACATAATTTAATTTTTAAAGATCTTTTTCGTTTGTTTTGTAGAGTTTAGTGTCACTTGAAGTTTCAAAGGACAGTATAGCAAGCTGTCCGAATCTCAAAAGAAACGACGCGATTTAAGTCTTAAACAAAAACTTGATATTCTAGATACGTACAATAAATTACCAAAAATGAGTCAAAGAAACGCTGCTTCTCAACTTGGCGTTTCTCAACCTCTCTTATGTAAAACATTGAACAACAAAGAAAAAATCTTGTCATTATCAAAGTGTAATGCAAATGTTGACAACAAAAGACATCGTTCTGGGAAGGATCCGCAAGTGGAATCAGCTTTGAAATTGTGGTTTAAAAATGTTCGCGAAAAAGATACTCGAGTTGACGGCCCACTAATGCGTCTAAAAGCTGAGGATCTTGCCAAAAAAATAGGAAAACACAATTTTAAAGCCACAGATGGATGGTTCAATCGATGGAAGAAAAAGGAAAACATTGTTTACAAGAAAACGTGTGGTGAAAAAAAAATGCTGATTTTGTTGGAGCTGAGGACTGGTTACAATACGAATGGCCAAAGATTTTGGCCGAGCTGCATATACAATGCATTTGAAACAGGACTTTATTATCGTGCTTTACCCGAACATACTTACTTATTTAAAAATGAAAGTGCTAACGGCTGTAAAATATGTAAACAAAGAATAACTGTTTTGTGTTGTATTAACATGGTTGGTCATAGAGAAAAAACTCTTAATTATCGGTAAATCTAAAAATCCACGGTGTTTTCAAGGTATCAAAAAGCTACCGGTTTAATATCATTCAAACTCCAATGCTTGGATGACATCAAAAGTTTTAATGAATGGCTGACTAAATGGGATTCCAGCCTGAAACGGAACATTGTCCTTCTACTAGACAACTGCACTGCACATAATGACATAAGCACCACGCTAAAACACATCAAAGTGATTTACCTTCCGGCCAATACTACATCAATTATTCAGCCATGTGACCAAGGCATAATTAAAAATCTCAAAAGTTTTTATCGACGAGAGATGCGTGCTAGAATTATAGAAAATATGAATGAATTTCAAACCCTTACCTCAAATGAATTGGCTAAAAAAACTTCTTTACTTGATGCTATTCATCTGATAGGAAAATCTTGGAATGAAGTTTCTGAAAAAACTGTGAAAAATTGCTTTAGAAAAGGTGGGTTTTTTGTTGAAGAAAATCAAGAGCAAGCTACATCTGAGGAAGACTCTGAAGAGAAGCCTTTCGATTTGTCCTTAAAAGAATATACTGAGTGGATGGAAGTTGACGATAGTATTGAAACAGCAGCGGAAATGACTGAATACGATATTTGTTTGGTAGTTGCTTCAACATCAAAAGTTACTGAAGAAGAAAAAGGCACCGATGATGACGAAAATGGTAAATGTGTACCGCAAAGATCTAAGCAGGAAGTTCACCAAGCTCTTGAGATTCTAAGGCAGTTTGTTCAACAAAAAGCAGAAAATTTCAACAAACATTATGAATATGAACAATTTATAAACAATATTTTACGAGAAGACTACAGACAGTCACATATAGAGGAATTCTTCGAGAAAAAATAAATGTAACAGGGTGTCTAGTGACAGGGAAAACCTGGAAAAGTCAGGGAATTTTAAGATTCTGGAAAATTCAGGGAAAAGTCAGGGAAAATTTTAAAAAATCGGGAAAATATTTATTTTGATTAGAAACAAAACTAGTGGCCATTGCTCTCGAATATTTGGTATTGTAAGCCAGCGGTTTAGGGGCAGGGCAGTCAGGAAATAACACTTCTTTATTTAGATGCCCATTATTTATTTGATAAGCCCAATGCTATGACTTCAGGACTTATGTCAATAAATAATAAACGTGTCGAGTTGGTACAGCTGGGAGGTTTTAGCCTGGACCGTGGCCTTGGGGTGCGCAGTGGTTCTGTTATCATATGGACAGGTGGGGATAACAGATAACTCAGTCTGTTTCTGACCACACAGAACGCTGTGTAAACATTCGTAGCCAGCTATTTGTCTAGACTCGTGATAGTATGTGTTTTATTTGACGGTGATTATTTGTACACTGTTTATTTCAACATGGAAGGTTCCAGTTTTCATTGCCGTAGCGGGCAAGCGCGTCATGCAGATGTCGTCATTACCTCCCCTCCTTCCTTAGGATAAATATAAACTAAAAGATAAAGTGACTGAAGCAGAGATTATATGGTGCGTGAATTTAGTAATGCAACACTTCTTTACGCACTGCAGAAGGTAGTGTGCCTCTTTCTAAGGATGTTCCCTGATAGCACCATTGCACAGAACATGAGATTGGGGAAAGATAACATTTCCTATAGTGTTGTAATCGGTTTATCAAATTATATTAAAGACCTGTTACTGACATCATTAAATTCAAATTCTAACTATGTAATTGGCTTTCATGAAAGTTTAAACAAAATATCACAAAGAGCCCAAATGGATTTGAGTGTTAGGTATTGGGATGCAGAGACGGATAAAGCGAAAGCTCGATATTTTGGTTCTGTGTTCCTTACAGACACAGAAGCAAAAGAGTTACTCAATTCGTTCTTCAAAGTCTGGATTTATCCAAGATCCTTCAGATATCAATGTAAACTGGGCTTTCTATAGACATCTAAAAGAGGAAAAGTCAGGGAAAACTCAGGGAATTTCTTCAAGCTATTTTACTAGACACCCTGGAAAAGTCAGGGAAAACTCAGGGAATTTCTTCAAGCTATTTTACTAGCCACCCTGTGTAAATTTGAAGTGTAAATAAGATTGAAGTGTTTTATAATGAAGTTTTATGTGTTAAAATGTTTTGATCAAGTGTTTTACGTAGTTCTATATATATTTTTTTTCAATTATGCTAGATTCAGTGTTTTAAAAAAAATTTACAGTGGAATAAAATAAACTGACATGAAATATGTCCACTAATTTTAACAAGTAGAAAACTAAGTTACAGAAATTCTACTACTGTACATAAAACTGTCCGGAATAGCATCAAAATTTGGTAAGTACAGTTTAATTATAGTGTTACAGAATTAGAATTACGTAATGTAATGATAGGCTTACATATCGTTCAGAACAAACAGTTGTGGTAATAATACAGTGAGTTCAATGCAGTACGGCTGTAGACTACATCGTGATTAAGCGTTTGGTTATTGTTATCGTTCGGTTATTGTTATCAAATATGCTTCTGACAAATATGATCACAATAAGCGGCGCCGACTGTATATTATTGTAAAATTCCCAAAACTTGTTTTCAGGATGGTGGTCAGTTAATTAGTAGGCTTAAATTCCTAGAGTATTTTTTAACTATAGATAGAAGCCCTATTGGTTTTATATAAGTAATCTATTGTGTATTTGTTTGTTGCAGGAAGTAGGATGTTATTTAAAACTTTGCTGGACAGATGCATTGCCTTGGATAAAGTGCCCGTGTGTTTTATGAGTCTTGGAAAGACCAAACATCCTTACGTAGTCATTCTTCAACCTCACATAGAGACTGCAGATGAGAGTGAAAACCAAACTTCTGGATTTTATGCTTTTTATCTTTCTTATTCAGGTAAATTTTGAATATTGAGTAACTCAGTTTTTTTAAATACTCTTTTACTATCTCTAAAATAAAGTTGTTATTATCATAGTGGACATACAACTTAATTTAAACTTTTCTGTTTTATGGTAATTTAAATGTTTTTGCAGTCAGGTTGAGATTCTGTTGACCTGTGTTTTTAAACAATTCATTCTGTATATTCTTGGGATGATTGATTCTGAAACCACTTTGACTTCCCCTCAATATCAAATGAAATGATCCTATATTGTAATTTTTAATTTTTCTCTAATTTGTTCCTACTTCTACAGAATTATTTTCTACATGTATGGTTTCTAAGAGATAACTCTTATTCTGTTATGTTAGTAAAATTCTAAAAATAAAAAAAAGAATAATAACATCAGTATAAGAGTCTCGTACAAGGAAGCTTTAAATTTGTTAAAAAAGTTAAATTAAAAAATGTGTATGTGTGTACAATATACAATAGAATATCATTATAATGGCCTCTATTAAACCAGATGTCACTTACAACTTTGTTTTAAACATAGATCACACCTTCCGGTATCCACATAAAATGGTGCTGCAAAGCCTCTCTCGACAGAGTGTATAAATGGTTGTTGACAGTTACCTATACATACTGTGATATATTATTTCCTTTATAAATGATGCTAGACACTATGTATAAATAGTGTACACATAGTTTAGATGTATTACTAATAATTATAATAATTTATGTATGACCCAATTGGTCACTGGCCTGGAACGGCATGTCTCTTAAAATTACCTTAAGCGACTCAAGTGAAGTGTAAATAGTGTAGACGTAGTAATATTTATTATACTAAATTATCAAGTGTTGACAAATGTTTTATAAAGAAATATATGCTCTGCCCTAACCCCCTAAGTATTTGAGCTGTAACTTGACTTCTGTTTATTAATCTCAAAAGGCTTTTAATCTGAAGACTTTCTCTCTAAAAGTAAGTAAATGAATTTTTTTAGCACTATGGTTTAATTTTACATTACAATAGCGACAGCAGATGTATTAACAGATTTCTTAGTTGCTGTAAATAAATTTTAGGTGTGTAAAAACAGTTTATTCAGTTTATTTTTGTATTATCATTTTACAGATTTTTTTCTGTTTGGTTTTAATTTTATTTATACGATACTTTGTCTATTTCTTTAATATGTGTGGCCAGTAGCTTCCTACAATTATTTCTTTCCACTGCCTCCAAAACACACTGATCCATAGGTTGGGATAAGGCGAATACGTTTTGGGGGGGGGGGCAGAAACATTGCTTTATATCACCATCTTGGAGTGTCTCTGCTTCAGGGTGCGTTGGAGCATTGTCTAGTAACAAAATTGCTTTTTTGTGTAAATTATTTTATTTCTAAAACTTCTCTGCTGCAGGAACGGACTCATTAAAAACCATTCTTTCAATATTTCACTGTTGATCCAAGCACTTTTGGTTGTAATATTCTACAGGAAGGGCGTTTTTTTAAACTTTTAAAAGCCCTAGAATTTTTTGCTTTTCCTATTAATGCAAGATTTATTTTGACATTTCTTGTAGCTTTACCACATGATAAAATAATCAGCCTTTCCTTACTACGATTATAGCCAGGAGCTGCCTTTTCAGCTTTGCAAGACTCTAATTTAGTAACAATTTATAATTGAGTCCTGCCTTGTCACAGTTAAACAACTTATTATGGTCTCATTTTCAATAAGTTTTTCTAATTCTTTCAATTTCTTCAAACGTAGGATAAAATGGAATGTCGGATAAGTGAAGGTGGGATAAGCGAGACTCTACTGTATATACTTCAAACATTTGAAACAAGAAATTACTTTATAGGTTCAATTATTAGTACAGTGATTTTTAAAATTTTGTTGTGGCAACACTGTAAGCCACCAACTGTGTTGGGGTTAACTTCATACTTTCAGCTCTATTTCTCTCCAAATACATTTTATATATTTTATTGATAGTTGCTACTTTTTAAAAAAATATTTTAACAAATTTTAACATTCTCATTCCTATATTTTTGTGAATTTATTTGTTTAAATTTCTCTTATGTGCTATGCTTTTTTAATTTTATAAATAAAAAAAATTAGTTTAATGTTTCTGTTTATAAAATCTATATGTCTTCTAAATTTTTGTCTTTCAGTTTATAAATAGTTCAACATTTAGTTAATAGAATTTTTTGCTTTTCCTATTAATGCAAGATTTATTTTGACATTTCTTGTAGCTTTACCACATGATAAAATAATCAGCCTTTCCTTACTACGATTATAGCCAGGAGCTGCCTTTTCAGCTTTGCAAGACTCTAATTTAGTAACAATTTATAATTGAGTCCTGCCTTGTCACAGTTAAACAACTTATTATGGTCTCATTTTCAATAAGTTTTTCTAATTCTTTCAATTTCTTCAAACGTAGGATAAAATGGAATGTCGGATAAGTGAAGGTGGGATAAGCGAGACTCTACTGTATATACTTCAAACATTTGAAACAAGAAATTACTTTATAGGTTCAATTATTAGTACAGTGATTTTTAAAATTTTGTTGTGGCAACACTGTAAGCCACCAACTGTGTTGGGGTTAACTTCATACTTTCAACTCTATTTCTCTCCAAATACATTTTATATATTTTATTGATAGTTGCTACTTTTTAAAAAAATATTTTAACAAATTTTAACATTCTCATTCCTATATTTTTGTGAATTTATTTGTTTAAATTTCTCTTATGTGCTATGCTTTTTTAATTTTATAAATAAAAAAAATTAGTTTAATGTTTCTGTTTATAAAATCTATATGTCTTCTAAATTTTTGTCTTTCAGTTTATAAATAGTTCAACATTTAGTTAATAATTTTTTTTTCTAAACAACCGACTGAAAAAAACAACCCGAAAATATAATTTTTATCTAATAAAAAGTAAAAATAGTTTTCCAATAACGAAAGCATAATTTATCATGAGCTTATTACCCACACAATTTAGAGGTTGGTGCCGAATTTCACACTTGGACTAATATTTAACATTCTGAATACAAACAACGTGAACGTTGTCTTTGTCTGAGTCGGAGTGAACGTGACAAATAAAGGGATTTTACATGATGTTGAACTACCTTGGCATATAGATTAAAAAATTTTTATACAAACACGGGTTATTAAAATCATTTCTTCCATACACTTATGTTATAGATATAAAAATGTATTAAATTTGTGATACAAAAGGTTTGAGGAGATATTATCTCTTATATTTAAAAGCATCTACAGTAATCACATTCCATGTAAATCATTCAAAGATTAAATTTGTCCGCAATCTGAATTAAAAATATGAAATCACATAATTTTTATTGGATAAAATCTGATATTGTATGGTCTTCGCCGAGAACAAAGATCAATTATCATTCCTCAAACTCTCATAATATCGAACACATGAAATTTTTTTTTCATGAGAAGACTCTATTGTCTTCTATAATTATAATTAATCATGGGTAATCAAATTGTCAACAAGTTGATTCTTTCAGAAATGCTTTGAATAGATTTGATAGATTCGCAAATACAAGTCATGATTACGGTGCCGACTGCAAAATTTTATGGGTAATAAGCTTACGATAAATTATTATTGGAAAATTATTTTTACTTTTTAGTCAACAAAAATTATATATTCGAGTTGTCGATTCTGTTTTTTTTTTTAATTTTATTTCTTTATTTTTGAAGTATGATCTCTAATTCCTATCTATATTATAATCGAATTTAGTTTTATGCCATTGATTATGTTGGCAAAATTACCAATATTCAATCACACAAATTTCCGATTTCTACATCCCTCCAGTCATATTGCTTGATCTTGGTTCAAATAATTGGCACGCTTTGAAGAATAGAATGAACATATCAGTTTGTCACACAAATACATTGAGTAATTTATGTTTGAAATTCCCTTGATGAATTTTCCTAAAATCCTACATATTATTTCTTATCTTGCAATTATTCTTTTACATTTCCGTTTAAAAATATGTTAATAATCATGTAACACAAAATCTCAGGCAAATATACAATAATCCTGTCTTTAATCATTATTAGGACAAACATTTTTTACACATAATATATTAATGAAAAATAAAGTGAAAATTAATAGTAGTTATGTTTAATGAATTTATCTCTTCGTATTAACAAAGTAATGAAGTTTTCACCTAAGTATTTAGATATCTTGCTGTTGAATCTATCTTTTTAGTTGAATATTTTGCCTATGGTAAATGAACTAAATAGTTTTTTCAGTGTATTCATTTTGACCAAGACTCACTTCAACATAACACAAAAACCCTAGCCAAACACAAAAACATACCCAACAAAAACATAAACATTGAAATTAAAACTGCTGCCAAGATAAAACAAAAAGCACAACTAAACAACACCACACTCATCAAAGCAGACAAAGACATCACCACAGTAATTATTAATTCAAAAAGCCTAAATGACAAAAATCAATGAATACGTAATTATTTTATACAAGTGAGGACATAAGGACCCAACTGAGAAATACCACAGAACCATCAAAAAACTAATTAATAGCTCCAAATACATTATCAGCAAAAAGAAAAAACACCGCCTAAAACAAATCCACCCTAAAGCACCTACTCTCCGTGCTCTCTCTAAAAATCACAAACCCAATGTCTTCATCCGAGCCATCATCAACTACCAAAATACCCCTGCATATAAACTAGCAAAACACGTGGACAAAATAATGAGACAATCTGTTAACTTGAACCTAGATACATGCACAAAAAACAGAACAAACCTTATAAATAAAATAAAAAATAAACATACCACACAATTCAACACTACTATTACTCGACACAAACATGTAGACCAACATAGCCATTTGCAAAACCCTCCAACATCCTAAAGACCCAATTAATGCAGAACACCAAAAACCTATATCACTGAAATCCTCCAAACCATCACCAAACAAAACTATTTCACCCACAACTCAAACTTCTATTCCCAACCCAATGGGAAGTCCTACCAGCAGCGTCCTAAGCGAAATTTTCCTACAACACATAGAAAACACCAAGATATTCACAAACAATGCACACACACACACACACACATACAAAATAATTTACTGCCACAGATACGTTGATAATATCACAACACTATACAGAGGCAACACCCAACAATGCAAAAAACTCCTCACATTAATAAAACTTACCCAAAACTCCAGTTCCCCTCAGAGATTGAAACCAACTGATCCCTAAATTTCCATGACCTCACCATAACAAAAGGCCACACACAAAAACACAGCTTCAACATTTACAGGAAACCGATAACCACAGACACATTATCCACAACACCTCAAACCACACTCTCCAACACAAACACACTGCCTTTAGATCCATGCTTCATAGACTTAAAGAAGTTCCAATGACCACAAAAAAACATAAACAAAGAACTAGACACCATTAAATATTTAGCATACACAAATACAATACAACACCACAATAATAGGCTAACCATGGCACAATATACAAAAAACACTTAAAACCAACACTACAGAGAGGGAAATCAAATACATCACAACACCATACATAAACAGAACATCAAACAAAATAGTCCACAAATTTATAAAAAAAAAAAAAAAAAAAAAAAAAAAAAAAAAAAAACAGTACAAAATAGCATATAACTTGACTGCCTCTTTTAGTACTTCTGGGTAAACAGAAAGATATAGTAGCCAGAAATCTTCAAGATCCATGTTTAGGAAATCCAATTTAGCTTTGGAATCACATTGCAAGTCAATTGTTTGTTCTTGAATGTGATCAGGAAGTATATCAATGTTGATTTAAAAGGGGCCTCTTGTTAACTTGAATTCCTTGTTTTCCGAGCTTATATCTGGGAAATAGGCTCCAATTTTGTTCTTCAGAGTCAACAAATGCTCAGATATTAGGACCTTCATTTCATTCACTAGGTCTTTTGGAAGACTATGGGTATCATCGAGGAGGTTGTTTAATTTTGGAAAGGAAGAAAAGTTCGGCTCCGAAATGTGCACGCTGCGTTCCCAAAGAGCCATCTTTTCAGCAAAACTCTTAATTGAATCATAGTTTTCCAAAGTAATTTTCTAACATTGTAGCTTTAGATTCAAAAGATATATTGTTTCGAAAAAATCTGAAAAAATATGCCAGGCAAAAGATAAATTTGTCATCTGTAAATTCCTTGTACAGTTCTTCACTTGAACTCATCAAAAAGATCTCAACTTCTGATTTTAAGTTGGACAATCTTGCAAGCATATTACCTTTGGACAACCAATAAACTTCGGTGTGAAAGAGGTGTTTCTTCTTTAAGTCTATTTAGTATGAACAATGCGAAAAATGTCCTCACCTATATTAATAAAAAACACCCAAAACTCCACTTTACTTCAGAGATTGAAACCGACTGATCTCTAAACGTCCTTGACCTAACCATAACAAAAAGCCACATAAAAAAACAGCTTCAACATTTACAGGAAACCCATAACGACAGACGCACTTATACACAACACCTCAAACCACCCTCTCCAACACAAACGGGCTGCCTTTAGATCCATGTTCCACAGACTTAAAGTAGTTCCAATGACAACAGAAAACATTAACGAAGAACCAGACACCATTAAATATTTAGCATACACAAATACAATACAACACCACAATAATAGGCAAATTATGACACAATATACAAAAAACACTTAAAATCAACACTACAGAGAAGGAAATCAAATACATCATAACACCATACATAAACAGAATATCAAATAAAATACCCCACAAATTTCAAAAAAAAAAAAAAAACAGCATACAAAATATTATATAAAACTAATAACAAACTACAAAACAAATTTCATCACAACACCAACAACAAAGATAAACTACAAGCACTAGGCGTATACAAATTAAACTGTACAATCTGAAACAAATTAAAGACAAACACTAGACTCACAAATTACTCATTTATTGACTCATACACATTTCAATGACAAAGTCATCATCATCAGTTAGTATTACTACTACAAACTCTAACTTACAACTATACTAACAATTGTTATTTTTATATGTGGTAAAATAATACATAAAATAAATTATGTGATTGTTTATTTTGCTTATTAAATATCTTCAATCAATTCATAATCCTTATTTAAAAAAACAAAACATTTTCACTTAAAAATTTTTTTTTTTTAAATTCAAAATAGCTTTTTATTGTCTTCAAATTAGACGAATTGGTTTCCACCAGGAAGGTTTCCTCTCTCATTTGCAAGACAAATCACTTTGATTGGGTAAATATTTTCAAAGTGGAACAAACATTAAAAGAAACATACTGATCGAATACAGAAACCCCTTTTTTTAAGTCGGTTTAATTATTGTTTGAGTTCATTTGTTGTTATGTATATTAAATATAATTGTTCCATTTTTTATCAACTAAACGTTTTCCCTATATGTTTATACAATAATTTAAAAATTCATATTAATGTGAAATAAGGTTTTAGGATTTGTTTTTCTTTTCTGTGTTACTAAAAAGAGATTTTTTAAACCCCTGCAAAGTATTCAATGCTTCCCCTGTTCAGAGTCAAATCTACTTGACTATTTTTAAAACATATTTTCATTTTTTTACAGATTTATAAATATTTTTTCATTTTATTTCTCAGTGGTAACCTTTTTTGTTTTGGGAAAACATGAGATATCAGTCATAATTATCCTTGATTTCACAAGTTATGGAAATTTTAGCCTAACCTTTCTTAATCTTATTCATGATTAACTATTCTTTCCCCAACTGTTACAGACAGTAATAATAACCCATTATTGTACTGTTCCCCTTTAAAAGAAATGTCAGAACTCATCATTCTGACCTTTACCATCATCTTTCACCAATCAGTATGTAAAATTTCTTTTTCTATTTCTAATTTTAAAGAACTTTTCATGTAATCTCTTCAAACACTATTTCTTTTTAAAATTTTGTTTGTCCCTTAAACACATCTATGTCTTCTCCATAACCAGTATCATATGCTTCCATTTGGTGGTCATTTTGGGGATTTATAAAAATATAAAATTTTCAGTTAATTGAGTAAATTAATTTTTTTCTTTCCCTGTTGGTGTCTTTATAGTTGACTCATTGTAGATGTAATTCATCTTTCAGAACTATCTGAGTAGCTCTTATCCACGCATGATAGTTATCTATTATTTGCTAATAGATTATCAGTAAATACAGTAAAATCATCAGCTTTACTAAACCAAAACAAAGTTTAACTGAAACTAATCTGTACTATAATTAAATTTATATTTGTATCATCGTAAAAGCACAAAACAGTGTTTAATGAAGTAATTTGTGAATACAGTATGAGGTTTCACCATTCTTGGAATTCTTTTATTAATATATACTAACAGTCGCTAAATAAAGTAACCCCTCAAAATTACAGGATATCTTACTAATATGTATCGTATTAGAAAAAAAAGACAAAGAAAGATAGTATAGTTACTGTGCAGGTTATAGGATAATGTGTTCTCGTCTTATTTATTTTGTACAGAATTGTAGTTATATATCTCAAAGAAATCTGGTTATTCTCCAAACATCTGTTTAACTGTACAATACTAGGCCTAATTCTCAAAATATGGGGGTTCCTTATTTATAACCCATGGCTTTATCAACACTGACAAACAGCGATGAGTCAATCATACGTCCTCAACCAACTCCATACATACGTTTAACATAATTACTGTTTACTTACTCTTGATTTGGTAGTTTTAGAAATCCAAACATCGATAATAAAATCTGACGAACATAACTAACTCGTATTTTATTTGTCCCGTCAGTTACCAAACAGATGTCGCATCTGCTTGTCATATGTGCTAGTTTTCGAAAAGTCACGTTTACTTGTGGCATTATTTAAGGAATTTATTTTGTTTAGTTTTATCTTTTCCTTTTAATTGTTTATCGAAGCCATAATATGATCAAACTCTGATAGGGACAAGAAAAGGCAAAAATACATTATGCCATTAAATAAGAAAATTTGCCTTTTAGATAAAAATTTAGTGTGGTGAAAGCATAGCATCTGTTGTTAACCATTTTAGTGAACCCTAAGGCATCCAAAAACCCTTAGTGAACAATAAAAAAATATGTATGTAATTATGCAGTACGTAAATATACCATATTGTTTTATAAGTATACAGTAGAGCTGTAATTAATGTTAAGACTTTTGATGTGATTTATATTGCATATACAACTTACCTTGTTTTTAACATTGAGGTACCAGTTATTCTAGTGAGAGCTCTACTTAAGAATCCATAGAACTATAGTAATAGTTTTAAAAAACAATTTTCAAGATAGAAAAATTAAGTTAGTCTCATTTTGATTAAAACTTTTTTGTTTAATATACAGTAGAGTTTTGCTTATCCATCGTAAACGGGTCAGCATGGTGTTCGATAAAAAATAAAATTATTGGATGATAGGGTAAAGTTAAAAAAATCATGTAAAACTAAAACATTTTATGTTTTACAAATTTTGCATGTGTTAAATTTATAATTTACAGGATTGAAATACTATGTTAATTATTAAGTAGTAGCAAAGCACTGAGGAACCCTTTCTGTTTAATAGTCTGTTGGTTTTATTAAACTAGTCTGTTTGTTTTAATAAATTAGTGTGTTGGTTTTAATAAACTAATGTGTAGTGAGATTTAGAGTTAACTGTTTTAATTTTTACTGTTGTGTGTTGTGATAATTGTCTGTTTCTTTGAAGTTTGCCGTTTTATTGCTGCAAAGTCTCGGCACCTTTGAAGCACTATGTTGATCTCTCACTTATGTTGATCTCCATAGGTTCTTCTTGATGCTCAGTGTGTCTAATAGTGACATCTGGGACCATCACTATATCTTCATGAGATAAATTTGGAAGATTAACAACATCATCAATACCGTTACCATATTACAAGATCGACAATTTCTTCATATGTTATGGCATACTCATTTTCTTCTTGTAACTAAACTCCAATGCCTTCTACAGTTGTTTTCTAATATCCAGGGATGTGTTGGGCTAAAGGAAGAATGCATTCTTTATTAATTTTTTTATTCTCTTCGCCTTTATTTGCATTTTTTCTCAATAACTTGTTCCACGATTTGGTAATCGTCAGTGCATTTACATCAGTGTAGGCCCTTTCAATCCAATAAATAACATCCTTTGAGGGTTTGGCTTTCAAATTAGCTTTCAAATTAGTATTCAGATCAGGCTGCCCACCATCAATTTTCTCTAACAGTCTTGATAGTAGCTTCCTTTGATATTTTTTAAAACTGTTTCCAATACATCCTACCCCATTGTCATGCATGCTCTGGAGTAGTGGTACACTCAGTGATGACAATAAAGCATTCTTTTTAATTTTAAAATTTTGAATGTGTCAGAAAGACAGAATTTTGGATACTTGAAGGTCAGACATGGAAGACTCTACAGTATTTTTGTTTTTAGTTTAACTCAAAAGTATGAAAATGTTTTATAAAATATTTAATAATTTTTCAAAAGTTTTCAAAGATATAGTTTTTAGAAACATTATGTAGGTTATATATCTTTTATTACTTATCAATTTGAGAAGTATGTTTAATTAGATTCAAATAGTTTTAATAACAGCTATAGAACCATACAGCTATACAGAACACATCATGACTAAAATAATCTACACGTTAAACTAGTGGAATATCCAGTCTGAGAAACACTTGGAGAGTTGACACATAACAAAACAACCAAGCATTTGATTCTGAAGCAGGCTATCTAATTAGGGGACCTTAATTTGTGTGTTATAATACATATTAAAGTTATATTTATGATTTCAATTGAGAACACACGTAAATTTTGAGAACTATGTAAATTTTATCAATTAAATATCCTTGCTCGTGGTTGCTCATTGCTTACAGTGAGTCTAGTTCATGAATACCTGAATGAGTTAAACCCTAACTTAGTTAATTTGTTTGCTATTGGAAATTTTCCATATCCGAAATTATCTGCCTACTATATTTCAGCTCAGCAGGGCTTTACTGTATATAGTAATTTTAAATTTACTTACCTATTTGAAATTAAATCAGTTGCGCAGGAAATCAGTAATCAGGAGCTTCTGATAGATACAGGAACCTGTATCTGAAATGTATCAACATCAGAAATGTCATCAAATGAAACGATAGAAGATTTTCTATTCAAAACATTTATATAGATCTTGTCAAAAATGTGAAATACTATAACAGATTAATATTTTAAATTTTGTCTGCAGACTTTCTTCGAGATATTCCTATGGAAAGTTCACCAACAGTGAGTAGTAATCAGGTGGAGATTGCTAAACGATTGGTCCGTAAATTGCGCTTTAATTTTTCTCCTAAAAACTTTGAAAATCCCAAATTACAAACTCACTGGGCTAATGTTGAAGCTTTAGCTTTGGAGTATGACAAAGCAAGAGACATTCATGATGATACAGGTAAGCCCGTATCTTCAAGTTGAAGATAGAAAGATGTCATATAAATATCATTACTAATAAATACATCTTATTTTTGTTTCTGTACTGTCTTGTTACAATGTATATTGCACATTAATGTTTTAGCTGGCTGCCCTCATGTTTATGAATCAAAACCCACCTACTAATAGTTTCAATACTGAGTTTGGCTAAAACAATATTGTCAGTTTTCTATAGCCATATATCTCAGTAATAAGTTACAGTTGAAAAACATACATATTGACTTGAATACTGAAACACACACACAAACACATACTTATATATGTGTGTATATATATATGAAGTTAATATATTACTTATATAATAGTTAATATAATATATATATATATATATATATATATATATATATATATATATATATATATGAAGTTAATATATTACTATGTAAGTAATTTTATCCACCATTAAGTGCAATAATTTTACCTTGAGTGATTCGACAATGGTCAATTGACCGAAAGGTGCCTCATCATTCAAGGTAAAATTATTGCACTTAATGGTGGATAAAATTACTTACATAGTAATATATTAACTTCATAAAGTCAGTGCAACGGAAAAACAATGGATAACGTTAAATATCAAGAATATATATATATATATATATATATATATATATATATATATATATATATATATATATATATATATATATATATAGATTTTTTGGACTAGGAGACTGACAGACTTACCTTGGTAAGAGTCCACACTGTAGTCTTGAAATAGAAACACATAAAAGCACTTAAACAATGATATATTTCAACCACACAGTGGTCTTTATCAATCGAAGAGAAAACACAAAAAGAAATATGAGAGAATGAAATAAAATAAATATAAGTTGTAATCACAGATTGTGTAGAGTAGAAATCAGATGACACAGATGCACAGATTAAAGATATATATATATAAATTGTTTCCATGAGCATATGAGTGATTATAGTTTATATAAGTCTGTCAGAGGAAAAGAGATAAGGTTATTGGGGAAAAAAAAAAAAAAAAAAAAAAAAAAAAAAAAAAAAAAAAAAAAAAAAAAAAGAGAGAATCTGGTAAGAGAATCTGTTCGAAAGTTATATTTTTTATATGGGAAAAAAATAAAAAGGCTGCTATAGAAACAAAGGATTATATGGAAAAGTCATAAAACCTAAAAATAAGGGGTATGCATAGTCTTATAATTTTTCTCTAAACACAGTCAATAAGTATAATCATTTAGCTGAGATTTATAGGTAAAATATATAGTAAAATACAGCATTCAATTTTGTAACAATAACAGTTAATGCGAGTACAGCCTCCTGGCACTTGCCGACACGGCTTTTTGTGTAACAGGTTTTTAATTAATATTGATAAATATCATTGTATGATCGAAATATTTCAATAGTATGGTATGTTTTTATATGTGTTTATTTATTTATTTCCAAGAGATTGCACCAGTTTTGGACTATTGCCACTAGGTAAGTCTGTCAGTCTCCATCCTAAACTACCAGACCCTGATGCAAGACGTGTCCAATACACCCCTCAGCAAATAGTTTCAACAGCCAAACAACAAAAATGGTCTTCAAAATACAGGGTCATCATAATTGTACATCGAAAAATGTCATATACCAGCTACAATGTAAACTTTGCTCAGCACAGTACATAGGCCTGACCACGGATGGTCTGAATATCAGAATGAATGGCCACAGACATGATGTTAAAATTATGAATATGGATAGACCAACAGCTCAACATGCTGCGAGTCACAACATCGCAACTTTTGATGACTGCTATACCACAAAAATAATTAAATCACTCCCCCCTGATTGCAATCCCTCAGAACTGAGAAGGTGGGAACTATCATACCAGTGGTATACCAAGTCCAGAGAATCCCCTAACCTCAACATCAGATAAATCAATTTTTTTTTTTTTTTTTTTTTTTTTTTTTTTTTTTTTTTTTTTTCCCAATAACCTTATCTCTTTTCCTCTGACAGACTTATATAAACTATAATCACTCATATGCTCATGGAAACAATTTATATATATATATATCTTTAATCTGTGCATCTGTGTCATCTGATTTCTACTCTACACAATCTGTGATTACAACTTATATTTATTTTATTTCATTCTCTCATATTTCTTTTTGTGTTTTCTCTTCGATTGATAAAGACCACTGTGTGGTTGAAATATATCATTGTTTAAGTGCTTTTATGTGTTTCTATTTCAAGACTACAGTGTGGACTCTTACCAAGGTAAGTCTGTCAGTCTCCTAGTCCAAAAAATCTAAATAATCTTTACCAACCAAAACTAACCTAAAAAATATATATATATATATATATATATACATATTTTACGTTATCCATTATTTTTCCGTTGCATTGACTTTATGAAGATATTATTATTAATTGTAAACAATTTTGTCCCCCACTAAGTGCAATAGTTTTGCCTTATGTGATGAAGCACCTTTTGGTCACTTGACCATTGTCGAATAACTGAATTAATTTTCTCTATTTTTCTGGTGTGGTTGTTCGGTCTGTGATGTTGGTATTTGTTGATGTCATACATGTTTCATCTTGAGCTGTGTGTATAATGTTTTTGAATAGTACGTCGTCTGCATATGTTGTCTGTAGGTTCATTAAATTGTTGTGTATGTTTTTATAAATGTGGTATTTTTCTAGTGAGTGTAGTTCTATTGGGTTATTATTTATTTCAAGTATGGTTGGGTTATTTTCGTAATTTCTTATTTCATGTTTATGTGATATTAGGTGTGCTGCTACATTTGATGCTTTTGTATTTTTATTTTTGAATTTCTGTAATGTTCTTCAAATCTTATTTTAAATGATCTGGTCGTTTTTCCTATGTAAAGTGCATTACAGTGGTTACTTGTAATTTTGTAAATTCCAGATAGGTTATGTTTTTCTGTATTTGTTTTGTGGTTTGTGTTATTAAGATATTTTATTATTTTGTTCTATGGTTTTTATGTTGGAGTGTAGTGTTCTTTCTTGTATATATTTGTTATTTTTTATATTTTGTTATTGGTGTATTTATATTTTAGGTAGATTTTTTATTATTATTTTTGTGTTCAGGTCGTAATGTTGTGTTTTGGCTAGGTTTTTTGTAAATTAATTGTATATGTTTTTTATAAGATGTTTGTTGTATCCATTTTCTATTGCTATTTTTGTAATGTTATCTGATTCTTCATTTATTCTTGTTTGTTATCTTGATTGTATTTTATTGCTTTATTTATCAAGTTACTGTAAGTGTTAATTTTTTGTACAGGGGTGGTTAGATTTGTTGTGTATTGTGGTATTGTTGGATGTTGGTTTTCTGTGTACTGCAGTTTCTATTTTATTATTGTTTATATTTAACGTAATGTCAAGATATTCAATTGTTCTGTTTCTTTCTGTTTCGAAGGTGAATTGTATGTTTTCATTGTATGTATTTAATTTGTTTAGTATTATGATGTGTTTGTTGTGAATGGTAGATTGGTATATTATAAGTATATCATCTACATATCTTGTCCATAGCAAAATCTTATATGTGTGTGTAGTATAGGTTTATATTATTATTTGTTCAAAGTGTTTTAGATATATTTCTGACATGACTGATGATGAAATAAACAAAATACCGTCATTAACGTATTAATTTTAGTTACATATGTTTTTGATTAGTGTCATAATACTTTTTATTGTGTTTTATTTGGTTATGTCATAACTAATTATTTGTGTGTTGCTATTTGTTGCTATGTTTTTTTCATTTTATTAATTAATTTGTATTCGTTTTTTATATTGTATGTGTTGTTGATATGTATTTTAGATCTTATTATTTTGTCTAGTATTTTTGCTATTATGTAAGATGGTGCTGTTTTGAAATTTATTAGTGGTCTAAATGGTGTATTGGGTTTGTGGATTTTAGGTATGCCTGTTAATATTGGTGCACATGGTTTGAAAGGGTAAAGTCTTGTGTAGTATTTTAATTTATTGTATAGTTTAGGTATTTCTCTGTGTTACTATTTGGTGTGTTATTGTATTAAGATATTTGTTAGTTGGGTTATAAAAACATACACAACAATTTAATGAACCTATAGACAACATATGCACACGACGTACTATTCAAAAACATTACACAAGCGGCTCAATGAAGATACCTGTATGACGTCAACAAATACCAACATCACGGACAGAACAACCACACCAGAAAAATAGAGAAAATTAATTCAGTGATTCAACAATGGTCAAGTGACCGAAAGGTGCCTCATCACATAAGGTAAAATTATTGCACTTAGTGGTGGAAAAAATTGTTTACAATTGATAATAATAACTTCGTATATATATATTTAGGTTAGTTTTGGTTGGTAAAGATTATTTAGATTTTTTGGACTAGGAGACTGACAGACTTACCTTGGTAAGAGTCCACTCTGTAGTCTTGAAATAGGAACACATAAAAGCACTTAACGAATGATATATTTCAACCACACACTGGTCTTTGTCAATCAAAGAGAAAACACAAAAAGAAATATGAGAGAATGAAATACACAGATTGTAATCACAGATTGTGTAGAGTAGAAATCAGATGTCACAGATGCACAGATTAAAGATATATATATATATATATGTATGTATTCTTTCCATGATCATATGAGTGATTATAGTTTATATAAGTCTGTCAGGGGAAAAGAGATTGAAGACGTCTGAGGGTATTAGGAAAAAAAATAATAAATAAAATAAATAAATAAATGGATTTATCTGATGTTGAGGTTAGAGGATTCTCTGGACTTGGTATACCACTGGTATGATAGTTCCCATCTTTTCAGTTCTGAGGGATTGCAATCAGGGGGGAGTGATTTGATTATTTTTGTGGTATAGCGGTCATCAAAAGTTGTGATGTTGTGACTCGCATCATGTTGAGCTGTTGGCCTATCCATATTCATAATTTTAACATCATGTCTTTGGCCATTCATTCCTCAACATGCTGTGAGTCACAACATCACAACTTTTGATGACTGCTATACCACAAAAATAATTAAATCACTCCCCCCTGATTGCAATCCCTCAGAACTGAGAAGATGGGAACTATCATACCAGTGGTATACCAAGTCCAGAGAATCCCCTAACCTCAACATCAGATAAATCCATTTATTTATTTATTATTTTTTTCGTAATAGCCTCAGACGTCTCCAATCTCTTTTCCCCTGACAGACTTATATAAACTATAATCACTCGTATGCTCATGGAAAGAATACATATATATATATATATATCTTTAATCTGTGACATCTGATTTCTACTCTACACAATCTGTGATTACAACTTATATTTATTTTATTTCATTATCTCATATTTCTTTTTGTGTTTTCTCTTTGATTGACAAAGACCACTGTGTGGTTGAAATATATCATTCGTTAAGTGCTTTTATGTGTTCCTATTTCAAGACTACAGAGTGGACTCTTACCATGGTAAGTCTGTCAGTCTCCTAGTCCAAAAAAAAAAAAAAAAAAAAAAATATATATATATATATATATATATATATATATATATATATATATATATATATATGTATGAAGTTGATAAATGACTATTGTAAATACTTTTATCCACCACTAAGTGCAATAATTTTACCTTGATCGACATCAGTGAATCGACAATGGTCAAGTGACCGAAAGGTGCCTCATCACAACAAGGTAAAATTATTGCACTTAG
Source organism: Prosapia bicincta (assembly GCA_036971475.1). Lineage (NCBI taxonomy): Eukaryota > Metazoa > Arthropoda > Insecta > Hemiptera > Cercopidae > Prosapia > Prosapia bicincta. Next base: position 90,754,831 of record JBAIZL010000001.1, on the reverse strand, counting down.
TGGTGGATAAAAGTATTTACAATAGTAATTTATTGTCAGTGCAACGGAAAAATAATGGACAACGTAAAATATCAAGATATATATATATATATATATATATATATATATATATATATATATATATATATATATATATATATATTCACCATTTCATTGAGGTAATCTGAGTTTGGGCGAGAATAAAATTCTATACAAATATTATTGAACATTTTTCTTTATTTATAGGCAATTTAACGGAGTTATAGTAGTCTAAACACTAAATAGTGTGTTTTTGACCCTAACTTTTTTGGCTTTACCCTAATTTTCTCTTAAACTATTGGAGGTAGAGTTCTGAGACAGGTTTCATACGATTTCTCAGCTCTTTTTACATGAAACCTATCTGATTAAAAAAACTCAATTACTGCCCTACAAATTTCAGGGTAAGTTAATTTTACTGAGGGAGCTGAATTTCAGGTTATATTTGATTACTTAAACCCTGTATAACTTGCCAACGAAGTATTTTCAGACCCATGTTTCTATGAACTTATTTCATTATTTTGGTGAGAGCAATAAACTTGTGCAGTATTGCAGATTCCTCCTGAAAGACCTGTATAATAAAATGTTTATGTCTTTAATTCTGCTTTTATTTTATTTATTAAAATTGCTAATGATCTTTGTGTCTTAAACTATTATTTCTTAAAATTGGTATATTTTTAAAACCTATATTTATTTATATAAACACTTATAATGATGCTTGTAAATACATTTAAAAACTACTATTTCATAAAATATTCATTTAAATTCAGTATACTGTATTATTTATTCTTTCATTTGTGTCATTGAAGATGAATTTACTTTTGGTCAAAACCATTTTACTACTTTAGATTAATTTTTCTAATAATAGTTTCTTTAAAATTAAATTGTTTCCAATAAAATTTATATAATTTATTTCCTAAAACTTGCTTTATTTTAGATTTTTTAAACTTACCTATTTCCTGAAATTAAAAATATCTTGCACATTGAAAATTTACGTTTAACATCTAATGAACCAAATTTTTATTTTGAGTGAAGTCGTGGTCTCTGGACAAAATATTTTTAGACACAAACCAATATTACAACATCCTATTTTATTAATTATTCTGTAGCTTTCTAATTCATTGTATTTTAATGTCTTAATGAAGACTATTGTTTTATGACTTTTTTCTTAGTTTATAGAAACTTTAATGATTATTTTATGTGGCCTAGTTCACAAGCTAGTATATTTCAGTTCTCTTTTTTATTATTTAATTGTATCACTCTTAGCGTCAAATTTGTTAATTAATCACATTTGAAATCAAGTACATTGTTCCTTCACTCTAACCATTAAATTTTTATTTTACTTGTTATAAAATATTTTAAAAATTTCAAGTTATTTAATAAATTTTAAAAATTTTAACTTCTGTACTGTACAGTGGCAAATTGCCTGTTGTAGTATTATGTGTTTCATATATGTATATTTTCTATATTTACAGAGTGAACTGGCAATTGAAAAACGTAGGTAACCCAGGAATTGTTAGTTTTGTTTTGGTTTTTATATACTAAAAAAAATCTACTAAATTTGTTTGTCAAACTAGACTATTAGTATACATTTGTAGATGTTAACTCATACATAAATTTGTAAAAACTGGTCTTATTAGTACTTCATTTTGATGTTAAAGGAGGATGGCCATTTCAAGACATAAATTCCTTTATCAACTCAGACCACAATAGTTTTCTTGTTTTTATGGAAAGAGTGGGGATGGAGTAGATATAGTAAATGGTTGAAGGTTTTTTAGGATATTTATGTGAACGATTTACATATGGTATTTAACAATTATATCTGAGTTCTCAAAGATCCGTGTATATAGTTGTACTACCCTCACCCTATCCAAGACATTACATGCCGTCTAAGAAGAAATTTACCTCCTGAAACTACCTTCCTCATTTAACATCAAAAGTAAGTGTTGCTACACACAAGTTTTTACATACAGTTATACATATATAAAAATTTTGTATTAACATTGAGTTATATTGCTGTGATGTTGTAAGTGAACAGATAAAATATTACAGAATTTATTCCAATAAATAACAAGGCTTTACTTGAAATATAATCAGTGCTGCAAAGCACAAAATTCAACCTTGAATCATAACTATCTCCAAGAAGTTCAGTGGGTGCTTTAAAATATATGTTAATCTCAAATTTTAGCAAAAAAAATAGGATGCTTGGATCTTGAATTGAAGGTGTATGACAGTGCTATTTTATAAAAAAGCATGTTTAAAAAACAAAGACAATTGGTTGATGCTTAATGTTCAATCTGACTGTTAATGCTTAAAAAGGAGAGAAAAGGATTATCAATACATAGAAGATTGGGGCAAGGAAATAAAACCTCCAAATCTGGAGTATGATCAAGCACCAACTTTTAATAATTTTTAAACTTAGATTTTGTATTTTAAAAATAATATTATATTTTTTAAACATAAGTACTGAACAGCAGTATTCTTTTTAATTTTAATTTTTCATTATAGTTAGATATTTTGTGTTTGAATGTACCTTTATATAAACAAATTGTATTTCTTGCAAAATATCTCATATCGGAAAAAAATATACACCAATAACATTGCTACTTCACTCCTTAAAATGTAGTAAAATATACAAGTACAGTATGTACATGAATATTTTGTAATTAAATAATTTTTTAAGATTTTTTTTTTGTAGTTCCAGATTTAGAAGAAATGAAACAAAGACTTGGCTCTCTTTCTTTGTCATTTATAAATGCTGTTTATCCCTTAGGCTATGCTCCTGAGCAAGGAACTAAAGTTTCTAGTAAAAGAAGTACACAATCCTCTGAAACACATGGATCCAAAATGACAAAAAGGGAAACATCAGATATTCAACAATTAATTAATGAAAACAAGGTAAACACTAAATGTTTAATTTTCACAGTGTATACCATTCAGTATGTCATTAAACATTTTATGTGGAAGACAAGAAGGTCGTCAATCAAAATTTCACATTTTTTAGGTTTTCGAAAGAGGTAAACCATTGGTTTCGGTTCTTGCATTTTTATGGCACCTGTATTTTGCAGCCGACATAAATTTATCAAAGATATTATTTTTGTAAACGACATATCAACAAATTTACCATCAAGAATCTGTCTTTTTATAATATATGCCAAAAAAAGCCTTTTGTGTTTTCCTACATTATTTAGAATAAATTTGTGTGTTCTACATTTTTCAAAAATGTATAAAAATCTTAAAAAGTATTTTCATAATTTATTTTCATATTATTAGTTTAAGAATTTCTACTGGTGTGTCATAAGAAACTACTGGTAAAGGATTTCTTAGTCTAAGAACTACTGGTAAATCTAATTATGAAAATGAAGGGAATTCTACTTGAAAATATGATCTTTCCTTCTGTGCTATTAATTTGTATCTAAATGTGTCAGGATGTTTTGTGATTTAAGTAAAGAAGTGACTTTATTTATATTTTCAGTAACAGGGCAAGAGTCTCATATCATGTCTCAAAGTCAATTACATCTTGCAAAGGGTAGTGCTAATATGTTTCTGTAATGTGTTCTAAAACAGCTTCTACCACAGTTCATTTTTGTTGATAAAGTTTGGTTTTACAAACATAAAAAAGTGAGAGCAACTGTGTTTGATCATGGGTTACTAAAACACTTATTTTATTTTGCATATGACATTATCAGTAAGGGAATTAAGTATAGTAACAACCAGAATAATAATTTTTTGCAGTATAACTTATTAAACAGATAATAGAAAATACAGAGTGTTAGAAAATTAAATAAAGTTGAAAGTACTTAGGATGAATTATGAAAGTATAGCATGCATGACATAAATAAGAAACTGCTGCATATAAATGTTGAATTCTCGGAAGTCACTAAAGAAATTTCAATATCTCAGCATAGAAAGATGAAGAAAATGTATTGGTGATTTTAATTTTCAAGAAGATTGTTTGTTTTATTTATGATTAATGGTGGAGGATAAGTACTCAGCAATGAATGAGATAGATAATATCCAGTACATAAACTAGAATTGCAGCAAAATTTCTTAGGGCTTCTGAAAGCTAAGATTGACGAAAGTGTTAATTTCATTAAGGAATAATTATCGTTGTAGATCTTTAGGCTTTTGAACCTAAATATCATTCTGTTTGCTTTCAATAAAATGAAACAGCTTTGTCATACTTTATGTAAATGTAAACCTTTATAAATTATATGGTTTTAACATATGAATGGGTGTTTTTAAGGTATTTATTTACTACTAGGCATGACCAAAGTTGATGTTTGGTTGCATCACATCAATTTAATTAAACTATATCCATTTAAACTGAAATGAAAGAGTATTAATCTGTTATCTGTTGCAACTCAAGTTAAAGTTTAACCAACCTTGTTGATTCAAATTTTCTTGTGTGAACTCTGCCTTGAGATAAATGAATAGCATTTATTTACATCGTAGATAGATGTATATACTTTTTTTTAAATACAAAATAGGACATCTGGGTATATAGAATAAAAAATAATACTATATTCATAATATAAAACAAAAAATTCTAATACTACAAAATAAAATATTTAGAACTGTTTCAAACTAACAGATATATTTAAAAATGTCACAAAATAAAAAATACCGTTTTGTACAATAGTGAAAAATTAAAGATAGTCTTAGGTACAAACATTCCACAACTGTGCATATGAAATGAAGAAATTCAAAAGGTATTTTAAATTTTTAGTATCAAAGTCATAACACCAAAAAACTAGAGAATATATTTTTTAAATATGGTAATGATTATTAAGTAACTTTTAAATGATTTTTAAAGCTCCCTGTTGAAAAACCAGGTGTAACAAAAAACTTTATAATAAATTAATTAAATAGTAATTTAGTTTCAATTTTTATTAGACTCTTATAATTATACTTTACTACATACTCTATTACATTGTAATCATTCTACGCTTAATTTTAACTATAACTTGAATATTATAAACATATAAAGCAGGATAATTGTAATGTATCAGCTGTAGTATAACAGGCTATCAAGAGAAACACCATTGCTTCTGTTAACCAGTAACAATGTAAACACTACAACCTAATATGTTTTGGATTCAATCTGTTTCAGCAACATTAAATCTGCTTTGAATCAGCAGTTACTTTTTGCAATGGTTTCAAATAAACTAATGCAGTTGCTTTAGAATAACTGATGTTAAGATCACTTTTGATAAATTATGGTAACATTTAAGTGTGGAAGGGTGCTCACATCAGATGGCCCGATGTTTGTCCATTTCTGCTAAAATTTTCTATTGGAGAATGAACTAAGAGGGAGGGAATCTTGCATGGGAATGTTTTGGTACTAAAGAAGAGAAAATAAGTTGGCAGCATTACTCAGGACATGAATGAGGTTACACGTTATAACATACCTTCTCCAATCATCCTTCAGGATATTTGACATTTAGGAAATCAATTAATAACGCATCAACTAGCTTTTACAATAAGTGATTTATTTTAATCCTGACTTCAAACATTAGGATTTATAGGTAGTTACATAAGATTACTTTTGCCAGTAGGCATCAAGACTCTTATAATTATTATTAAATTACAATACTATTTAAACTGTCCTTAATTATCTCAAGGCGTGTATGGGTTACTGCACCTGGTTTGATAAATTTTATATTTGAATGTCTTATTACTTTTTAAAGAATTAATAAAGTTTAAAAGATTCTTAATATTTGTTACTTAAAAAGATTGGCTTTAAATTTAAGATAAATTATTACTTATTACTTCGGTGGTTCCTTGTTTCACTTCACTTGACACAAATTCACTTTTTAATATTTTCCTTTCAATTTCACTTTTCATAATCACTCAAAATGCTTCTATGCCGTAACTCCCTTAAATCACTCCCTTATTAATTCCACTTACTATTTAGTTACCTCCCTTATTTAATTTCTCATACTATTTTTCTATCTCCCTCATTTAATATAACTCATTACTTAATAATCTCCCGTACTTTAATCTCACTTATTACCCTTTAATCTCCTCTTTTACTTCACTTTCTATTTAATAATCTCACTTGATACTTTACATTGTGACGTTACTTCATTTGATTTTAATGTTTCTTACTAAAAACTTCATATATTTCTCCCTCGAGTCCTGCATTTTGACTCCCTCGACTCCCTGCACTTGACTCCCCCTGAGCCCTGAAAATTGACGCCTTTCGTGTTTCATTCTGGATCGTTTTCGTACGGGTTTCATCCTCTCTTCAAATTTGATTGACTGCCTTATGGCACTTAAATTTGTTCCAGCCTATCAAACCGTCATTCTTCATCGCTTTCCCTTGGCTTGAGTGGGAATTTCTCGAACTTTCCCGAGGGCAGGTGTTTTGCTAGAAGTGCTTTTTCTGCATTTTTAGAGATTCGTTGCCATAAATCTGCATGGTTCCTCGATGTCCAAGTAAAGCGCCTCTCCAGTGACCGAGTCACATCTTGGTTTACTTACAATGAAACTTTTCGCTGTATATTGATATTTATGACTTACCAGGTGCATGCAGTAACCGTTTTTGGCCGAAAGATTAACAATAGACTACCCCTTGCTAGGTAGTGACCATGTACTACGATCTCTCAAGTTCAAATATTTAACAAACACTTTTCTTAACTTGATGAATTTTGTTATAATGTGTTACCAATCATCAGTAAGTTTCCTGCTTTTGTTTTAACCAAAATGGAAGGCAAAATAAAGGTTGACTGCCAAAAATTATAGTTGAATAGCTCTTTAAATCATCCTCTTAGGAAAATTCTCCCAAGAGGAAAACTGTACCATCATGAAATTAATAATACTCTCATATTCAATATTCTCCTCAGTTGACTTATTTCAGAGTAACTCCATTTTCAAAACTGAAATCGTATTTACCATTAATTAATTATAGGTCAATCAGATAAAAGAGTTATGGGTAAATAGTCGGCTGAGGTGTACGGCGTTGGACAATCAATGACTTCAGACATTGTCCGATTCCAGTACATTTCAATAATTTCAGTCTGATTCCTTGTGAATAAGCTACAATCTTAGCACAGAAGCTTATAAAATATAAAAATAGTTTTTCCTCCTATTTGGTACATACATGCAGTACGTAATTAAAATTATTGACCTTTTTTTAAAAATCCAATTATCTGAATGGGGCCTGGTACCAATTGATTTGGATAGTTGGAATTCTGCTGTATAGGAAAAATTTATCTTACATGTGCCATTTTTAAATTAACTTCAGTAAATGATAATAATTAAAACGGTGGTTAACATAAATCATATTCTAATATATTGATTTCATAATTATAATTTAATCTGACCAAAGGGACACTGGTTTTATACAGTAATTTACTTGATAGAAAATAACTACCACAAACAAAAATATAAAAATTTAATATTCATGACTGCTGAAAAAAATTTTAATAACAGGTAAAGAAATATGTGAATAGATGATAATCACACTGGTAATATGACTACACTAAATATAGATTAAATATATACTGGAACGCAACTTCTCATAATACAATTTTTTAATCAGAAAATGATTTTGGCAACAATGTTATCTTCTTGAATGATCAATCTACACTAAACATGAATAAATTAAACATAGTTCAAGTCAAGTATAAAAATATTAAAAGTTTTATATTGGACTGGAATGATGTTTGACTTAAACTTATTTAGTGTAGGTATTTACTGATGAGGGGAAAGTGGTTGCCTAAAATATGATCTGATTAAAAAATTGTACTACGAGAAATTGTGTGCTAGTGTATATATCTTGTATATTAAAATGTTATACTTGCTAACATTTTTGTTTGTTTATATTTATAGGTTGATTCGTTGACTGTTAAAGAACTGAAGGAATGCTTATCCAAATTTCCTTTTAAAACAACTGGCAAGAAAAAAGCAGATCTTGTTGAATTAGTATATAAGTGTTATAAAAATTAATAAAAAAAACCAATGTAGAGTTAAGGATTATTTTTGCTGATTTTTGTTTATGTTTACAAGCAAACTTTTTGTGAGTCACTAATGTGTGTATGATATAGTATAATTTTTACTGTATTTTTATAATTCAATTTTCTTTAACTGTTACACACTCAGAAGTTTTAATATTCAAGTTTTGGCATAATACTATTGTTAAATAAAGAAAAACAATTTTCATATTTCGTTGGCTATTGTTAACCCTCAACATTCTGGGTTCTATCACACAGACTGCCACAGTTATTTTTGCGTTTTATTTCTAAGAGTTCCATTTTATGTATATTTTCCTTCCCACCCCCAAAACCGGTTACTAGCGCCAATTGTTTTTTAGCTGTACCCATGCCATTATTTATTGATTTGTTTGTTGTGATTGCCCTTCATACCGTGTTAGTGTTTTAGACTCAGATTTTGAACAGATACTTGAAAACTGGCACGAGGACATTGCAGGGAGTAACATTGATGCAGGTGATGATATATCTCTACATAGTGACTAGAGTTCAGAATATGAACGAGTTGGAAATGAAGAAGAGTTAGATCCAACTCCTAAAACTTCCATCAATATTGATAGTAATGAAGTTGTAGAGCCAACACGACAAAAAATACTTTTTTTGAGCACAATAGATGTTGGTCTGCCAATTCAGCCTTGAGGCATTCACGTGTGCGACAAGCATAATATAATAAGGATTCCGAATGTTTGTTCCCCTGCACAAATAGGATATAACCGAACTGTTATTAGTATTTATAAATTACCTTTTACAGATGATATTTTGAATGTCAAATTGAAAGGGGCAAATAATAAAATAAACTAAGAAACCCATAAATAATACGAACATGCTTGGCATGTGTGAACTTGGATCCTTTTTTTGTTTACTTATTTACACTGCTATTTTCAAGTGCAACAGAGAAGATTATAAATCGTTGTTTCTAACCGATAAGTCTGGGTGTGACATATTTAGGTGTGTAACTTCAAATGCAATACTTGTTTGTTTGAGATTTCAGAATCCCACAACCAGAGGCGAATTTATTGTAAAACTGATGCTTTAGCTGCCATGTCTAAAATATTTAGCCAATTTATTGATAACTGCCAGGTTCTATACAGGTTTGAGGAGTGTGCCTGTGTTGATAAGATGGTGGTTGATTTTTGTGAGAGATGTAAGTTTAAAGTGTATATCCCCAACAAACCCTGTAAATATGGTCTAAAGATTATGTGCCTCACTGATGCTAACTGGTTACCTTTTAAATGCTTATTATGTTTATACAGATGAAAATTCTGATAACCAAACTTTAAATGCACAAGAGAAGAAACTAATGAAGTCAACACATGCTGTGATTAGGCTTGCTAAACTAATAGAGCAATCAAAACTGCAACATCATTGCCGGCAATCGGTTCAGCTCAATTGGGTTGACAGATGTGTTGAAAACAAAAGAGTTGACATATATGGGCACTTAAAAACAAGAAAAAGAAGATTCCTACCAACTAAGATCAAGGAGGTTGGTTCAATGATGTTTGGGTGTACACATGTTGCAACCTTTAGTTTGCACTCTAAAAAAGCCAAAGCATTAATATTCACCTCAATGATACATCACAAAGTATTTGTAGATAGAGATAGGGGTTAATCAGAAATCATTATATACTATAAGCAAACGAAAAGAGGGTTTGGCATACTGGACTAGAAGTGTGAAGTACTAAACAGCACGGTGAACTCAACAATGCCCAATGGTGATGTTTTATTGGGTATTGGATGTAGGTGGTATATATTCTAAACCATTAAAATAATAAAAAACAAAGTAACTAATCCTAAAACCAACCTCAAATAACAAAATACCTAAAGACCATATTAAACCAAAAATATTTCATATTTAATAATAAGATATATATATATATATAAACAAAAAAAATAGATGGTTTTAGCAATGGGATCACCCCTCTCAAGGATAATATCTGAAACTTACCTCCAAAACCTTGACAAAATAATAGCACAAACCATAAAAACACAGACATTGAGTACGGTATGTTGATGGATTATAAATTTCCCAAAATAAAGCAATAAATAATATCCTAAAAGAAAACAACAACCTACACCGTAACATAAAATTCACCATGGAAGAAGAAATATGCACTAAAATAAAACATCTAGACCTAACAATAACAAGAAATATGAATAACAGAATACTCAATTTTTAGGAAACCCACACAATACCAAACTACTCTAACCATCCCCCACAACATTTAATGGCTACTTACAACTCACTATTACATAGAATACAAAAACTACCAATAAAATAATATATCAACTAGCCCAAAAAAATGGATACATTAAAAAACAATAGATAAATTCGAATTATAAATATTAACTGAATCAAAACAACCTAAACAGGAACCACAAACAACAACAGAATGGACATCATACACATACGTAAGATACAACATAAAAAGACTTACTAAAATAAGCATACTAAAAAATAATAACATAACATACAAAAATACAGGAACCATAATCAATTAAATAACCAACAGGGTAAAATATGTCCCACACTTAATAACGGAATATATAAAATTGAATGCCCAGACTATAACAAATTATACATTGGCCAAACTAAACAGACATATAAAGATATGAGGTGCCAAGGCATACATTAAACCAAACATTTACAATTCAAACTTATCCAGGAATGCCATCAAAAACGACCATACATACATTACATTAGAAAACATATATCTAATAAAAAAAAGTACAAAAGGCCTCAACAAAATGACAATCTGGGGACCACTACAAATTTATAAACAAAAATAATACAGTAAAAGAACAAATAAAATCAATAGACAAAATTAAAACAAACTAAAACTTTCCCACAGTGCAGTGAATCCATAAATAGGACAATACCACATGACAACATAAATCCCACACATCTGGCAACTAACTACAAGATACTCTTTAGTCTCGAAAGAGACTCAGAGCATGTTGATGCTTAAAAATGAGGACACAATTAGTCCTCGAAAGACGACTCTCACATGCATATATATATATATATATATATATATACACAAACTCAAATTCTTGTTTAAGTACATTATAGTGTAAGTGATATATATATATATATATATATATATATATATATATATATATATATATATATATATATATATATATATATGACAAAAAGATAAAAAATACAGATCTGGGGAATATATTAAGATACACACACATATATATATTTATTATTAGACCTACGCTATTCGCCAGTATGTTATACGCAATTTTGATTATTTTGTAAAAATAACAGCTCTCCCAGACGCGTATCCAAGGGGGGCGATCGCCCCACAACCCTCAAGAACTTTGGGTTAAAAATCGACAATATATTATTAAATTAGGACTTTCTATTAAATTAGACTTTTACTTAAGTTAATTCGTCTTTTACTGTAAATAAAAAATAAAATTTTAATTTAAAAATGTGACGCGTTCCCTCGGTATACCCTCGTAAACGTCTAAACATTTTAACAACAGATTGCGCTAGTGAAGCTTAATCTCGAACATATGATTTTCAATATGTAATTTTGCAAACGTAATATTCGCAATTGACTCCGGAATTGTTCGTGTTGGAAGAATAACTACTTATATTAATTAATAAACCATTTTTATAATAATAGCTTATTATGAAATTAATAATATTCTCTAGCCATAGGTGATATCGAAACTGAAATAATTATTTATTAAAAAGTCTAATTTGCTACGAATCTTTATCACGTTACCGATTTCTAACGCAAGCGTAGAAAGAACTTTTTCTGTTCTATGTTTTTACATACACCATACACGCGCGCGCGCACACACACACATATTATATATATATATATATATATATATATATATATATATATATAATGCATCGATCGCCCCCCCCCCCAAAGCAAGTAGCTGGATACGCGCCTGTCTCCCCGCTAATATGTATTGTTATTTAAAACAAAAACAAGAATGACAGTATAATTACTGTGCAGGTTGTAGGATAATATAATCTCATTTTAATTATTTTGTACAGTAATGTAGTGAGTTATCTCTAAAGAATTGTGATTATTCTCCAAACATCCTTTATACTGTCACTATTATTCCTACTACTCAAACAACTGGAATTCCTTATTTATAAGAACAATCGTTCAAGTGGCGGTATTGTCACTGAGAAACTTCAATAAGTCAATCCTGCTTCCAACTATATACATCAGTTTAACATCATTGTTGTTTACTGTTTTCGAAATCCAAACATCGTTAATCGTTCGGGCTGCCTTTCTAACTTCGATTCTGTTTTTCCCGTCAGAAAAGAGGTGTAGTATCTGCTCATCGTGTCTGATAGTTATCAAAAAGTAACTTCTATCTTTGGTGTACTTTCAGCAAATTATTTAATGACATAGAAAATTAAGAAACTAACAGTGAGGAAATACTTGAAAAAATATAATGAATTGCATTTCCATAATACCATGATCGGTGTTTGTATGTTGGATGAAACTATAACAAGACTATGTGAACCAGGACGATGTCATGAAAGATGCCCACAACGTTGTTACGATATTGTCGCAATTGCATTAAAATTAACTTTAAAGGATTTGAAAACATTAACAGTGAAAATGTTGACAACCTTTTGAAAAGTGCGAACGAGGATTTGACGAAAGAAGAGCTGGATGAACTAATTACCGAACTTGTGCTTATCTCGGATAACGAAGACAAAAAAAACGTTGAAAAAATGTATCGAAATCTGTCATTAAAAACTGTTCGTGAAATTCTGTTCCTGAAAATGATCCCTGCCTAGAACGAGCATTAAAATTTAATCGAGGGCTGAAAGAAGCACTATCGTCATATAAAGAAGTACGTAAAGAACTAGAAAAAATCGTGCACAAATTAAAATAAGTTATTTAAAATCAAATCAACAGTGTTTAAAAGATTATTTGTCTAAAATTTGGGTATTTATAAATTTAATTCAAGGTGTTTAACAATGAAGAATACGTGTGCGTGTGTGTGAGCCTGGATAGTTAATAGAAATCTTGTGTTTTCGGATTGAAGAGAAAAGTTAGTAAACAATAAAAATTATGTGTATAATTATGTAGTACGTAAATATATCATACTGTATAATTAGTGTACAATATAGCTGAAATTATTGGTAACATTTGATGTGGAACGTTACCCTCCCCTTTCCATATATATTTCAGTATTTGTGGTAAGTTCAGCGAACGTAATGCCCGCAAATAACTAGGCATTGTGTTATATTTATATTGCAACATAAAATTATTTCTTAGTTAGAGAATATGGAACTCAAGACTTAAAATGCCGACAAAGGGTAGGCCAAATATTTTTGTGTGTGTG
>JBAIZL010000001.1:90586482-90736482 GCA_036971475.1 Prosapia bicincta | reverse complement strand
AGCTACTGCACGGTTGGTTCATGCTATACATGCTATTACAGACATTAAAAATGTGCAAAAAATTAACTTTTCGGATTTTCCGCGGAAAAAAGTTAATATTAGTGTTCTACACATTGAAATGAGTAATTAAAAAAAATTGTATTTAACAATATCAATAACACTTGTTTATGCTATACATGCCATTACAACCTAACATTTAAGATGTGAAAAATTAACTTTCCGCATTTTCCGCAGAAAAAATGTTGATATTCATATTCTACACATTGAAACAAGTAATTTAAAAACAACAAAATTTTAAAAAACCAACGCCATTAAGACTATATTTACCAAAATATTTAAATAGATAATTTGATTGACTATGTAGAATTTTGTCAGTGTTGTCTTGAGCTTATGACAACGTGTAAACTATATTTATTGATATACATATGACAATGGAGCCCAGCACATGTTTAAATTTACTAATGGTTTATGTGTCATAAGTTTAATTTGTTACATACCCAAATCTATTCTAACCTATATTGTGTCTATTTTATATAATATTTTAGCTAAGTAGTAATGTAGAGTAATAGTGCAGTGGTATATTAAGGTTCTTTGAGTTTATTCAGAATTGTGCATAATTTATGAGTACTTGCCAATTCAATTCATTAGAAATTTCACTTTTTTTCAGTAGTAAATTTATTTGTTTCATATTTTTTGTATAGTACCTTCCTGTATACTCGTATTAAATAATTCAGATTTTTTTAAATAATTCTAATAACTATTTATGTTTTTGATGTTTAAAATCACTTTTTCGTCATTTAGAATGTATTTTTGAGGACGCACGGAACTAGAAGGCAGTGTCTTGTCTAAAGCTTCAAGTATTACCTGTATTTGTTTACTTGCATTAGCTAGTCTTATTATTTTTTTTAAAGATGGAATCTGTCATTCATTGATATTTTATACCCATATTGAATTATAGTTATATTGTAATGGAGCTACCTTGTAATGTAAATTACCTTAATTTTATAAGTGTAATGTACTTTAAAAGTGAAGTTAAAATTATCTTTCTACAACATTTTTTAAGCTTTAGAGTAACAGACTAAATTTTAATATTTTTTCTTGTTCCTGAGAACTTTTTACAAAAAAAGGTATAATGTTTTTGTGCAAAATTTGATGATATCTGGCTAATTGATAGTTACTAAAACTAAAGGCTGTTAAATTGTTAACTTACACTTGGAGGAAACCTTTTCGTCTTACGACTTCTCCAGCCTCCATTAAAAGTGTAATAAGTCATTAACAACCAGCTCATCATGAACAGCAACAAGATTTTGATATTACAATGAAAATATTGGAAAGAACCCCAATACCACAAAAATAACAAATAAAATAAGTTACTTAAGATTTAACCCTTATGTACATTTCAATGATGATGTCATCATCATCAGAGGGTCTTGTTACAAAATACAATCTAGCAAACAAGAAGTTACAAACTAGAGTGATACCAGTCGTTCTCTAAGGTCGCTATATATATACGCGTTAGGTAAGCTGCGCCCTTGACCAACAAATAAAATGGGTTATGTCAAAAGTATACTATAATAATACATATGTAATAAAAACTACAGCTAATAACAATAAATAAAATAAAACCATTTAAACTAATGCATCATATTTGAAAAAAGGCTATTTAAGTAAAAAATATAAAGGTGAGTTAGGGATAGGCCCTTTACCCCAGCATCCATTAATTTACAATTTGATTTTACTATAAAAATACTTTCATAACTATTAAGTAACTTGAGTTGATACATTTAGCTAAAATAACAGTTTTATCTAATTCATGCTGATTATTAATGACATGTTCTGCAACACTTGATTTTTCAGGTCTATCATATTTAACATGCGTAAGATGTTTCTTATATCTAGTTACAATTTTTCTTTTTGTTTGGCCTATATACATCTCATCACAAGTACTACAAATTATCTTATAAATACCAGATTTTTCCAGCATTGGAATTTTATCTTTCGGTTTACATAATAAATGCTTAAGTTTATTTTGAGTTTTGTAGGCTATCTTAACATTTACCTTTTTAAAAATAGAGTATAACCCTTTTGTTAAAATATTATCAAAAGGTAAACTAATATAATTACATTTTTTACCTTCTTTTTGAGAAATGGTAGATATGCTTAAAACATATTTTAATCTTTGTTTCCTAACAATATTATCTACAATTTTGGTATCAAAACCGTTATATCTAGCCACTCCTTTGATTTAATTAATTTCTTTATAAAAACGTCTAGGACTAAGTGGTACATTGATCGCTCTGCTAATCAAACTGTTAAATGCTGCTATTTTATGTGTATTACAATGGTTGGAACTATTTAAAATATATCTATTGTTAGTAGGTTTCCTGTAAATATCAAATTCTATTTTACTTGATTTTTAATACACGAAATATCTAAAAATGGTAAACAATTATTAGTTTCTAATTCATAAGTAAACATGGAGGAACTATGTATAATATTAAGTTGTTTTACAAAAACATCAACATTACATTTACTGCTAGCAAAGATCGTAAAAACATCGTTAACATATCTTAACCAAATTCTAGGAAAATATGTAACTCTATTCTTTAAGCTTTCTGCTCATAAAAAGCTCAGCAATGAAAGGAGACAAACTATTGCCCATAGCAGTTTATAGCCCATCATTGTTTATAAAATTCATTATTAAATTTTAAGAAATTTTAGTGCATACATATTTTAGTTAATTTGACATATTCCTTTATTTTAACAGGTTCGATATTATTTTCTTTTAAACAATCTTCAACATACAATATAGTTTTTTTAACAGGAATGCTGGGAAACAACGAACTTACATCAAAAGATACCATATCTCAGTACTACTAAGTTTTATATTCTTAACTTTGTTGATAAATTCTATGTGGTTTTTAATAGGAAACATACCACGTTTTTCTTTTCAAGAAGTAGATTTATAGGCTAACCTTGATAATAAAATATAAGATGCTGGGGATTATCGGAGGCTATTATCACCTTAATCGATTATTTCTGTATATAGTTTCTTCTTTGAAGAATTTGTAAAAGACTAATTATAACTATATTTTTTTTATAAAAATATGTTATAAAAGAAAACTTTAACAAAAAGTTGTACAATTTTAGGATAATCACATTACTAAATTAAAATGATCATGTTTGTTAGATTAACAATGCAAATCAATACATATCTATTCTTCAGCTACTGTTTGGTATATCTATCTCATGTAAATGATATGGAATGAAGTTTAAGTAGTTTGTGATAGAGGTACATGTTACATTTTGATTATTCTATAAAGTCCTAATGCTTGAATTACAAGAATTTAGTATACTTATGTGTTCTACATAATTGACATTTTATTTTTAGATATTTTCAGTGAGAGTAAGAGATAAAGGTCCTGACTATAGAGGTTTTGTGCAACTACCTATCATACCATCAACATTAAACGAGAACCTTATGAATGAACCAACTCCTCTTTGTTTCGTTGACAGTTGTCAAAGAACATTCAACACCAATGTTTTAAAATGTCATGTAAGTTTAAAGATTTGAATAAAATTCTATTAAAAACATGGTTAATTTGTCTCATATGATAATATAACATTCATTAAAAATATTTTCTGTGTATTGTGTTTATATTTGACATTATATATTAATCAATTATAGAGAGAATTAGTGTATTTAGTTAAGGATAACAGTGATAGCCTAACATGGACGTCCCTATCAACGAAAGTACCCTTCAGATATATTTTGCAAATTCTCTTTCTCCCTCTCCCTCTCTCTCTCTGTATCTCTCTCTCTCTCTCTCTGTCTCTCTCTCTCTCTCTAGTCTAAAACAAAGGAGGCCACAAAAGTTGAGTTTAACATGAGTAGTTAATTCACTTTACTGCAAACACATTTACGTAATTTAATATATAGAATACATTCTTGTGGTTATTCTTGAGGCTTATTGTCGATTAGAAACTTTAAGCTGTTGAACTAAGACAAGGTACAAGTTTGTGACTCAAGTTTGTTGGACAAGTGTTTGTTCCATTATTAAGGTAAAGGGGCAGCTTTTTTTGGAGGGAATCCTCTGCACAAAGCTGACTGAATCTCAGAGACTTCTTTTGTAAAGAAAATTCTTAAACATTGAGCGTTTATTGATTATATAAAGTTGTATGGCTTTGTCAGGTTCATTCAATGAGGTATTTAAATTCAGTGAGGTGTGGAAAAGGTGCCCAATTTGAATGCATCCTGTACTTAACACACTCTCTCTCTTGGATCAACTGTTTCTATAATTTGGACAGTATCTCTTCCTGATCACGAGGTCCCTCGCTTCACTTTGTATCCACAACTCAACACAAATATAGGTATGGTGAACAAGCTTCACCTATTTTGGGTAATTGTATAAGCTCATTAATTAACAATTGTTTAGTGTTGTTGTTAGATCGCTAAGTATTCAGATAAAATTGATAAATTAGGTCCACTATGGGACATATCTTGGCTTACTTCTCTCCAACACAATGGACATTTAATATTTCTCATACCAAACATGGGTCCTATTATGATTCAGTATAGTGTTCCCTCTACCTCATTGCAAGTAGTTATGCAGTAATACATACGTGTCTGTGTGTGTTCAATATTTTTTTTCATTTTGTGTAATGGTATTTAAACATTTGCAATCAGTAGCTTGTCACATTTTGTACTCCTTTTGACTCATATATCTTTGACCTTAAATGCACTTTGTCTAATGACAATCATATAAGTCAGTTGATGTTATAGAATGGTATCAGTGTTACCTCATTTCTATTGGAAGTTTTTTCTGTAATGTGATCATTACAGAAATGAACATTTTGTAATGAACATCACTAAATTACTGGTTAATTTAAAATGTTCCTAATTTTGGTTTTCCTTTTGTACTTCATCTTGCAATATTCTAGAATTATTGAATAAAATAATGTCTATTTCTGTAATTAAACTGCTTTCTTTAGGTCTTACCACTGTACGGGAACTATTGCTTTCAATTTGACTTGATTTTTTTTTTTAACTTGGGAGCGGGTTTGAATTGCCCGAAGCACTGCTACCTTAAGGTATATTGTACTTACCTCCCTGATCTAGTCAAATAACCCCTTCCCTCTTACCAGGTTTAGGAGTTTCCTGACTAGAGTTTTACCTTCAGCATCCACCAAAGCCGTTCCATCACCAAAGAGGTTGAAGCGCCTCTCAGCAAGTACTTCACATCTGTAAATAATGTGTGTGGCAGTCTCCAGTTCCTGCCCGCATAATCTGCACACTGGTTCATCTTTGTAGATACCCATTTTATGCAAATGTTTCCTTAGTCCACAGTGTCCCGTGAGTAGACCTGTGGCTATCCTTAATTCCTGCCTAGACAGATAGATGAGACTCTTCTGCAGCCCCAAGGAAGGTTTCCTAAGGGTTAGCTTACTGTGTCTCATCCCTTCGGCCCTGATCCAGTGCTCACAGTGTCTTTCAGCCATCCACCTTCGCACTGTCATCTTGACCATGGATTTGGAAATACCTACCGCAGGCTCCGGTCCAATCAGGGGAGTCGAAGACCCCTCCCTGGCCAGCGCATCTGCGGCTTCATTTCCAAGTATTCCCCTATGCCCTGGCACCCAACCTATCTTGATTTGATTGTGCCTTGCCAGAGCTTGTAGGTTAATTAGGCACTCCCTGACTATGGCCGAGATGACCACGTGTCCGTTTAGTGCCTTAATTGCTGCCTGACTGTCGGAGAAAATAGCAATCCGGGTCCCATGTGTTTCCCTTCTCGCTATCTCTCCCAGACAGGCATTTATAGCATATATTTCGGCCTGAAAGACAGAGGTATGCCTCCCCAAGGAAAAAACTAGTTCTACCCTTGGGTTTTTACAATACACCCCCGCTCCAGTGCCGAAGTCCATCTTGGAGCCATCTGTGTACCAGATCTGAGCTCCCGATGTTAATGTCCCTGACCATTCCATCACAGTTTGGTGGACCTGGTCAGGTGCAAACATTCGAGTAATGTGGTCGCTGCCCATTTCCAAGACGGGTTCTTTGACCACGCACTCGATACTCATATGTCCCGAGACATCTGGGAGGTTAGCCCAGTTGCTCGAGTTGCGCAATCTCCATGCCGCCAGCCTCGCCTCTCCCCTAAGGACAAGCTCAAGGGGAGGGAGGTTAAGCATTACTTCCATTGCTGCACCTGGTGTAGTTGACATCGCTCCCAGTGTGCACAGACAGGCCAATCTCTGGATAGAGCTCAGTTTAGCTCTTGTCTGTGCCTGGTTGGCCTTTGTCCACCACACCAGAGCTCCATAGGTAATCATAGGTCTTATCACCCTCAGATACATCCAGTGCATCATTGATGGCTTCAGTCCCCATTTCTTACCCACCATTCTTCTCACAGTCATCAGTGCCCTTTTGGCCCTGTTAACTGTCCTCTCAAGATGTGGGTTCCAGGTGAGTTTCCTGTCCAGAGTAACTCCCAGGTACTTCACCTCCCCCACAAACTCAAGGTATTCACCAAACAAGCGGGGCATCCTGGTCGTCAGATCTTTTCGCTGTCTGGTGAAGTTAATGAGAGCAGTCTTTTTTGGATTTACCCTAAGGTTCTCCTTTTTACACCACTCTTCAATCAGTCGTAGAGGATTTCTGATTACCTCAAGGACTGTATCAGGGAATCTGCCCAGGATCAGAATAACTATGTCGTCTGCATATCCTAGACAGAAGTACCCCTGTTCATTTAGGAGTTCAATAAGGTTGTCAACCACTAGGCACCACAACAGAGGAGAGAGAACCCCCTCTGTGCACAGCCCAGACTTGTCTCCGCCCTTCTGACCTTCCCTGCCACCTCTACAGAAATGCTTCTGTTTGTTAACATGGAACTTATCCAACCACAAGTGGTTGCATCCACTCCATGACGTCTTGCACCACTTACCATCGTCTCCACTGAGGGGTTATTGAAAGCCCCTTCAATGTCGAGGAAGGCACCTATGGCACAACCTTTCTTGGCGATCATTTGCTCAATCCTACCAACCACTTGATGGAGAGCTCCCTCGCAGGATTTCCCCGGTTGATAAGCATACTGGTTCCAATGCAGTGGTTTTATGGCCAAAGCACCCCCCCCCTAATATGCCTATCAACCAGTTTTTCAAGTCCCTTAAGAACAAAGGACATGAGTGTAATAGGTCTGTATCCTTTCCCTTCCGATTGGTTACCGGTGGGCTTAGGTATAAAGACCACCTTACTAGATTTCCAGGCTGCTGGCACATGCCCTAGAGCAATGCCTAGCCTGTATAATTTAGTAAGTACCAGTACCAGCAAATCCATTCCCTTCTGCAGCAGCACAGGATAGATCCCATCTGGACCTGGAGATTTGTAGGGTTTAAATGTGCCAATAGCCCATCTTACCCTTTGTGGAGTTACTATCCTCCTTGCCACTTCCCAGTCCTCCCTCTTACCACGTCTTGTGGAGAGTTTGGCAACTGGTTCAGTGTCTGCTCCCCCAAGTTTCCTCAGAGTACTGGAAGGGAAATGTGTTCTGATTAATTCTTCCACAGTTTCCCCTGCGGTTTTTGTTATATTTCCTAGTGGGGTTCTTAGCATCCCCACCGGGTTAACTGGGTCCTTAGAGAGCACTTTATGCAGTCGTGCCCCTTCCCGAGTTTTGTCAATCTCTTGACAAAACTCCTTCCAGGACTTCCTGCGTGCTTCTCTAATTGCCCTGTTGTATTCGGTTAGTGTTTTCCTATACTGGTCCCACTCCCTGTTCTTTTTTGCTCTATTAAAGAGTCTCCTGTTGGTCTTCCGAAGTTTGGCTAGCTTCTTGTTCCACCATGACGGATCCCCTACTTTTCTCCCCTCACTGAGAGGGCAGTTATCAGTAAAGGATTCTACTATAGCCTCGCCAACTAATGCGGCAGAGTCTTCTAGCTCTCTCCTCCCACCATACTCCAATCCAGCCTCCTCAATCCGAACTCCCAGGTCTCTCCTGTAGGAGTCCCAGTCTGTTCTTCTTGGATCCCTGGTTGGCCGAAGCATGGCTGGATTTAGAGAGATATCATACCTAATATGTCTGTGGTCAGAAAAAGATGGTTCATCCGACACATGCCAGTTTAGTACATACCTAGCCGTCTGGTTCGATGCCACCGTAATGTCCAGGACCTCCTGTCTGGCCCTAGTGACAAACGTCGGATCTTCCCCCTGATTTAAGACTAGTAAATTCTTAGAGCTAAGATAAGCTAAAAGTTCCTCACCTCTAGTGTTGGTACCTGTACTTCCCCACGAAGTGTGATGGGAGTTAGCATCCATCCCCACCAGCAGCTCCTCATCCACAGCCCCGCAGTGCTCGACCAGCCTCCTCAGCTCTTGTGTTGGTAGAGCCCCCTCGTAGTCAAAGGGGAGATATGCCGTGGCAAGGTTCAGCCTCTACATCCTCCCCTCCGCCCGCAGCTCCACCGTCACTGCTATTAAGTCCCTGCAGCAGAAGTCCGTTAGTACAAAAGCACTCAACCCCCTCCTAACCAGGATACACATCCTGGGAACACCGGAGTCCTTATCGTACAACAACTTACCTCCAGATGTCGCCAGCCCGCATATTCGTCCTCCAGAAATCCATGGCTCCTGGATGAGAACCAAGTCCACCTCTCCCCTGTCCAGCATCCTACACACGACAGCACTCGCCGCCCTGCTATGCTGTAGATTCACTTGGAGGATCTTGATCATTGTTCTGCTTAATTTGCAGTCGCCTGGGTCCGCAGAGCAGCCCCAGGACTAGACAGCGTGCTCAACTCTACAGCCACTTCACCGGTTTCTGCAGTCGGCAGCTTGACAGCCGCCCCCGCACCCCCAGTGATGGTTGCCGTTGACACATCTGCTACAGACTCACGGTTTGCCGTCTCATTGGCTCCCGCTGTCTGTGCAGTCTCGAAATCAATTCTTTTACTTACTTGGTCCATTAACGTCCCACGAGTATGGGGGAAATAACGGTCGACCAGAGCAGAGCCCCCACTGCCCTGGCAAGACAACATACAATGAGGTTTTGTCTGGTTCCTCAAGGGGATCGTGTGCAACTGCATTTTATACCCTGCAGCCATTCATCCTTCGGCACGATGCCTTCCACCTTGGATTGGGTATTCAGTCACTGACCTTGAAGCACACCCCAAGTTCAGGACATTATTAACTGTTGCTCATGGAGCGAACAGCCTGCTTTACTCTCTTTTTTACAACTGTGTTGTTAGGGTAGTTACCCGCCCATACTTCACTGTCGCATTGCCCTTGGTTCACCTGGGAGGTGAGAGTAGCATTGTGAGGACTTAATTCCCAACTACCCCAGTCTCCCCAGTCAGAGCAGTTATTTCTACCACCCCCAACCGGTTGACTGACGAGGAGGGATAATTCCTCACCTTTGAACCATAGCCTTGGTTCAGGCCTGCATATTCAGAAACCTTCCGGAATCCTTATTCACAGGTAACCTACATTTCTGTAGGCCGTCCCACTATCCGCCACCTGTGGACCCGCCCGGTTGCTCAGGCCAGCTTGCCGGGACGATCTTGATACTCTCTGAGTTGTTATAGAAACTTTTTGTAATTTTGTTTCAGTGAATAAGATTTGCCTACAATTATGCGATGACTCAGAAATAGCTCCTAAGTTGTTAATTTATTTTGGCATTTTTAAAATATGAATTTTGTCGTCTGCCTAAGTTCTTTTTAATAAAAAAATTACAATATTTTATAAGTATTTTAAATACAGCAACAAGTATTTTACACAAAAAGATGACCTACCTATATTACAGTTGATTTTATTTAATTGGACCAAAAATTAAAAACAGAAAAAAATTCATGTTATATAAACAAAAATTACTCTAGTTAATTTGTTCAAAAAGCTACTTATTTGATCCAGTATTTTACAGTTCAAACTGAATATGTTCAGATAAAAAATATGCTGTAGAACAGAAAATAGGCTCTACAAGAGACGTTATATACACACTTTTGCAACATGATTAGTACCCTGCAAAACGATATTGAAGTGAGATAGTAGCGGTGAGTTGCCGAACCCACCCTCATTACTAAAAAGTGACAATTTATGTATATAAGTAATTTTATTTTTACCTGCTAATCATAGCACTCTTCCACTCTCAGCTGACACATTTCAGAGCACCTCCACCAGTCAGAACTTATTATGAACTGTTGTTCCCTGCATTGGAAATGTAAATCAACTGTGGTTAAGTTCACAAATGCTTTGAGATTCATATAATAAACGCCGTATTTTATAGATATTAAATCTACTGTAATTTTGCTGCATGTTTCAGCACTGTTTATTAATTCTGCTGCTTGAATTAACATTTCCTGAGTCACATATGTGAAAACGACAAAAATCAAGATGGCATTTTGTAAGGATTAAGTAATTGTAAAAAACCAAAAAATTAATTGTAATATAGCATTATTCACAGTAATAATCTCTCTGTCAAGCATGTAACCAAGTTTGTTTTTTGGAACTGTACATAGCATATTTACGAATCTTCTAGAAATTTAATTATTTCAAGATTAAATAAGTAGAATTAGCTTTTGGTGTGTTACATATGTTAATATCAGTGATATTAAAGGTTAATTATAAGCAGACAGTGACTGATGTTATAGGACACTTATTAAAGAGGAAATTATTGCAACTTGCTTAAATACAAAATAATGGAAAAATACTGATAAGTGAAATGCTGAATAGTTTTATGCTGCACATTTATATCATGAAGAAAGCATCAGCCGAGATTCCATATTGTGTGGAATGAATGATAACAAATATTTTTCATAAATGAGCACATAAATGCTCATC
This sequence comes from Prosapia bicincta, assembly GCA_036971475.1. Taxonomy (NCBI): domain Eukaryota; kingdom Metazoa; phylum Arthropoda; class Insecta; order Hemiptera; family Cercopidae; genus Prosapia; species Prosapia bicincta. Next base: position 90,725,648 of record JBAIZL010000001.1, on the reverse strand, counting down.
GAAGTTACTACAACAGAAATGTTTAAGCTTATTTCATAAAATATAGGAATTAGGTTACAATTTATACCTTTACCCCTTGTGTTTGTAAATATTTTACAGTGTCTCCATAATATAAGAAAGTTACTGTAGGTACTTACAGTATATTTACTTTTTTATTTTTCGTAACATTCTCAGGTTAATCCGGATATTTTATTTTCTGCAGTTGCAAGTCCAAGTTAATGAGGTTTGATTGTAGTAAGGATCAATTTATTTAACACAAATGTTAGGTTATCTAAATTCTTATCAATATATATATATATTTAAAAGTTATCACATGCTATTATTTTTACTAACCTGGTATTGAAAATGTTAGTTACATCATAAACTGTAGTTTTGAAGATGCATAGTAGTCTATATGGTAATTTATTGTTTTATTGCTAAAGTAGTTGAACTACCCTGTTGTTTTGATTAGCAGATAAATTGAAATTTGCAGTTTTCGTGTTGTATATCTATAGGGTTTTCTTATAAAAAATTTTCACACTTAATTAGCAAAAAAAAAAAAAAAAAAAAAAAAAAACACTACTTACTGACTTTTGTCAGCAGACGTGTTTCATACCAGGTCAGTGCAATGTTCAATGCTGTTAGTTAAGGACAAGACTGTTCCTCATGTGTGTTGTATTGGTGTGAGTCTTTGGTGTATTTTTGTACATAGAGTAGTTGCTAATTATGTGTTCAAATATATTATTTGATTGTGAGTGTGTTTAGTCATTTAAAATGTGCTGTGAATAGTTTTTATGGTGTTTGTATATCTCCTAGGTTTCTGTTGTGTTTAGTTTGTTGCTTTTTTGATATAGTGTAGGATTTTTAGATTAGTGTCTATATTGGTGAATGAGTGTGTGTTTTGCATGTGTATGGCAAAATTTGATTTGGGTGTGTTCTTTGTAACGAATGGTAAAATTTCTCTCTGTTTGTCGTATGTAAAAGCTGAGGCTATCGTTGCATGTAATCTTGTATACTCCTACCCTGCCCTGTTTATTCTGGCGTGTTTTTGTACCGTGTAGGTGTTTTTTTGTTGTGTTGTATGTTTTAAATGTTACTTTGTATTTAAGTTTGCAGAACGAGGAAGCTATTTTTGGTGATGTGTTGTGATATGTTAGTATTATGTATTTTTGTGTTTGTGTGTTCATGATGTTTTTTGTTGTGTTATTTGTGTGTGGTTTTTTCTGCACTATGTTGTCTATCAAGGTGTGTTGGCATCTGCTTATATAGGATGTGTATTTTATTGTGTAAGTTCGTTTATTTTGTCTTGATTTTTCATGGGTATGTCTATTAGTTTGTATATCATAGAGTGGGACATAGCATGTACGTTTTGAACAAAACAACAAACACACATTCAAAATATACAGGAAGCCCACCACCACAGAGTTATACACAATACCTCTAATCAACCCACACAACACAAACATGCTGCCTCTCACTCCAGTACACACAGACTAATTAACATACCCATGAACAATGAAGACAAAATAAAAGAACTCAACACAATTGAATACATAGTCTAAAAAAATGAATACAAACACCTTGATAGAGAACATAATGCACAAAAAACAACACACACATAACACAACAAAAAACAAGAACACACAAACACAAAAATACAAAACACTAACGTATCAAAACAACACATTACAAAAAATAACTTCCGCATTCCGCAAACTTAAATACAAAGGAGCATCTAAAACATACAACACTACTAAAATACACCTGCACAGTACAAAAACACACCAGAATAAACACGACAGGGCAGGAGTATACAAGATTGCAAGCAAAGACTGCCCCAACATTGAGTAACTGCCCCAACAACACCTGAGTAACAGTCTTGTTCATGACTCACAGCATTGAACAATGCACTGATAATGCGAAACGCGTATACTGAAAAATATCAGTAAGTAGTGGTTTTTTTGCCAAGTTATTACCAAAAGTGTAATAATTGAAATGTTTGAATCTGTCTAAAACCAATAAACTTATAATACTCTGCATTACCTAGTTCATATTATCACCTAATACTCTGCATTACCTAGTTCATATTATCACCTGTTATTATTTTTACTAACCAGGTCCTGAAACTGTAGGTAGGAAGATGAACAATTATTTATATGGTAATTTATTGTTATATTTGTGGAGCAGTTCAACATGCCTGTTTTTTTGATTTGCAGATAAATTAAAATGTTTGAATGCATCTAACACCAATAAACTTTTAGTACTCTGCATTAGTGTGGTAATGTTTAAGGACATTTAATCAAATGAGGTCCTTCATTCTTCTTCATTTGGCGTGCTTCATACTTCATAGAAAAAGTTTAAAAAACTTTTTATTTTAAAGTAATGTTTTCAATCCAAAAGAATCCCTAGCAGTAGTATCGTCCCATCTGCCCTTATTTTCTATTGTTTCATTAAATCATGTGGTTAATTCACTTTTTAAATCTCTAACTGTGAATAACTCTTGCCTGGGAGTTCCATCGGGTTTGAGAAGGTTTAATCATTTTACAAATTCCATCGTGTTTAATTTTTTTTACAAATTGAACATAGTACATCATTTCATTTTAAATGTGAAGAACATAGACATAACTAACTCATGTTGGCTAAAACAACCGAACAGGTTTTATATTTCGAGCACCCAATATTAATAGTTATATTTAGTTAACGAACTTAACACTACATATATGCCATTAGGAAATTTAGATTTTAACAAGGTCTGGACACCTGTCTGATTACAGTTGCACCATTATGCAGCTGAGAAATAGGTTTCTGGTCGAGTTTAAAATGAACCGAAACATCTATAATAATTTCAAAAGTCTGTTGGCTCTACAATTGTGGATATCTGCAAAAGTAACAAATCTTTCTACTGGTTTGATAAAATACGAAATAATTACGAATTGACTTGCACACGATATATCAGCTAGAACTGAGACATAATCGACATTATTTATATAATTATATATATATATATATATATATATATATATATATATATATATATATATATATATATTAAATATGGTGATATGTTTTCTTGTATATATAGTTAATAAATTTAAAATATTTCAAAAACAAGAATACTTTTAATGAATAAATGTATTCATTAAAAGTATTCTTGTTTTTGAAATATTTTTAATTTATTAAATATATATATATATATGAATAAAAAGTATTTTATTAATTGAAAATTTGAACAAGATATATATTAGAAGTGTATGAACTATATAGTTTCAATGTTCATTTTATATATATTATATGGGATGTGTATTTGAAGGTTGAGAAATTCAACAGATCTTCCAGTTTTCTGTCCAGATTGCTTATCATTTACAACACATTTAAGAATTTACCACAATTAAATAAAGAATCTGTCCTGGTATGGCTCTTTAACTTTAATACCGAGAAACTTTAAACCGTCTGTTATGCCAGCTAGAATGTGTATTGGATACCTGTTCGTTCTTTTTTTGAACAGAACTTCTAACAGCAGAGTTAATTTATACAACCCCACATCCATACACAATAACATAGACCTCATACACAAAATACAAGACATCCACATACCACACAACTCCACCATAGCTTCATTCGACATAAAAAACCTTTACACTAATGTGCCAATAGAACAAACACTCCACATAATACAAAATATGCTCACAGCAAACAACACGCCACATAAACTCACACATGAAATAATCACACTCACCAAACTCATCACATCACAAAACTACTTCACATACCAACACAAATACTACACACAGAAAGATGGCCTCCTAATGGGTTCCCCTATCTCAGGCATCCTAGCAGAAATATTCCTACACCACATCGAACAACAATATATTCTACAGAACAATAACCACACACATAAAATAATTTACTGCCATAGATATGTAGACGACATTTTAATAATATACAACGGCAACAAACTGCAAATCAAACAACTACATAATTACATTATTACCATACACTAAAACCTCACATTTACTCTCGAATTAGAAGAAAACAACAGAATAAACTTTCTTGATCTTACTATCACGAAACACAACACTAGACACAATTTCAAAATATACAGAAAACCAACAACTACAGATATGGTCATACATAATACATCTAATCACCTCACACAACACAAACACGCTGCATTTAATCATATGTTACACCGCTCAATAAATATACCAATGCTGCAGAAAGACTACGACGAAGAACTTAATACCATAAAATACATCGCTCAACATATTAGAAAAGAAATTTTTAATAAACAAACTAAAATTACTAATTTTTTCTCCAAATGAAAATTCAATATGTATATAGGTATGTAAAACAGTATTGTACATTCATTATACATACATATGTATATTTTATTTATTATACATACATAGTTTTGTATACATACATATGCCCATAATTTAATATACATAGGTATGTACATATGTGAAAAAACGTTTGTTTTTTAATAAAAGTGATTTTTCGGATACATTTTTTTAATTATCCTTCTTATCTATCACATTAAGTCAATAAAATAATGTATTTCCATTATCCGGGGTTTTCGATTATCGCTGCACCTCCAAACCAGTCATTACCCCGGATAACGGATGTTCTACTGTATAATAAAGTGAAACATAAAAACTATACAACAATATAAAAACTATAAAAACAATATACTTTAAATTAATTTTAATTTACAGTAATAGACAGCTTGCTAACATTGTAAATAGAACATTATACGACTGAAAATGTTTATATAAATAAAACTTTAGGAATATATTTTGATTCTCGTTTAAGATCAGATAAACTCATAACAAATTGACAATAAAAGTTACAACAATTTTAAAATAGTGTCCTGTTGCTTACTATGGTTTGTTTCAATAAACTCTATTATATGAATTGATAGTTTGGGGTGCTGTCTGTATTAAGTATATAAAAATGTATTACTTCTATACAAAAAATAATATTTAAATTGTTTAAAAGCAATTACTATTAGTACTTTTAAAATTTTAATATTTATATTATTATAATATTTGTTGATTCTATCTTCACGTGAGCTACTAGTTTTTAACAAAAGAACACTTATAAATTGTTACACTCAGTTACGGTCTAAGTTGACAATGGAACACATCTCCTGAAAAACGTCCGCTTTTAACCATATAAAGTAAGTGGTACTATAGGCAAGTGTAACAATTTACAAGTACTATAATTAAAAAGTACTAAGTGAATACATAATGGCTTACTTGCTGACGCGTTTCAAAACATTCGTTCTTTTTGCAAAACTAATCCTCTACTACATAGTGATATGACTGATGTTTTGAAACGCATCAGCAAGTAAGCCAACTGCCTGATACCGTGTCTTTTTTTGAATTTGTGTAGCCATCCTTGGGAAGCAGGGAATGGCTCCTCAATTTTCAAGTTTTCACTTACCATTGGCCCCGAAATAGGAACTGCCTCAGCACGTTTTTGAATGAACCATTGGTAGATGGCTTCATCTAAGTCTTTTAATGAAGATTTTTTCATTGTTTTCCGAGGACACATTGTTTGCACCGATGATGAGACGAAGTAAAAAATGTCTTTTTTCTTCTTTAAAATATCACAAACCGTTTACTCGCCAATTCGTAATTCACTGGCCAATATTTTAACACTTTCACCTTTTTCAATATGTTTTATTATGTTTAATTTCTGTTTAAGCGTTAAAACTACACGTTTTCTTTTCTGCGACATCTCGTAAGATGTAGTTTAAATGGAGACTAAAGCACAACTGAATCGTTTTTGTTCTGTAAGCAACAGACCTGAAAGAGTTCCTGAGAAAGTCGTTTAACATTTTTGTTCCTAGAAGGTTTGAATAGGTCGATGTTAACAAAACCCATTCGTACGAAACCACTTACTATATTTTTCTATTTATTTTATCTCATTGTTTATTTACTTAAGTAACAATTATGTATTTAACTGTTAAAAATAAAAAATAATCTTTCGTATTCATTGTTTTCATAATAAACATTAGCCGCATTTGTTATTTATAACCGAAGGTTATAACGAGCAATATAACCGGTGATATAACCTAAAATTTAAACCTAGAAAACGAATGACCGATGTAAACAAAACGGTTATAAAATAACTGATCTAATTGAGGTGAGGAATAAGGCTTATTTTAACCTTGTTATAAGTACTTCCTAAACCACCTAAATTGCATAATAATAAAGTGAATTACAAAATGTACAAAATATATTGCGTATAAAACACTTTATGTAAAAAAAAAATTTTTTTAATACGTAAAAAATTTGCTTTTTGTCACCCCGGTTAATTGGAACCCTGGTTAATAGAGCCCCGGATAATGGGGGTCCTACTGTACTTATCAAATCTATACTATTATATAAAAATCTAATGGCGTGTGTATGTATTACTCAATCATTAAAAAACTACTGAACCTATTAAGCTGAAATTTTACATGGACATTTTTATGGTCCCTGGTTAACACATAGGCCTATTTTTATTTAGAAATTCTGTGGCACCGCCACACTGGCCTTGAAAAATCCTTAACATTCAATTATCCATACTCCATTATATACTAGACTTGGCTGATAATTACCTGTAAAAGTCACTTTTAAAAACACGTTTAAACATCTAATAGTAATTGTTTGTGGTTATTTATCTTTCGAGGTTAGTTATACTTTACAAATATTATGTTACAAGCAGAAGCTTTTCCTTCTCTTGGTTTTTCAAAACAATAATCGGTAAATCTATAGCTTGATATATTTATTTGGATTTCATCTATACTACCTATTCTAATACATAAAAATCTAATGGTGTGTGTTTGTACATGTGTGTGTGTGTTTTATTGTATCATGTAAAAACTACTAGACCCATTGAGCTGAAACTTTACATAGACATTTTTAGGATTCCTGGTTATACAAAGGCCTATTTTTATTTAAAAATTCCATCAGGGCATCATTCCACTGGGCTTGGAAACTCCCTTAACACTCAATTATCTATACTACATTTTATACTTGGCTTAATCAGCTGATAGTAAATGTGTTTGTAATCTGTAACAGCTACTTTTAAACACAACTAAACAGGTTATAGTAAATGTTTGTTGTTATTATCTTTTAAGGTTAGTTATACTTTGCAAATGTCATGTTACAAGCAGAAGCTTTTCCTTCTCTTGGTTTTTCAAGACAGTAATCGGTGAGTTTATAAACTATAGTTTGATATATTTATTGGGATTTAATTTCAGTAAATTAAATTCAACCCAAATACAAATACAAATTAAATCAAATCAGATATATGTTAAGCCCGTACGAAGGACGTGTACTCTGCTAGTTTTCAATATTTCTAACTTACTGCATCTTTTTTCCCCTCATTTCTTTGGTTTATTATCACTCAAATAACTTACAATCAAAAGTCTGGTTTTACCTCTAATATCCATCTTAGATATCATTTGAAATAAAATGCTGTAATGGAACATGTTAAAAACTTTTTGTAGATCTATAAAAATAGATCCAAGAGGTAAATTATCATAGAACTTAGCATATAATTTGTCTTTTAAATATTAAGAAGTATTTTCAATTAAAAATTTTCCTTAAATTCATTATTCACATAATGTAATTTGTCACCCTGCAATTAAATCACGTTTTCTAATAGAACTATTCAACCATATTTTAATAAGTTATCACTGATTTTAGAGAGATTCAGTTTTAAGAGGTATTTACTGCTCAGATATTTTTCATTAAATTTATAACTGTATTTTTATAACTGATTGGGTTTGGATTAATGTAATCATGAAAAATACCAAATGCAGTACAATACAGTTCTCTAGAATGATATTTGACTGATATAATAGAAAAAATACATTTAACTGTTTTTTATGTTTAAAAATTTTAAATTGGGAAGCGTATAATCACACAGCCACTAACTTATATTTTGTTACATTTTCAGGAAAAAACCTTACTTTCTGGTGATACAAATTGTCAACACATTCAAGCTACTATGCGCTGTTATACTGATGCTAAGCCTCTCCACATAAGTCATGCCATATTATTTTCTTTGAACTTTACTTTAGAAATGAAGCAGGTACTAGCCTTAATTTTGCCATCAAAAAAAAAAAAAAACTAGATTCAAACTGAATCATTGTAAATTACTACTTGCATGTACTTATAAAATTATAGTAATTAAAAAAAACTTGATGGGATAATTTTTTGTTGTTGACTAAACCAGGCAATAATCACTATACTAGTCGTTATTTTACAAAATTTCAGTGTACGAGGGTGGTCCACAAAGTAACCGCCGATAAGTAGTGGGGGTAGCGCCGCCATTCTCACATCGGTGTGCGCAGCCGTTCAGTACACTTCTAGCTGTTCAAGGGAGAGTATCGTGCGATTGTAAAAACATGTTATAACGTAAAAGCATGAGCGCCGCGATAGAAAATCCCGTCAAGTGTGAAGTGTGAGGTGTAATAAGATTTCTGTGGTCGAAAAGTTACACAGTAGCTGATATTCATCGTGAATTGAATGCGGTGTATAGTCCAAACATTATGAGCGAAGGTGTAGTCCGTCAATGGGTTCGTTTTTTTAAAAATGGAAGAACGAACGTTCACGATGAAGACCGGAATGGTAGGCCATCTCTCATCAGTGATGACTTGGTGAACAAAATGAATGAGAAAATTCGTGAGAACCGTCGCTTCACTATCTCGGAACGTTCAGATCATTTTCCTGAAATTTCTCGAAGTCTTGTGCATGAGATAGTGACAGAAAAACTAGGCTATCACAAGTTTTGTGCTCGTTGGATTCCAAAAGTGCTCACGGATGATCACAAAATGAAAAGAATGAGTTCTGCCATAGACTTTCTTACTCGGAATGATGTTGAAGGAGAAACATTTTTGAACAGGATCGTTACAGGAGATGAGACTTGGGTAGCCTATGTGAATGCCGAAACGAAACAACAGTCACTGCAATGGGGTCATACCGCTTCGCCAAGCAAGCCAAAGAAAACTTGCCAACCCTTTTCAGCGAGAAAATTGATGGCTACAGTTTTTTGGGATGCTAAGGGCATCTTGCTTGTTGAATTTATGGAGCGTGGTACGACCATTACAGCTGCAGTTTATTGTGAAACCTTAAAACGGCTACGACGAGCGATTCAAAACAAGTGTCGTGGTCTTCTGACATCTGGCATTGCGTTTGTCCATGACAATGCCCGCCCTCACACAGCTCAAAAAACAACTGAACTTTTGGAAAAGTTCAAATGGGACATTTTTGACCAACCCCCCTACAGCCCGGACTTGACTCCCAGTGATTTCCATCTTTTCCCGTATATGAAGCGGTGGCTTGCATCTCAGAGGTTTGCGAGTGATGAAGAGCTTCAAAACGCTGACAAGCTGGCTACGTTCTCAGGCGGCAGATTATTTTAAAGACGGAATTTCAAAAACTGTTAAAAGATATGATAAATGCTTGAATTTTTTTGGTGAATATGTAGAAAAGTAGAGAAAAACTGTAGTTTTAACATGTATATAATAAAATTTTTGTATTTCAACTGGTTTATTTTTTTATTTCAAAACGGAGGTTACTTTGTGGACCACCCTTGTAAATTGTTATAATCTCAGTAAAATCAACAACTATTTATTTCAGACCTTAACTCATGTCATATTACAGAGAATCTTTTATTAGATATAAATATATATATATATATATATATATATATATATATATATTTTTTATATATTTTTTTTTTTTTTTTTTTTTTTTTTTTATTTATTTTATTTCATTCTCTAATATTTCTTTTTGTGTTTTCTTTTCGATTGACAAAGACCACTGTGTGGTTGAAATATATCATTGTTTAAGTGCTTTTATGTGTTTCTATTTCAAGACTACAGTGTGGACTCTTACCAAGGTAAGTTTTAAAAACTATGTATTACTTTATAAAATTAACAGATGATTTCATGTTTTCATTTATGGTGTTAGGAGTTAGTCCTTTATTCCTTTTAAAATGAAAAAAAGTAATTATTAAGTAACAAAATTACCAAGTTCTCATGAAAATAATTTTAATTTTTTCAATACATTGCATTATATTGCTTAATAAGAAATTTTAACATGAAAATTATTTACAACCATTTTGTATTTCATAAAATCTCATGAAATTATTTATACTGTAACTAATGATTTAAGTTTCTTATGATTAATTTTATCTATTAAATTATATGAAAACCAGTAATAATATACCAAATTGTCACTATACCAGACCTCATATTGCATCATGTTTGCTAATAAAAAACCTAACACATAAATTTGTATTTAAATTCCTTACATGGTCATAATATACCGGAAACAATTAATAAAGATTTTGTATTCAAACCTCCTGCTTCTTTGCTATTATTATATGAATGAATCCTTGAAATATTTCTTATGAAATTTACTTGTAAATATAATGTAAATCCATCCATATGAAACATGCAGTTATTACTTATATTTATTTTTTTATGTCTTGCAAAAATATTTTGAAAATTTGCCAAAATTTCAACAAAACTATCAAAAATTGATAATCTAACAAATGCATCCATGCATACGTGTGCACACATACATACATGTGCATGCCTACGCATGTGAACACACATAGTGCATATGTATAATTTGTTTTTTAAAATTGTATTCCGGTTTTATAATTTTTATTTTGATTTCCATATTGTTCTTTCTAAAAACAGAATTTATTATAAACATATTTTTAAAATTATAGAGAGAGTAAAGTAAACTATTACCAAATTACTTTTAGGCAATCTGGCAGTCAACTATGGAAACACTTGGCCCAGTAGTTCAAAAAGTATCAAAAACTGTAATGGTTGTAAAGTGTATATTAAATCCAAAATATCCAGTTGGCTATCTTCATGCATCATTCAATCAGACACAATTTACATGCAGTTGTCCAGCTTTTAAGGTAAGTCTTTAATGATATTCAGTAGGCAAAGTTGTTAAAATTGAGAAATTATTTTTCCAGATCTATAAATGCAGTTTGTTTAAATTGAAGTGTATAAACAAGTTAGTTCTTTCAACTCCTGTAATTAAGAATGTTTTAAAAAGTTGTTAAAAAGGTTGAATAGTTTTAAAAAAATGGATTGATTTAAAAAAATTGTGTAAATTAATTGTTGGAATGAAATATCTATTTCAACAAATTTTATTTTACTGACGCAAGTCCTTTTTTTCCTATAAAATGTTTCGGTGAGAGCATCATTGATTGCTTTGCTTATGTATTGTTGATAGTCAACATTAGCATATTTATGGTAGACCATTCCTGGTGTGAATATGGAACGGTCCATAATAACTTATTGATACTGATCTTGCAAGTTGTATATTTTTCTGTATTAACTATATTTTTAACTCTTGAATTTTGTAGTCCATTATGTTCGATGAATTTAAATTAATCACTTTAGCATTCGTTTATGACTATCCGAACCTTATTTTGTAATTTTGTAAGTTTTTACAAATTTAAAGGTCAGATAGTCATAACCTAATATATTTTGAAGGTATCTTAAAAAGAAGTCAGTGGGATGATGTTAGGAAACAGCCAGATCATTAATTACTTCATTGTGTGTCGAATGGCAGGGCTGCATAGAGCAGAAATTGACATCTTGTTGAATTGCTATACCTTTAGTAGGAAAACATAAAGTCTAAAATAAATATTTTCTGTAAATGTAAGTTTCACAAAAGTCGATTGTAATATGAACTTATCACTCATTAAGGTGGTACACATATTAATGTTGGAGGACTTATCAAATGTATTTGATTGTCCAGATCATGTAGTAATGTGTAAAATGTTGGTTTGTTAGTCAAGTCAGTGGCGGTTTGTCCAAAAGGGCTCTGGGGCGCAGCCCTCCCAATTACAAAAATTAATTTTTAATTAATATTCATTTATCTTAAATTAGGTTAAGAAAAGCTTAGAATTATTTAAGTAATGTTAAAACCATAAAATATTTAGCAGTTGACGCACGAAATTAGCCGCAAGCTTCGCGCGGGGCTCACAGCAGAGAGCCCCAGACTAGTGCATTGAGTGTGCGTGGAATAAGCTGAAACAGCCAAAACCATGCGGTGACGTTACTCAATGCGCGTGTTATGGGTGCCCTGGGATGGAGTCCCGTCGTCTTGCGCATGCGCTGAGAAATGACTAATCAGTGCTGTTGATTAGGAAGCAGCATTGTAGGCTTATTTGTAATGTTCTTACAAATAAATGTTGGTGCGTTTGACTCAAAATAAACAAATCAAATTTTATATATAATAATAATATGCGTTTATGAAACTACTATTTTAAACTCATTTTAAAGAATAATATTTATGTACTAGATAAGTATTGTTTCCATTTATAGATCCTTTGATGGGCATACACAGTGGCCTAATATACTCTTAAAAGTAAAACATGATTCACACTACTCGTTGAGTACTCGACGCTTTAGCAACCAATAGGCGATCACTTAACTACCCAACCTTACAACATTTCGTAAATCACACCGTAATACGTCTATTAGTTATAGCAATGTTAATATATTAATCAATAAGTATAACTTAATAAAAGTTGTAAGTGCTTAGAATATAAAACGAGTTGAATGGGTATCAAATTTCAAAATTTTCTCCGCACCTCGTAAATCTGGGGAGACCCCTTGTCATGAGCCCCACCAATGTAATTGGGCAGCAGCTGCCACTTAGTCAAGTTAACTTATTTCATCATTAGTTTTTATTTAAAAATATATTTACTAGCAGAGTGAGTATGTTTCGTAAGTTTAATTTCATGCCTCAGCTGAAATGTGAGGATGTAAACACGTATTTAAGCATTTCAAGTTGTAGTTCTAGAAATCCCAAGTCCAAATTATGCCTTTGTATAGATTTTTTTGAGACTTTGTATGCAACTCTGACATGTGCACTCATTTCCCCTACTTTTATTGGTGTGAATCGCATCTTTGCATAATCTGACAAACGATATTGGAAAATACTAATGCCTTTCAGAAACTTAAAAAGGTTTATTAAGTTTACATTGAAATTTTAAGGTATGTATCAAGCTTAGAAATTTATAAATGAGTTTGCTAAAGAAATATTTTATTATAACAAATACTTTGTGAGTTTTGATTGTTTTAAACTACAGTAGGGTCTTGATTATCTGAGCCCCAACTAAGTTCTGAATTAGCTGGGGGAAAAAAAATTATATATATATATATATATATATATATATATATATATATATATATATATATATATATAAATATATTGATATTGATATTTTACGTTATCCATTGTTTTTCCGTTGCACTGACTTTATGAATATTACTATTGTAAGTAATTTTATCCACCATTAATTCAAATGATTTTACCTTGTGTGATGAGGCGCCTTTCGGTCACTTAATATAGTAACACTTAATATAACACCAAAATACGCTAAATTACACTTAAAAAATAAAGGAAATACAATTATCAATAAAGCAACAAAGAGAAAAAGTAATCAGTGATTCGACAATGGTCAAGTGACCGAAAGGCGCCTCATCACACAAGGTAAAATTATTGCACTTAATGGTGGATAAAATTACTTACAATAGTAATATATTTATATATATATATATTTAGGTTAGTTTTGGTTGGTAAAGATTATTTAGATTTTTTGGACTAGGAGACTGACAGACTTACCTTGGTAAGAGTCCACTCTGTAGTCTTGAAATAGAAACACATAAAAGCACTTAAACAATGATATATTTCAACCACACAGTAGTCTTTGTCAATCGAAGAGAAAACACACTGTGTTTATATATATATATATATATATATATATATATATATATATATATATATATATATGAAGTTAATTTATTACTATGTAAGTAATTTTATCCACCAGTAATTTATTACATAGTAATATATTAACTTCATAAAGTCAGTGCAACGGAAAAACAATGGATAACGTTAAATATCAAGAATATATATATATATATATATATATATATATATATATATATATATATATATATATGAAGTTAATATATTACTATTGTAAGTAATTTTATCCACCATTAAGTGCAATGATTTTACCTTGTGTGATGAGGCGCCTTTCGGTCACTTGACCATTGTCGAATCACTGATATTTTTCTGGTGTAGATGTTCTGTCCATGATGTGGGTATTTGTTGACGTTACACGCATTTTCTCTTGATCTGCGTGTATGATGTTTAATATAGTATGTCTTCTGTATATGTGGTCTGTAGGTTATAACAGATTCACATAAACGTGAAACATGATGATATTATCACATAAACATGAAATAACAAACTACGAAAATTACCTAACCATACTTGAAATTAATAATAACCCAATAGAATTAAACTCACTAGAAAAATACCACATTTATAAAAACACACAACATTTTAATGAACCTACAGACCACATATACAGAAGACATACTATATAAAAGCATCTTACACGCAGATCAAGAGAAAATGCGTGTAACATCAACAAATACCAACATCACGGACCGGACATCTACACCAGAAAAATATCAGTGATTCGACAATGATCAAGTGACTGAAAGGTGCCTCATCACACAAGGTAAAATCATTGCACTTAATGGTGGATAAAATTACTTACAATAGTAATATATTAACTTCATAAAGTCAGTACAACGGAAAAACAATGGATAACGTAAAATATCAAGAATATATATATATATATATATATATATTTTACGTTGTCCATTAAAGATCAGTGATTCGACAATGGTCAAGTGACCGAAAGATGCCTCATCACACAAGGTAAAATTATTGCACTTAGTGGTGGATAAAAGTATTTACAATAGTAATATATCAATTTCATATATATATATATGAAGTTAATATATTACTATTGTAAGTAATTTTTATTTATATATTTAATATGTTAGTAAAAATTACTTACAATAGTAATATATTAACTTCATAAAGTCAGTGCAACGGTAAAACAATGGATAACATAAAATATCTAGAATATATATATATATATATATATATATATATATATATATATATATATATATATATACAGCAGACAATTCGAACCTCTTTAATTGGAAATTGCTGATAATTCAAAGTTTTGAGCTATCCCCTTGAACTTTATATGATATCAATATGTAAAAACCGATCGACGCTCTGCTTAGTCATCAGTTTGTTGTTATTGGCTTGAGGTCATGGTGTTTGGTGTGTAAGTGGTGATGGGAATTATGTGTAAAGAGTGTTGAGTAAGCGACCAACAGTTATCAATCGATGCTATGCTCAGTCATCGGTTTGTTGTTATAGTAATGCGCATAGGTTTTTGTTTTGAAAGTGATTGCCATGTTATCAAGAGAGTATTTGTTTGCTTCAAGAGAGTTTATTTTCTGATATTTCATGCACAATACTAGATGTTTGTGCTTTCTAAGGGATATTTATTTACTCTTGATACTTACAGCATAAATTAAGACTCACAGCATAAATTAAGAAAGATATTTATGGTCTATTGTCCTGTTAGACATCTAAACATAATAGAACGCTTCAGCAGTTTCTATGTCGACTGGTGTGAGAAACTCAGTATAGATTTTACTCGATGTTGGTTAGGAGAGTAAACATTTTTATAATTAGTGTGTTCTTGTGTACATTCGAAATGAACAATAATTGTGAAATACAATTAAATTGAATTTAATTTGTACCTGTTAGTGTCTGTGGCGCTCATTTATTTAGATCTGCAATTGGTTAACTGCTAATAATTATAAGTTTTATAAATTCAAACTATGCCTAAGTTTATTTCTTATTCAAATTAGAGTGATATGATACCTGAAAATGGTCGCTGTAGCCACAAAAAAAGCTGCACTGTTTTGACTGAAAGGCTATTTTCCAACTTTCATAATTCGTATTTTTTTGTTGTTAATTCCATTGTTTTCATGGTCCCTTCAGCTTCGCCAAGTTCTACTTTATATTTATGTCTTATTTCTCAGCTTGTTTTTTAGAGCAGTATGTAACAATACAAACAAACATGATTTCAACTTCTTAAGGATATATAAAGTTAGACGACATTTTATTTTTAAATTATGTGTAAAGTGTAGAAAAAAGTTGAAAGAAATAATTTGCAGCGATAGAAAATACTATCGAGTACCTTTAACATTTGTCAGTTTGATTCAACAAACATTCTATTGCTACAATGATTGCATGAAACAGAGACAAAGAAGCATTCTGGTAATCAGATAACACTTATAGACTCCACCAAGAAATACAGTAGGTGCTTCATGTTTTAATTTATTTCATTAGTTTACCATATGTTTTCCTCTTCGTTTTTGACAAAGTCTGTGTTATCCGAGTTTTGGATTATCCGTGGTACTCTCAGTCCACATTATCTCATATAATCGAGACATCGAAAATGCATTGGACAGTTTTCAATGATTGCTTGTTGGATATAAGAATATTGTATTATATCTGTAATAATTTTTGAGAGAATTTATTTAATAGATACATTTGTAAATATTGACAAATAACCTCTTCAGTAATATTTAAGAGAAAAAATATATAAATAAAAATAGTTATGTTAAAATAGTTATGTTAATAATTATACAAGTAGAAAATTTAACTGTCAAGAAAAAAAGGAAGCCATCTAGAATGTAATTTTGACAATAATTAACTATTTTTTTGTAGTGTAGATGTAATACAATTGTAGTGTGTTTGTACTATTACATGAACAGAATAAGAGGACAAGCTGGTTGGTTCTCGTCCTGCCCCTAGACAGCTGTGAGATATCTGTAGTTGCTGAACTAGTGAAAGTCTCATGGGGAAAGTGCGAAATAGTCTTCAGTTCAGTCCTTTCAGGTCTCTCTAAGTGTCTGTAAAGGAGAACATCCTAACCGACTGAAGGTTTTGCTCTGGAACTTGAAAGAACAAAGCATCAGATCAGTGCAGCAACATTTTAGTATGGACAAAACTTTTTTTTGAGAGAGAGAGAGAGAATCAGGGATTTTCAGAAGACATGAAATTTGGTGTCCAACCAGGGCTATAGCAAGATCATTAGTCTGCAACATGAAAAGGAAAGCTAAACAAAGCAATATGCACATATTGATGGACACAACTTTTAGAGAAAGGTTAGGGAAGTGAAAAGAAGACTACTTAAAACATAACATCTAGTCGTGGGAGTATAGTTATCATGCACTGGCACGCTAGATTGCTAAGGAAAGAAGCAGATGAGTTGAAGAGGGTTTCAGAGAAAAAGAATATAAAGTTAGCTTGTATGCAAGAGGCATTTTTGCCACATAATATGATCTATCACCCAAGATTCACATGTAATAAAATGTACCACTCATCTAGGGAAAACCGTCATGGAGGAGGGTTAGTGACTCTTGTACATGAAACATTAAATGTTGAAAGTATTGAAAGCAAGGTAACAACTGAAATAGAAATAGCAAGATTACGAATCAGAGTCAGTAACAACGAAGCTTTCACGGTGTATAATGTTTATGTACCTGCACAAGGCCCGAAGAAGGAAGACTTATGGAATGCACTTCGGTTGAATGGCAAAACCTGTTATTGTGGGCGACTTAAACACCAAACATCCTTCGTGGTCTGTGGGTCCTAATAATGGCAACAGTAAAACTATACACAAATGGCTTCTAGAAAGCAACTAAATCCTCATGAACTGTGAACACACTGCCACATTGTGACTCCCTCCTTGTGGAACAAAGTAATTTAATGGGAGGCCTGGGAAGATCTTGGAAGTGATTATTTCCCTGTGTTCATTGAACTTGACTTGAGAAATATTCAAATGATATAATAACCGTAGTGCATAGTGGCTATAAAATTAAGTAAGAGGATTGGAGCTCCTGCAGAGAAGACATTGCCATATTGGCTATAAAATTAAGTAAGAGGATTGGAGCTCCTTTATAGAAGAAATGACCAAAGTTGCTATAAAATTAAGTAAATGGATTGGAGCTCCTGGAGAGAAGAAATGGCCAAAGTTGCTATTGAAGATCAAATTACACTGGATAAAATTGAATTATTAATCATTGCTGCAGCTGATAAAAACATCCCTAAGCAATCTGGTAAAGCCAAATGTAAATACATGAATTGCTGGTGGAGGGACGAGTTACAAGAACTTAGAAGAACAGGAAGGCTCCCAGAAAATGGAAAAAAATCAGAACATCAGGAAACAGGACTCATTACAATAAATGTAATTCTGTGCTCCTTAAGGCTGTTATCCAGACTAATCAAAGGTCATGGAGATCGTTTGTAAATTCTATGAGTATTAACACACCATGTAGTACGGTCTGGAAAAGGTTTAGAGCAACAAATGGACAATCCTCAAAAAGGATCAGCGCAATTACTCTACCTAATTAAATTTAATTTAATTTTTGTGTTTTGTTTATTATAAATAGCAAAAATTAATTTAATTTTAACTTTGTATGTAAGAAGAAAAAATTAATTCTTTCCTAGTTGCCATGTTTCGTTAACAAAATCGACCTTTTGGACAGGCCTTGTTTACTCAACCAGATAGTGAACCTGGCTGCTGCTACAGTTAATAGCAGCTGTTTCATTTTTAAACTCTTAAAATAATATTTTAAAAAAATTTTGCCCAAGTGCAAATCGTCAACTTTGAGACTGTTATGGCCGTCTCAATCCGTATCATTGTAATTTTCACAACCTGGAAGTTTCTTGATAAGAAATCTCAAATCTGTTTCTCTTGTTGATCAACGATACAGTCAATAGTTTTATTATTACTCAGGACTTCATTCCATGACTTACTTAACATTTCTTCATTTATTTTGTTTCATGGCTTGGCTATGGTGTATACAACTTTCGTAACTGTATTTTTTTTTTATAAAGCCTATAATGCTTTCTTCCCTTTCAGTCGCTTCCAAGAGAGGTTGTAAAAGGTAACGTCTGAATTTTTTTCATACATTCCAGAACACTGTGATCCATCGGCTAGATTTGGCTCGTAACATTTGCGGGTAGAAATAAAGCATGGAACTCATCAGACCGTGCAGTTGATCCTCATTGGGATGCAACGGTGCATTGTCTAACAGTAAATAATGTGAATTTCATTTCAAATAGATAAAATAGTCTGAATAATAAATAGGTTTGAATTTAACGGAAGCTCAAACAATCGGGACTCAGAATTTCGAGAGACTACTTTAACACTCCAATGGTAGTGTACATGGGTATTGTCATTCAGGTCATTTTGTTTTGACACTGCTTGACACAGTGAGGAATTTGAACTGTCATCTACTGTTTGTTTGACTTGTCTACTTATGAGTAGTACTAGTTTTGCAGACAAGGGAAAATGTTTATGATTTTTAGAAATTCATTTGGTAAAAGCCTGTTACTTGGAGGAGAATTGTCATCCATGTGACCATATTCGTCATAGATTTTTTGTAGTGTTTGAAAATTATTAAAAAATTTTGTATTGTTTTTTACTTAAATGTTACATGAGTTATAAAATTATATTGGACAGTGATCAAGAACAATTAATATACTAGCTACGTAAGATTGAAAATTTTACTTGTGGTGTAAACCAGCTATTCCTAGCCTGTGGTATGCGTACCCCCAGGGGTACGCGAAAATAATAACAGTAATGGCAGACATCAGTATTTCACACTTTAGATTTGAAGCCCATACGAGGTTACACTAGTAGTTGACAAGATAGTTGATCGGAAATTGTGTGGTGCTTGTATGTTTGTGAGCGACTAACAGCACAAAATAGAATAGAAACATCTATTCCAGATTTAAGTGAACAATACAAATGCAAGTCTGGGTCTACGATTTGATGATAGGATTTTCATGGAACCGTTTGTCGTGTTGCTGACACAAAAATATCGTATACACAGCTGGTTCCCTCCGCTTCACCCATTACTTACAAGGCAGTCAGGCAACCACTTTTTATCTTAACCGTACTAAATTACCGTAAGCGGAGACTTTCGCTTTCATTGTTTCCCTCAAAGTCTCACTTCAGTAATATTCTTTCTACTTCAGTGCGTCGTTTGGTTTGAAGCAAGTGACAGGCATCTTATCTAGTTATTACAGTTAGCTTCTCCATTATTGTCATATTGTTTATCTTGCTGTGTTTGTAAATACAATCTCAGTGATTGAGTGAACATTATTGTGTTTAAATGGACAAGTAGTTGAAAAGATGAACATTTAAGACTTTACAACTAACACAGGCGATGGTTCAGTAAGTACCAGTTCAAACCTATCTGATTTACAATCGCCTTCATATGAAGGTGCGTCAATGAACAGAACGGTGGTAAGCGGAAAGACGTCTATTAATAGAACTCAAAACATCAATGTGCTGTAACCAAAAAAAAAGAAAGTATTGTGATGAGGTGAGATACGGATTTTCATTCACGGCTGATGATTACTGTCAAAAACCAATGTGCGTTGTTTGTGGGAAACTTTTATTGAATGGATGTATGAAACCTTCACTTTTGATGCGTCATTTATATACAAAACATACTAACTACAAGCGAAAAGATTTAAGTTTTTTTCAAAAATCACTCATAGGCCCCAATGTCATTACATTTTTGCATCTACTAAATAATGAGAATGCAGTAGAAGCGTCTTATAGAAGTAGTTATCATATAACTAAGAGTGGTAAATACTACACAGTTGCTGAAAATCTGATTTCTGATTGTGTTCAAGATGCTGTTAAATAAATGTTAGGTGATAAACATGTAAAAATAATTTTAAAAATTCCTCTATCAAACAATACAGTTTCTCTTAGAATAAAGGATATTTCAGATGATATTGAATCTACATTAGTTGAAAAATAAAACAAGGCCTTTCTCTTCTATTCAAGTGGACGAAAGCACAGAAGTTTTGAGTCTGTCAATTTTGCTTGTAAATTCAAGATATTTGAGTGGCAATATGCTTGAGAAAAACCTGTTATGCTATCCTCTCGCATAGAAGTGTGTAGGTGAGGACATATTTAATGCAATTGGAGGTAATTTCAACAAACATGAAATAAATTGCAAAAATGTTTGTGGTATTTGTACTGAGGGAGGTAAATCTATGTCTGGCTGTTCCAAAGGTTTAAAAGGTCAAATCAAAGACGTTACTCCCCATGTTTCCTGGAGCCATTGCACTATTCATAGGCAAACCATAACTTCAAAGCCCTTTTCTGATTCATTAAAAAAAAGTGCTCGACCAATCAGTCAAAGTTGTGAATTTTATTAAGGGAAGTGCAACAAAATCAAGATTATAGAAATTTTTATGTGAAGATATGGATAGCCTACATCTCATGTTGTTTTATCACACAGAAGTGCGATGGTTATATCGAGGAAAGGTACTCACAAGATTATTGGAATTGAGAAATGAAGCACGAGTCTTTTTTGAAGATCACTCTTTTCAGTTGGCTTTCAAGTTCCATGATTGTAATTGGCTTCACCAGCTTGCATACTTGCGTGACATTTTTTCAGGAGATCATTAAATCTAATGTAGGCTTGCAGAATGGTTCTGTCAACATATTCAAGGCATCAGAAAAAATTGAGTCTATGATAAAGAAGTTGCAGTTTTGGGAATCTTACCTTATGCAGAACCAGTGTGAAGTTTTTGACGCACTAATAGTTTCTTGAGGGAGAATAATCTTAAACTCTCCGAGAAAGTGAAATGGGATATTGCATCACACTGTAACGTCACTGCCGTCAGAGGATTTAATAAAACGGGAAATCATCAATATTAATTTTAATTAGCGCTGTAACACAATTAAATGACATAGAATCCTTCGCGGGCCGTGGACAGTGCGTTCGAACAAATATATAAACTACTAACAAATATAAAAAGGAACATTAAATAAATTGTTTAACTGTTATGAGTCGATAATATAATTTAGTGTTACCTTTCACTGGTTCCCTCGGAAATCTAGCATGCTGCAGATGCAGTCCATTGGTCCCCAGGAAGATGTGTTCTCTCTCGACTTGCTAGTCTCACTCATTTCATTTTAAAACTATACCGGAAATATTAAACTCTGCCCGCACAGTTGTTTTACTATTGGGCAGCTGTCTCTATCTCGTGGCCACCATTAGATTATCCTATCGAATTAGACTAGTTAGGCGGTAAAACAAAATAACTTTACAACATTTAAAAGCACTTCAAGCATCATTCAGGACGAATTCTACAGAGCAAAATTGTGAAGACAACTGGATTTCAAATCCCTTTGATCTTCAATATTTTAAGCAAGCAACTAATTTACCAGTCTCGGACAAAGAGGCATTATTTGAAATTTCGACAGATTTCTTTCTGCGTTCCGAGTTTAAACACTCTAATCTTATTGAATTCTGGGCAGGAATCAGGAAAGAATATGAAAGTGTCAGTGATAAAGCCCTGAAGTGTCCTTTGCATTTCACAAGCACAGAGCTTGTTCTGAGAGCATTTTCATCTTATGCCTTAATTAAGAATAAACAGAGAAATAAACTTGATGCAGCTCCAGTTTTAAGGCGTTATCTTTCATCATTCGATCCAGGTTTTAAAAACCTGACCTCGAACATTAAAGCTCAAAGATCCCATTAAAAAGAAATAAGTTTATTGTTCACAAAGGTCCATAAAATGTATTTTTCATTTACAACACAAATCGTTCTTTTACTTTCAGAATTTGTTTGAGTATTATGTATTAAAGTTAAATTAAGTAATGTTTTCTGACTTATTATAAATATACTTGTGGTTTTTATTTTTATTATGTTTACTTTGTTTGTACCTATTAACATCAGTAAAAATTAAAACCAATTCTTACTTTAAAAAAATTATGAATAGTTATTAGTAAATTTTATGAAAATAATAATACCAATAGTAATTATCTCATCCACATCCAGGAATAGGGGTATTTTTCATTGTAAAAATCATTTTTAGGGGTATGTGAAATGAAAAATGTTGGGATCCACTGATGTAGACTGTTAAATATTTTGCCATGTAATGGCAACATTGATTTCCGGAGGACCTTAACTCAATAAATGAAAAAAGTTGACATTTTTGCACATACCTCACTGGGCGAAGTACCACCACTTGTCGGACAGCTTTCCCGCACTTATCATTTTCCTAAGGAACTTAAGAGACATCACATATAATTCAAAATAGTCACTATTTATGCTAATAATATCTTCGCCACACGACAGGAGAAACAAAGAAAGCAAAATCTACATCATGTAGAGCGTAACGGGAAATATGTGTGATCTAAACCGAGCCTTGCTTAGAACTCACGAGAAACTACGTCATGTAGCGCGTGACGGGAGGGATGTCGTCTAACCGACGTCTTGAAAGGAACTGGGCCGTACCGAACCTTGTAAGGGACAAAGGTTGGCCGATACGGAGTCCCTCTCTGAAGCATTTACACTGTTTTTTAAATTATATTTAATTTAAAGAAAAGTACGTAACGTAGACAATCATGAAAACCTTGAAAAGATAGATTTTTCAAGGTTTATGCCACTTACAATAGTGATATTAAAGAAGAAGTGAAAGAAGAAGAAATTTCTTAAATTTTTTTTTTTAGAAAACATACCTTTATTATTAGATGAAACTAATCAAGAAAATTTTCTTCCTGCTTCTGAAAAACAAATCAATTTCCCTATGTTTAGGCCTATACTTAAATATTTTTCAAGTGAAAAAAGTTATTGTGTATTATATTGTAATACGCGTATGGCATATTTATAACATATCTATCAATAAAATTTCCCAGATAATTTTATATATTGTTACTGATAAAAAAATGCTTACCTAAGCATAATATAAACATATTAATTTTTTGTTTAGTCATTTTTAATAAATATAATTATTTACATTACGTTTGATTTAAACAATTCAAGTACTAATGTTTTTTCTGTTATGAAAGTGTTGTAATAAATAAGGAAAGTGGTAGTAAAGGAAATCATGTGCAAAACCAACTTTGTAATAGTAATACAGGCAACCACTGGAGTGTTACAAACTGATATCCAAACG
Source organism: Prosapia bicincta (assembly GCA_036971475.1). Lineage (NCBI taxonomy): Eukaryota > Metazoa > Arthropoda > Insecta > Hemiptera > Cercopidae > Prosapia > Prosapia bicincta. The sequence continues at coordinate 90,701,733 of JBAIZL010000001.1, read as the reverse complement.
TTAACTTTTGCCCCAAGGTGTATTTACAAATTCTTAGAATTGTTTACAATGCGTAATTGTATCAAAATAATTGTAGAACGATTTCATAAAGGCATTTTATTGTGAATGGTAGAAAATTTCACACACACACACACACACACAGTTACACTATACAAATTATTACAGAACAGTTTTTTTAGAATATCTAAATACTAACTTTACAATTTGAATTATTACAGGGGCTTATGAAAAGCACCACAAGAGGTATTGGAAAATGCTTTCATTATTATGCTTGTGTGGCTTCATTTGCAAGTAATATGCAGCTATGCTCAGATTTTGTTAATTTTGTGGATGAAGAACGATTGTTACTGGATTTAACTAATTTAAGTCCAAGACGTAAGTAAGAATCCAATTGTTGCAATATGCTAGTTTTTTTAAAATCAAATTGTTAGTAAAATATGGTTATATTTTCATTCAGCAATTTTTTAAACGTTAAATTCTTTTTTGAACTGGAAAACAAACTACAAAATTTTGTTGTTTAAAAGAAACCTGAACTATATTATACAAATTATTTTGTAAAAGAACAAATGAATTTTCGAATCAAGAGTACAGATTATGTTTAGCAAGAAAAGTTAGTTTATAATAACTATATAACTAAAGCATGAAAAGATCATTTCAGTTTGTTATGAAATGCATAAAAATATGATACAAAAGAAAACTGGAAGTTTTAGAAAGCCCCTTGATAAGTACAAAAATTGATAAAAAAAGCTTATCATCCACCATAGCGAAACATATTAGAAAAATCTATAAAAAAAATAATGCAAACATAACTATTATGCCACTAATTACTTGGAATAATTTACTGTAGTTTAATATTAATAAATAATACGCACAACCTCTAACCACAAATTTTTTTTATTTTAGTCTTTTGTACATTTCTGTTACAGAGTAACCATCCTCAGAGACTTGTATACTCTCGAGAATGTATTGTCATGTCTCAGAGGATGGTTACTATGTAACCAAAATGTACATAAGATTAGAATAAAAATAGTTGTGGCTAGAGGTTGTATATATTATTTAATAACTCTCTTAACTGGGAATAACTTAAATAAATTGGGATTTCAGAAAGATGTGTCTAAAGAAGATAAATTTAGAACATATTGCTTAAAAGATGTATTACATGTTGAAATATATATATAAATTTTAGGTTGGATTTTGGATTCCGTGATATAGAGGTTCCTCTGTATATTGTTGAAATATGTAACCTCGGTTATGCTTATTTTTATAGCCATTATTTCACTTTTAACCTCATTTAAAGGTGTTATGATGATATATTTTAGAGTCAGATGGAGAAGGAATAGAGGTTCTTGATGATGACTCTGATGAACCCCAACTAGTTACTATATTAGAGGATGCAGTTAGTGACTGTGAAGTGAAAATAAAAGTGTTACCAGACCAAGGGGTATTATTAGACCCATATCCGCTCGATAGCATCTCACAGGTATTTAGACTTTGGCCTATTCTTACTTGGATGTACAAATTTTATTGTTTTTGTAAACATAATAGTATGTTTCATATAAAATCGACACAAAATTATGGCACTAATTTAACTGTTATGTTTTATCACTTTATTATAGTCTTTTCTAACATAGCTAAATCTAGAAAATACTTATATTGGCAGTCATACTCAATTTAGTATATGTAGCTTATATTTTTATTTTCTCAATTACTTCTAGTTTCCAGTGGAACTTGGGTAATTCAATCTTCAATCTGGACGAGGCCAAGGAAAATAATAATTTTACAAAATTTCAATTAGAAAAAATGAATAATAAAAAGAGGAAATTTCAATTAGTTAATAAAAGGAGAAACGCTTAATGATACGAACTAAAACAAACTTTATTTTATGGTTTATATACTAATAAACAACTTAATTATGTAGTAATAACTCAACTTATTTAACATAAAAATCGTACTTTATTTAATAATAATAAAAAATTGAAGCATTTTTTGAGTTCTTTTAGGTAATATGTTAAGCATTTACATTTAGGTTCTTTAATTCTCTTGATTTTGCTGCTTTATCAATAACCATAAGATGGGGTTTATGATTTCCTGCAGCATTACTACAAGCTAAAACCGCTAATCTTTCCTTGCTATTTTCAAATCTGGTGCATTTTTTCTTCTTTACCCGCTAGAGTTTTTTTTTTTGACAATGCCTTAAAGTTAAAGGCAGTCTCATCCACATTATATATTTGCTGTGATGAATAGTTTCCTGCATTAATCAGTTCAGCAAATGTATTTAAAAATTCAGTTGCAGCAGCCTCATTAGACGACAACCGTTCTCTGGTATCAGTTAATTGATGTATGCTGTGACGCTTCTTAAAACGATCAAGTCAGCCTCTGCTAGCAGAAAAAGACTTGTTCATTAATTTATGTAATTATAGAGCTTTTTCTTTAATTAAGAACATACTAATTGGGATATTTTTCTCTCCCTTGAGAAAATTAAACATACAGAGTCATATGAAGCTTCTCCAGTGGTGTAGTTTTTGATGTTTGATGGAACTCAGTATACTTACTTGTTGAAGAAATACAAAACTGTTCTGTTTTTGACTGGTTTTCCTTCCAGTTGGTCATCATAGAATTCCCCACTCCGAACTCAACAGTCAATTTTGGGGCACTTTGACCATTCTCTAAGCGTTTTTGCACTTCAAATTTGTCTTGTAAAGACAACCACCAACAATATGAAATATTAATTTGAGTACGTTCGTGCTCAAAGTGTTAATTCTCATAGTTGTATTGTACTGTACAAAATTTTTAGTGTTTTAGGACGCTTTTTATTACTGTTTAGTATATTGTATTTAATAATTGTTTATTTTAGTAATAATTTCGCTTAGTTTGAAATGAGTCTGGTCCCAATTATTTTGTACTATTGGGACTCCACTATAACAATTGTATTTTGAACAAGTTGAAAATGCACTTGAAAAGCTTTTTGGATTGCAGTAACAGAATCATAATTCTTAAAAAAACATTTGAATAATCAAGATGCTATGCTCATCAATCCAGCTCATGGTGGCAGCTGAAAATTTCACGTTACCCCCTACCTAAAGTGACATACCCTACGACAGTAATGATGCTTTGAACTGTGTCCTTTTAAAATACGTTAGTTATTTTTGGTGTACCCTGTAATGCAGTGTACAACAAAGATTATTGTATTGTTTTTATAGTGTTTTGTAATATTGTCTTTGAGTGTTCCGGGTGACAAATATAATATAATCACAACATTAATTACATTATATACCTATTTACATGCTGTTTACCATAGTTACATGTTAATTTCACAACTTCCGTAATTCGTCTAGAATTCGTCACCTCATCAGTCCCAAACATGACGAGTTAGAGAGCTTCTACTGTATTTATTTCGAATGTAGAGAGTAAACACCTGTTTATTATGACCCCGATGAGGGCCAGGAGTGTAACCATGTACACATAAGGCATTATCTTTGCATGTGCTGTTTGCCTTTTAACACAAAATGATTTTTTTTGCTAGATTTTGTGTTGGTTTTTTTATTTAAGACGTAAAAGATGTCAGACGTCTGGCTAAATATTAAAAATATTTATTAGTTATATTTTTTGCAGAGTGAAGATTTCGATACAATAACTGAAACAGGAATAAGTACAGAAGGCATGAGTGAGTTGGAAATGCATGGACTGGAAATAATTTGTCCTGAGAATGAATCTGATCCTGAGATCACTACACTAATTGTCAATCCTGCTTTTGATGATATTACTTTTAGTAATAATTCTCAAACTAAAATTAAGAAAAATCCTGGGAAGCGTACTGCAACTGTCACTTCAGTATGTATTTTATTTCTATGTCTGAGCAATGTTTACAAGTGCATGGGTATATAGATTTTAAATTTATTTAATCCAGGAGAGTCTTTATTAAGTAATCACTTTTGATAAAAATCAAGACCTTTTATATTAATTATTATAAAGCATTATGAATAACATTTATAATCCTTGGGTCACTATAGTGATAAGCAGTCAGTACAAAAAATTACAATGTGGCAGTCTGTGGGCTTGGCCGACAAAGAGAGGTTAAGTAAAATTTAGTTAAATAATAGTTAATAATAAAATAATTGAGAACCTTTAAAGTTCCTTGTTTTAATAATCTTGAATTAACTGATTAACGCTTTAGCTGCCGGCTACAATATCGGTATTTTCCTGGAGAATTGCCAAAATATTTTAAACTTATTTCTAAAGTGCACTTATTTTTTGTTCCCCTATCATATCTAGATCATATCATATCATATCTAGATGATCATATCAACACAGGAATTCACATCAAACCGACAAACCACCTACAATATCTCCATTTCGACAGCAACCACCCAATAAACATAAAACGATCCATTCCATACAGTCAAGCAATCAGGGGTAAGAGAATCTGTTCGAATGATAGGGAATTGGAAGATTTTAATAAAAAGATATCAACAGCCTTCCAGAGAAGAGGATACTCAAAAAGACTCATTGAAAACCAAATTCATTCAGCACAATTTACCAACCAAAACTAACCTAAAAAAAAAAAAAAAAAAAAATATATATATATATATATATATGTTTCGGTTACCCACGTAATAAACTGACTGGCGAGTAAAATGTTTTGGCGCTTACCACAAAGAGATGTGAATGATTTTTGAGCTTATATATATATTTCGTATATAGAATGGAAGTGTAAATAAACATATTTTCTGTCTATTAAATAATGCTTCAGATCTGATAAATACTACAAAGATTCATAACAAGTAAAAGTTTTGAAACTTATTAATTTACTTTTTAAGTTATAGTTTACTTCCTAGTAAGGATGAGTTATTCTAAGTGTACCAATGTTTGTACTTAACTTCAACCAAGGCAGTTTTTTCTAAGAATTATTTTACAACTAAATATTTAGTCAATATTTTGTCTTATTTTTAAAATTTTTTTCAAAACAATAGTAAAAATCAATATAATATGTCATTAAAATCTATTAATTTTATTGTAAAAGTATATAACCATAAACTTCTTTCAATGAATCAATTTTTTTGTTTGGAATAATCAACTCAACTAAAATTGTTAACAAACAAGTGTCAGGCCGCGACTTCTGACGAAAAGCTTCTAAAATCACATCGTTTATAATGTTTTGGCATTTATCTATCAAACATAAACCATTGTAATTAAACGTATAAGTACTGTGAAGTGTGTTGTTTAATACTGCGCATTCATTTATCCAAAAGGTTTTTCGTTAAGCCTACTGTGCCGTTGGACCAAGCGTGTGGCAGCTAAAGTGTTATTATATAAGTAGTTATTGCATGAGTGAATACTTTTGATCTTACTTGCTGACACATTTCGAAACTCGTTTCATTGATGAAGCCGACTCACTCAATGAAATGGATCATCGTTGTCAATAAAACAATTGTTTTGATACTTGTCAGCAAGTAAGTTCAAAAGTATCCACTCAGTTATGCAGTAATTATTTATAATGAAAACCTTTGTTGAATGCTGAAAATTTTAATTAAATAATTTAATTTAAGTTGGTTCTTAAAAAGTGTCTTAAAATATAAGGAAGTGTTAATTTAAAAAAACTGGAGTGAAAATATAACTTACTATCATTATATTAAATTATTTGTAATAAGATTTATTGAATTATACTATATTATTATGAATTATACTGAATTACTATATATTAACTGGTTCAAAAATATTGAATATTAACTTCTTAACTTAATGCACGGTAAATAAATAACATATTCTACGTTTTAAAACAGCCGTTTTATAACACAACCTATAACATAAAATCAGCTATTGTATGTAATTATATGTTACCACTTAATTTGAGCTAAAATAGTTGTATACAGCACATATATGCATATAGTAGGATATCTACATGTTAGATACATATACATGGATAAAGATGTGTTAGAGCATGTTGATATTAGAATGACACCAACTCAAAGATTTTTTCATAATATTTTGCTGCTCAGGTGAACTAAAAGAAGTAATCTCTTCTTAATAAAGATTTGATGTCAGCTGGTGACTGTGATGCACATTGTTTTATTTGTAGGCAGATAGTAATAAATACATCATTGGTTAATGGTTGTTATCAAGATCAGTTTGGCCACCGATTGGGAGAAACGGGAGTATCAGGATTTAAATGAGAATTATTAGTGCCAGGGATTATATGGAAAGTTTGATAATTTGGTTACAGTTTCAGAAATTTATTGCAAGTTACATATATTTTTTTTTAATTATAAAAGTTAATTTGTATTATTTTTTTATAATTTTAGTACAAAAAATCAAACACATTTACCCACTGTTATTGGTGAGATCACGTGTGTTGGCAACATCTTCCGGTGACCATCATAACTATAAGCACACTGAGGCATCTGACTGTTGTCTAATAAATATGTGTAAAATATAAACACCTAATTTATTAGAGTGATCCGACTTCTACCCAACCTTATGTCAGTATGTTTATTCAGTCAAATTAGTTTCTGTCTCATACCTTTTTTTTGTAATTTATAAAAATTGATTTGACTTGTTAAAGATGTTAGTTTTATGATTACGAAAACTGTCCCACACTGCCTGTCCAAAACGGTGTATTGCACAGACGGCGGCTATAGGGTTGTTAATGCCACTCACCATGACCAAGGCTGTCAAAGGCAAAGGGTCACTGGTAAAGGTGACAATGTTTTGGGATAAAAAGGTTCACAGTCCATTCTCAATAGTAATCATCTGATGCAATTAGTGTTTTTACTATGAATACGTTTGTGCTGACGAAGATTTCCTTGTGAAGTAATATTTCTCATACTCTCTTACTTGCCTTTTATCTTCCAAGCCATTTTAAATTATATTCTACTTACATGTTAACCCTTAGCGCTCGGATTTTTGTAACATGCTTTGCTTCCCCACTTGTAATTAAATTGGGACAAATTCCTCACCTGCAGGTTGCATTATTCATTATGGAAAACTTTGTTTTCTCTTACATGATTTTAGTAAACTAAGCTATTTTTATTCACTAATACTGCATGTACATGAATTTATTATCTTATTTGTAATTTTGCAGAGTATATCTTTGAAAACAGTCTTCCGGATGAAGTCCTGGTTTTCCGCCGCATGTTTTGTAGTGAAAAACTGTTTCCCTTCTACCTCCTTTTATCTTCCTGTTACTGCAAACTACACAATCCTTAGAACTATTTTTATCATTGGAAAAGATTAAATGTAATTTCCAATTCAGTCTTTCTTCTTTGTCAGTAGTTGACGGCTGACCCCTCTCCCTACACGGGTTATTCCTGATATCACCAATGCGTTCCCTTACCAAGTTTTGGCGAAAATATTTTTTTAACCGGATTTTCTTTCGTTTCCTTTTTTTGTTATTATAGATAATAAAACTATTTACTACAGCTACATAAAATAGCCAGAAAAACATTGTCCTTCACCATTTATTTGTTCGTTTTGTAAAACTGCACGGTTCATTATATTGAACAGCGAAATCTATACCACCCATAAACTGGTTATATTTACAAATACCTGTCTGTTTAGTTATTTTGTTTATGAAACTGAACTACATTCTAATAAATCAGGATCAAGTAAAAGATCAGGAATTTCAGAATCACTAATTGCACGCGAAGCCACGGCAAACTACGAGTAAACAAATAACCGGCAAAACTGTTACCTACTTGCAGCTTACAACGTAACGGCAAACTAGATTTTGTGATGACTCACATATTCCTAGGCATTTTCAACTTAGTTCACATTATTTTTAATAGAAAGTAGCACCAAACGGTAAAAGATTGAATGTCGTGGGCTTTGCCACAGACGAGTTGTAGGCATTTGAAAATCATGTCGGGTGACCCCCGACATACGAGTAAACTGCAATATATGCTTGGCGGGGCTCCCCCGACAGTCGAGTACTAAGGGTTAATATTGGCTACAGACGAACATGCATTATTGTTATTGTATCTAAGTGGAAGAGGTATGAAAACTAGCTTACTTCTTTGTCAATGAAACGATGGTTTCGACGCATCAGTATAGTATGTTAGTAGTGTTTACTCAGTTTTTTAAATAATTACTTAAGATTTAATCAGTGAAATCAAAATTATTTCAACAACCCACTCGGTTATATTTGTTACAGACAATCAATACAATTTTAATTTTTCATGCAGAAAAACACTTTGTAAATTTTGCCTTATAAATATATGTAGGACATAATATTAGTAAATGGGCAATTGAACTAGTTATACAACAATATTTACTTCTAATAAAGGAAGTTGATTATTGAAGGTCTCATGACCTTCTAATTCTGTAACACTATAATTAAACTGTACTTACCAAATTTTGATGCTATTCCGGACAGTTTTATGTACAGTAGTAGAATTTCTGTAATTTAGTTTTCTACTTGTTAAAATTAGTGGGCATATTTCATGTCAGTTTATTTTATTCGACTGTAGATTTTTTTTAAACACTGAATCTAGCATAATTGAAAAAAATACAGTATATAGAACTACGTAAAACACTTGATCAAAACATTTTAACACATAAAACTTCATTATAAAACACTTCAATCTTATTTACACTTCAAATTTACATTTACTTTTTCTCGCAGAATTCCTCTATATGTGACTGTCTGTAGTCTTCTCGTAAAATATTGTTTATAAATTGTTCATATTCATAATGTTTGTTGAAACTTTCTGCTTTTTGTTGAACAAATTGCCTTAGAATCTCAAGAGCTTGGTGAACTTCCTGCTTAGATCTTTGCGGTACACATTTATCATTTTCGTCATCATCGGTGCCTTCTTCTTCTTCAGTAACTTTTGATGTTGAAGCAACTACCTCACAAATATCGTCTTCAGTCATTTCCGCTGCTGTTTCAATACTATCGTCAACTTCCATCCACTCAGTATATTCTTTTAAGGACAAATCGAAAGGCTTCAAGTTCTCTTCAGAGTCTTCCTCAGATGTAGCTTGCTCTCGATTTTCTTCAACAAAAAAATCACCTTTTCTAAAGCAATTTTTCACAGTTTTTTCAGAAACTTCATTCCAAGATTTTGCTATCAGATGAATAGCATCGAGTAAAGAAGTTTTTTTAGCCAATTCATTTGAGGTAAGGGTTTGAAATTCATCCATATTTTCTATAATTCTAGCACGCATCTCTCGTCGATAAAAACTTTTGAGATTTTTAATTATGCCTTGGTCACATGGCTGAATAATTGATGTAGTATTGGCCGGAAGGTAAATCACTTTGATGTGTTTTAGCGTAGTGCTTATGTCATTATGTGCAGTGCAGTTGTCTAGTAGAAGGACAATGTTGCATTTGAAGCTGGTATCCCAATTAGTCAGCCATTCATTAAAAATTTTTGATGTCATCCAAGCATTGGAGTTTGAATGATATTCAACCGGTAGCTTTTTGATACCTTGAAAACAACGTGGATTTTTAGATTTACTGATAATTAAGAGTTTTTCTTTATGACCAACCATGTTAATACAACACAAAACAGTTATTCTTTGTTTACATATTTTACAGCCGTTAGCAATTTCATTTTTAAATAAGTAAGTATGTTCGGGTAAAGCACGATAATAAAGTCCTGTTTCATCTGCATTGTATATGCAGCTAGGAGAATACTCGGCCAAAATCTTTGGCCATTCGTATTGTAACCAGTCCTCAGCTCCAACAAAATCAGCATTTCTTTTTTTACCACACGTTTTCTTGTAAACAATGTTTTCCCTTTTCTTCCATCGATTGAACCATCCATCTGTGGCTTTAAAATCCTGTTTTCCTATTTTTTTGGCAAGATCCTCAGCTTTTAGACGCATTAGTGAGCCGTCAACTCGAGCATCTTTTTCGCGAACATTTTTAAACCACAATTTCAAAGCTGATTCCACTTGCGGATCCTTCCCAGAACGATGTCTTTTGTTGTCAACATTTGCATTACACTTTGATAATGACAAGATTTTTTCTTTGTTGTTCAATATTTTACATAAGAGAGGTTGAGAAACGCCAAGTTGAGAAGCAGGATTTCTTTGACTCATTTTTGGTAATTTACTGTACCTATCTAGAATATCAAGTTTTTGTTTAAGACTTAAATCGTGTCGTTTCTTTTGAGATTCGGACATCTTGCTATACTGTCCTTTGAATCTTCAAGTGACACTAAACTCTACAAAACAAACGAAAAAGATCTTTAAAAATTAAGTTATGTAAAATCACACTGAAATACTGTAATAAACGTTCATAAAAATTCACTGTTAAAAAATACAGTAGGACTGTACTGTAAATGGCTCAGTAGTAACATCAACTAATGTTAACAAACAACTAAAGATGACTCAAGCGAGGCTAGGGTGTTTGCGTAAACAAAGAGTAAGGGAGACATTCTGAGAACTGTGCTAAGTGCTGAAACCGTTATAAAGTATTTCTGTCATTCTAAAAATAAACATTCTATGAATTAGGCGTCATTGTGTGTTGCACGTGCTGTTTACACTACTTTTAGACATTTTTACTTGGTCCATGCTAGTATACTTTGACGCATATGATTTTGAATGGAAAATTAAATGATAATAATAAGCGAACAGATGATTACAATAAGCGGCCTAATTACAATGTATTAATATACGTCCGTGTTTGTTTTTCAATGAAACGATAACAATAACCGAATGATAACATTAACCGTGATCACAATAAGCGGTGCCGACTGTACTAAGTTTCAAGTGCCTGTTTGTGGAATATTTTATTTAATTATTTTGTTCCTTTTTTTAAAGGTTAATGTTGTTGACGTTTGATTTAAACTCTCTCATCGGTGTATTGATTATTTATTTGTTTTCTTTTATTTTGCTAGAGTTTTGTGGTTTAAAAGTGAGTTTTATTTCATAATGGAGGCCGATGTTAAGAGAACTATGCAACTATTGGACGACCAATATTATGGAGCTTTTCCAACCAATCATGTTAGAGTTAGAGTCCACAAGGCTGTCTAAACTCACACATGGGGATAGGCAGAAACAAGAGGGAGAACCCATATAAAACACCATATTTAAGCTTTTAGGAGTCGGATAGATAGCCAGACAGTTAAATAGTCACATAGTTAAATAGGGAGTCAGAGTTATTGAGATGCAGATGCATGATTATTTTATATAATTAGTATCATTAACTTGTGTTTTTAGAAAGTGTTATTTATGTAGTGCAAAATGACCTCTGAATGTCAGTCAAATATATTATATTTAGTTATCTCTTCAATACTGTATAGCCATTTATAACCACATACCTTTCCTGCACACATATGCAATGAAGATCCAGTGCTTTAAGGAGAATCATTAGCTCGGCACATTACAAATTTGATGGGAGCTGCGGGATTAGGTCCGTAGCAAATCTCTTTATTTCATTTGTGTGGTGGGAAGTATATGGCATATTGTGGTAAAGGATTGAAGTACCGTAATTAATTAAAACTTTGGTTTTGAAATTTTTATTACAGAAGTTAATAAATTAACAATGCTTAAAAGTATATGAGAATCAACCTCATTAATTTTATTGGTCAACTTACTTTAGTAGTAATAGACAGAACATATTAATGTATACTAGTATTAGAATATAATTCTTATGTGCAAGGGTAATAGTAATAGAAAGAAAAGAATAATTGAAGAAAATGTTATGGATACTCGTCGAAATTTTGGGTAGTCCATCTGGTCAGCCAGTTGAGAAATCTCCTATAGCATCTGAATTATTTATGAAAATACATACTCGTGTAGAGAATGTTACATCATACTATAACAATTTTTCGTCTACTTCCAATTCTAGTCCTTTAGCCCAACCAATCCGACTTCCTAAAATTAAAAGGTCTCATTAATCAGAAACTACTATCCCTATTCCTGAAAATAATGAAAATATCTACGATCTTCCTAAAACCAAATGAGTGCTAGACCTATTTACTACCTTCCTGTTTCCAACCCTGATGTCCTGTTATAAGGGTGCGAAACCTTACTTAAGAATTTAATTCCGCTTATTACAGAGCGTCATATTAATGTTTACTCAAATTATACGGATGAACATAATGTTATAAGAGTACAAATAATTAGGATAGAAATAGAATATTTTAATTAAAAGAGATTAAGTCCATGTTATTAATGTTATCAAAGTCCTTAGTTTGTTTTATCATAGGTTTTGTGGTTTGTTTGGTTAGACAGATAATTTTTATCTGGAATAGTCATTCTTATAGTATTTCTTTGCTATGGTGTTTATTTAAAGGATTAAATAAAACACTTTAATCTAAACAAAAATAATAATTTTTTTCAAAAAATTTGCAAATTTTAAAGTATTTATAAACTTATAATATATACAGTAATACCTCGACTTACGCTACCTCGTCTTACGGGATTCCCTAGTTACGCGGTTTTAAATCATATTTTCCGAGATATGCAGAAACTGTTCTGGAAAAAATGCTTACGAAAATGTTTATAGCTCATGAAGAGAAAATGTTTTCAGGTTTTAAAGCCACCAAAGACCAATTGACAGTGATATTTGGCGCAAATACAGCGGTTCATTGTAAGTTGCATTCTCTCATAGTTTATCGCTCAGAAAATCCAAAGGCATTAAAAAATATTTCTAAAGCTAGCTTGCCCGTGATTTGGAAGTCAAATTGGAAGGCTTGGGTGACAGCTTTTTTTTGAGAATTGGTTTGGTCATCATTTCATATCTCAAGTCGAACATTATTGTCAGTCTAAACAAATTCCTTTTAAAATAATTCCTATTAATTAACAATGCACCTGGCGATCCTACTACTTTAACTAATTTCGACTCACGCGTGATAGTGATATTTTTGCCACCAAACACAAAGAATTTGCATAAACCATGGATCAGGGAGTCATCAAAACATTTAAAGCTCATAACACAAGAAGATCATTTGCGCATCTGCATGAAACTATGATACAGAAAAATGAGCTCTCTATTGAGGATTTTTGGAAACAATTCAATGTTTTAAGATGCTTTGAGAATCATTTGGAATGATTTAGTCTTGGAATGAAATTTCTCAAAAAAATGGCGTTTGGAAAAAGGTTGTCTATTTTTTTTGCCACTGAAACTCAAGTGGAATCAGTGCCAGAGTCTGGTGAAATTGCTGATGTGATTGAAGAAATTGTCGGTTTTGCCAGACAACTCAATTTAGAAGTGGATAATAATGACGTTCAAGAACTGATGGATTGACACAACCAGGAGCTGACAATTAATTGATGAGCTCATAGAAATGTGTGAGCAAGAGCAAGACCTTAAAAACGCAGATTCTTTAGACCCAGTTGACTAGAATGAAATAACGGTTAGAAACTTGACAAAAGGCCTTAGTTTAAGTGAGTGAGTTTTGGAAATCATAGACTCCAACAATGAGTGTATTTCTGTCACAACAAAAAAATTAGCATGTTATGAGGAAATTTTGCGTGAGAAGAAAAAAATCTTCAATTCTTCAAACAAATTTACTAGATTTTATGAAGCCTTCTATATCAAAATAATTTCCTTTTACATACTTCTTTGGAATATGTTTGTATATATAATTTTTTGTTGTATTATGTATTTAAGATTTTAATACATGCTCATTTTCCTTCTAAATTATTAGTTTATCTAGTCTTTAGTCCCAATTAAATATGATTTCTATCTGATTGTATGTAAAATTATACTCCGACTTACATGATTTCGACATACACGGTTACCGCTCGATAGGTGGTATCGTGTAAGTACGGGGTATACTGTACCTATAATACCAATAACAATGCGTTTCAGCTCTTACAAACCGAGCAACAACTTTGGCACAGTTCTCCGAAGCCGGGCAATAACCGGCAATGTTTTTTATCATATCTACTCAGAAGTCGGGCATAACCCGATTTTATTTTCCTGGCTTTAGACTTCGAAACCAATATAGTTTGGCAGTTTTAAATTTTGGCACGGTAATCTGTGAAGTTTGTAGTAACTTTGTACAAAACTTAATTTTTCTCCTATGTTTATGGTTCTGGTAAAAATTATTAATAGAATGACACATCTTACCATTTGACATCCTCAAAAAGTGTCTCTGTTTTCATACACAAGTGCCTTTTTGTGGAATATTTTATTTAGTTGTTTTATTTTTTAAAGGATAATGGTGTTGTCGTGGGTTTTAAAGTCTCTTGTTAGTGAATTGATTATTTATTTGTTGTTTAAAATAAAGTTTTATTCCATAATGGATGAAGTCGTTGTTATGAGAATTATAGAACTATTGGAGGAGGAAGAAGGTATGCTATCAGAGTTATCTGACATTGAGAGAACTAATTTAAATGGTTCTTTTAAAGGATTTCGGATTTAGAAACTGATGTGTCCGATATTGACGTAGACAGTGACAATGACAAAATTAATGACTATGATGCAAATAATCAGGATTGGGAAGATTGGACGGTGGAAGAAAATTTACAAGCTTTTCAGTTTTCAGGAAATTCTGGTTAACGACCCCCTCTTCAAAAAGCACCAGTAACAGAAAAAGATTTTTCTCATTTGAACTTCTCAACAAATTGTTTACAAAACTATCAGATACACAAAGGATAATAATAGAAAAAACTTAATTTTTCTGACATGGGCAGATTTAAGTATCAAATAATTTGAATGTTTTTTGGGTGTGTTAATAAATATAGGTTTACACCCTTCCGAAAATCTTATTAGTCAGAAGACTGGACTTATAAATTTCCATTTTCTAGTGATGTTTTTACAGGGGCCAGATTTTTTCAGTTATTTTTGGGCTTATTCATCGCATCTCCACTAGAAAACGTTGTAGGTATACTGTCAGGAAGCGCTAAAGTGTGCAATGTTTCGTTGTATTTAGACAAAAAGTACTAAGTGTTTTACTTGCCAAGACAGTACCTCTCAATTGACAAATCTAATATAGGGTTCAAGTTCAGAGTTTCCTTCAAGATTTTCAATAAGGATATGCCAACCAGGCAGGGCCTTAAAGTATATGTAGTATCAGATTCCAAAACCGGCTATGTTTATAGTCTTTTGCCATATTTTGGGAAGCAGACTTCTCAAATTTAAAAAAATTCAGGTTTATTATACACAATTAGAATAGTATTGACTCTTGTGGAAGGAATACTGCAAGCAGCAGGGGGATCAGAATACCCCTTTCATACTGACAGGTACTACACAAATCTCGAATTAGCAAGAAAACTTTTTAAAAAATGAAATTTTATAACAGGGATCATCAATTTAAACAGAAAATAGTTGTCCGAAAAAAAATGAATGAGCCATAAAAGAGGGAAACGAAGAAAGGAGATATTTTAGCATTGAAGTCAAAAGACAATACTGGAGCACTCATTTGGAAAGATAAAAGAAGTTTCTGTCATTTCAACTCTTTATGGAAATTAAATAATTCTAATAGAACGAACAACTGAAAACTGTGTGAAAGAAGTGTTAACTAAACCCTTAACAATCTGAAAATACAATGAGCATATGGGGGGGGGGGGATGAATTTATGTAATAAATTTATTGCGATTTTCCCTTTAATCAGGAAGAGTGTGAAATAGTATTGAAAATTATTTTTTTAGCTTCTTGAAACAGCGATTGGGAATTCATAAATACCTTTTAAAGAAAGTGTAAATAATAAAATTAAACATCTGGGCCATAGGAAAAAACTGATTCGGCAACTAATTGGAGAGAACCTTATTGAATTTTCAAGAAAGCAAAAGCGCCCTAGATCCTCAGTGTCTGATGATGAGCGGCTTTGCCTTTCTTCTTTCCACACTCCATATAAATGGCAAAAGAAGAGCAGGGAATCCAAGGGTTGCAGTGATAAATCTATGAAAGGTGTTAAAAAGGAATCAACTAATTAATGCCTCATATGTCCCGGCAATCCTGCGCTGCATGTAGGACATGTTTTGAAAAATTTCATGCCCAAGTAAAATATAAATAATAACTTCATATTTTAAATTAATTGTGTGATTTGTTTACATGTAAATATGGAACTTAACTTTTCTGTTATTATTAAAAATATTGAATGATTGCAAAATATTATTTATTTAAAGCCTATAAATAAATAGCCTGAGAGAAAAAATGTGTTACAAACTATTGGTGTGGTAGCGCAGCCAATGTGTTGCAAGTCTCAGAGTAGCCGAGGCAAACGCGTGAGCTGGTTCATACCTTTGTTCAGAGTGCAATCAAGCGTTCTCATTGTCGGAGTGCAAAGGGTTAAATAATTTTTCAAAACAATTTTGTAATAAATGTCTAAGAAAGTAGTTAAGCTGTAAATGAAAATAATTATTTTTGTTAATATTAAAAAATAAATTCAGTAAATAAAAAAATATTACATTTAATAAGTGTAATAAAAAAATTATATTTATTGTTGTGTAAGAGGTATAATTTTTAAAGTAACCTTATCTGAACTACTTTTCCAGGTATTTTTCTGGAATATCAAATATCTTGTGTTTATTTATTTATTTAAAAAGTATGATTTTATATTTCTTTTTCAAAACTTTTTAATGGTTTTAAAAACTTTCCAATATGTTTCTAGTCAAGTGAAAGGCCAGCAGTAAAAAAGAAGAAGACTGTTAAAATTATGCCACAACAGCAAAATTCACCAAAGAAAAATCGTAAAACGTCTACGCCAAAGGCAATTGGTAGGTTGTTTACAATTTTTGACTTGACTTCATTAGTTCACTATTGTAGGTTAACTTTATCAGGGCCACTTAAATGTGGAACTAAGTAAAAAATAGTACCAATATTATCATTGAACTAGAAATGTTAAAAACTTCAAGGACCAATTTTCCATATATTTGTTTGTGACATCCATGTCCTTTAGGGAGTGTTAATAAGATAGTGGTCAATGAGTGGCCTAGTCCATATTATAGAATGGGTAATGCTGTTTTATTTAAACTGTGACGGAGTATGTTTGTGCCTTTGCTCAACATTTCTCTTTTTCATTTCTGAATTGTCCTTTTAAATATGTCAGTATTTTGAATTGTCCCAGCACAACACCCTCTTTCAATTCAAAAACATATAAATACTATCAGCAGACTTTGATTGTTTGAATATTTGTATCTCTTTCAAAATTACATTACAATTTAAAAAATAATTTCAAGTGTTTTATGTTTGAATATAGATACTTTGTGCATACATAATGTACATATGTATGTATAAATGCTTGTACATAGCATGTATATTCATATTTGTATTAACTCCACACAGAAAAAATATATAATAATAGATACGATATTCAAGCAGAATTAGATGGTTGCTTGATTGTTGTTTGGTTTCATTTGAAAATAGAATACTCAGATCATGTCACTCATGGTAGTTGATTATAAGCTGTCCTAATTGTCTGTATAGAGGAGAAAACTTTTATGGGAAGAATCAACTCTTTACTATGGTTTTTTATCAGCAACTGTGGTGCCCATTATTCACATACATTCAGAAACAGCAACTTTTCTGTTAAAATCTGTGAATTGTGCTTCGAAGAATATCATACCAAATCTTCATTCAGTATGTTCCACAGATTGTCATGCATTATTTGCTCAACATTTTTGTCTGTCTTATCAGAAATTGACAGCTTCCCACTCCTTTTTTTGTGTTTAATTTCAATATAGTGGTAAACTCACTTGCAAATGTTTTTGGCATCCTTCATCTTCATACATTTCAAATGGTTTTATGCATTTTGTATTTAAAAAATACAACTTTATAAAATTCATACTTTAGAAATTAAAATAAAATGGGAGCTTTATTCTCAATGGCTGCCAGGCTGAGACTTGCCTGTTGTGCTTGTTAAGGGAGTGGGGGAAGCAACAGTCACAGCAGTGTGACAGACTGCACCATGAAAAATGTCTCTTTTAGCAGTCTTATGAAGGCGTTTAGGGTCTTTTATGAGACTTAACTTTTAGGATTACTCTCATTGATAACTTTTGTAGACATTTTTCTTTAATGAAGACTTCTATAAGGGTCATAGATGGGTGTCTATAGATTATCTTTGATTATTTGAACTAGTTACTAAAATGTTTTGTAATCTGGCGAAAGGAAAGTATGTTTTATCCATAATTAGCTTTTGATATCATTGAAACAGTACTACTATTAAGAAATGCATGTAACAATATTGTCAATTATTATTTAAGAATTATTATATTTTTATGAACTGTAAAAAACTGAATTACCTAGAAGATGCAAATAGAAAAAAACATTTTAGGACACCCTTTTTTATACTCGCTAGTTCCATAACCTATGTTGAAAATAACTAGTAAATTAAGGTAACTGATGAAGCATTAGAGGTATTTATGAATAACAAAGAAATACAAACACATATTAATCGCACACAGAAATTTTCATTTTTGAATGCTGATTTTTCTGAAATGTTATGATTACATTTGTGCTTATGACCACATTTGTTGCAGTTACATTGGCTGTTTACTTTGCACCCTATAATTAACATTAATGATTTTCAAACTGAATTTGTGTGATTGAACGATGTATATAGTTTTCTACTTCTTATTTCTCTATTTTAAAATAAATAAATAAATAAACTATATTGGCTTTTATATGGCTGATGTACTAGTGTTTTAACATGAAAACTAAAGATATTAATTCTGGATATAGTTACAATTTTTGTCTCTAATTGTCAAACAAATTCTAAAGACATATTTATATTTAAATATGGAAAAATTTGTGTTTGCTTTTCTACAATGCACATATTAATAATTTATGAGTGCTTCTCATATTTCTTTTTCTGTATCCATATTTAACTGTGTATTAGTATTTAGTATAGTAATATTGTTTAACTGTATGTGTTTCCATTGTTTATTACATATATTGTATATCTATTACATAAGTTACTACTCTCTCTACTTTACATACTGTGGTAAACTTTTCTTGGTGATTCATCATTTGTTTTTCATACATTTTTAGGACCTAAGCCGTCTCAGGAATTTATAAAGTTTTAGAAAATATCTCACATTTTCACCTCAAACTGTAATTGATTCATTATTTCTTTTCAAGGGATAAGAATGGAGAGAAGACACTTCTCACCCCATTCCACAGTCCCTTTACTCCTTTCCATTCACATGCATATTTATCTTCTCATCTACTCATACATCATAAGTGTAAATGCAACACTTATGAATTTTTTTAAATTTCTAAAATTATAAAGTTGATAAGCTCAAGTTAAAGGCGCAAACAACATAAGCTACAATGAATTCTTCTCACTTTAGTCAAGTAAAAACTCAACACATTTTCCATGTATTCCTTACTTTAACAAAATTAACGCAAATGAATCATCAAAAAATTTTTGTGTATGAAAAGGGTAATTTGGAAAGATGATTTTTACCACTGGTTACAAATATGAGATTCAAAAACTGAGTACAATACACAATAAAAAATAATGGAATTGAAGAAGGTAATTTCACTGCAGAGTACAGAAATTTCCATAAATTTTAGAAGAGTAAATCGTAGATTTTTGCGAGTGTTTGTCTAAGCAAGAGATATTTATTTTTCTTATGGCTTTACTGAATTCCTGTCCAGTCTTTTTTGCATTTGAGTTCAGCTAGCAGATATTATGTGGAATGTCGCACTCTGGATTCAGTTTCCAACGTATTTAGTACTCAAGATAATTTGAAATTTATACTCAAGGAAATTAACTTACACAGTCTATTCAATAAGTATCGGGACTGGTTCCAAAAATCAAAATTGATTGCAAGTATCATTACAATTACTTAATAATCTTCGAAATACATTCCTCTGCACTGATGCTCTTAGTTCAGCGCGTCTGGCACTCGTTGAAAGCCCACTTGAAGTCAGTTTCTGGAATACTGTTGAGAACCTTTGTTCCTCTCAGGAACTCTTTTGAACTGCCTTGATAGGGTCGAACCTATGTCTTTTGAGCTCCCTTTTCATTTGCGCAAACATAAAAAAGTCTGGGCTGTAGGGGGTGTGAGGCAACGTTGCATGCAGAATTTCGCCAGCAGCTGCTGCACAACGATTGCACCGTGGCGCTGCACATTGTCATGGTTAAGTTTCTAATTCTTCACACTGACTGGTCGCACACCCGTTCACAGGGGTGTCAGTACTTGCACTAAAATACAGCATTTACGGTTGTTCCAGTAGGCTTGAACTCCTTTGAACAATGCCACGTCGGTCGAAAAAAAACAATGAGCATGGTTTTGATTTTCGATTTTGACATCTGAGCTTTTTTCGGACGCTGTTACACAAATCCACATCTATCTCAACTCAAGTCCGCAGACGACTGAATTAAAGTGTGCTAAATGGTGTGGGACCCCTGTAATGAGGCAATTATGAGTATGAATTGTCACAAACATCATGTTAGTTATAAATATAGATAAACTAACATATCAATGCTGCTAGACTTCTAAGCCGCGTCTTTAGATGATTTTTCACTATAAATAATTAAGGATTACTCCTAGATTTTAAGTTTAAAGTATATAAAATAATATTCTTTAAATCAGTGCAAAGTTACACTACATGCTGTGACTTTGTTTGGAGATTTTTTAGTTCCACTAAACATATAAAATAAACATATCATCTCTAACAAAGATAAGTTCTAATCTGATTTACAAAGAATTTAGTCCCTTCAAAATTTATCAGATTTTTAGTGTTTCATTTTTCCTGTGTATATATTGTGAAGACAAATCAGATTGTTACTAATTGAATTATTTTCATAAATTTTTTCAGCTAAAGTTGTTATTGTTGATGAAACTACAGTTAAGCAGCCATTCCTGAATTGGTTGGCTTCAGTGACCGAGAGAATTTATGAAACTATGCACTTTCAGTTCAGTGGGAAACCTACATCTCTTGTATTCCATATTCCTCAGGTAATCATTATTATGTATTTCTGTTGTAACTGTGCAAATAGAATGCTTTGGGTTAAAGTCAGTAAATATTAGCTTTATTAAAACTCTTAAAAACACAAACAATTTTAAAAATGATGTGTATATTTCATAAATAATGTGTTTTTTTTAAAATGATTTGATTTAATACTTAAATATTGTGCTTTTAATTTCTTTGTTGTACATACTTTTCTAAATGCTCTCTCGTTCAAATGAATGCCTACTAAGTTAACAGAGAAACAGATTTTTTTGTGTTAGTTAATCACAATAAATTTAACATTATAATAAAAAAAACTTAATACACAAATATCAACACATTCAACAACTAATTATCTCATCTACATATATTTTTAGGGAGAGTAGCTGGTAAACACATCTACTTGACTATTGAAAACATGTCTACTTCAGATAAGTGCCCCTGACTATTAAAGCCATATCGGTCTCCTAATACCTGTAGCTTTTGCATGGTTTGTAACATCAGCTGCGAGAGGATATGGGATCTGAGCTGTTGGTAAATACTGTGTTCAAAAGAGAACAGTTTATTACCTTTAGTGATGCTAACGATGTTGATGGGACAGATGAACGATAATTGGGACTTTTTTCCACTTGAAAAAACATTGTGATAGGGATGGTTTTTTTCTTTTCATTTTGCAGAGAAGGCTGCATGACATCCGTAATCATTCTGGTAACTTTAATTCCACGTTCTATAAATGGGTTGTAATCCATTATTTTTTCTTCGAACTTTGTACCATTCGGAAAATTTCTTCAAATTTTTCCAGTATCCATTCGGTTTCATTCAAATCAATTTCTTCTTCTTCCTGCCTGTCTTACTCGGAGTGTGAGGTAATTCATTCTTGTAAATCATCGTTTGTCAATATTTCTTGGCTTTCTTCTATATGCTCTTCCATTTCTGCAACATTTAAATCAATGAATCCCTTGCCACCAATATCTCTTGCTGCTTGAATGATCACTCTAACATCTCCATTTATCCTTGGAAAGTTAATCATATCAACATCAGATTTTTTTCCACAAATTATTAAAACAGGCTTTGACCGTTTCTGGTTTCTGTTCATCCAACACTGGTTTAATGTAAGTTATCATTGGTAAGCTTCAACATCATCAGCGATATTGAATAATCTGCAGTATTGCATAACTGTAAGATCGGGGTCCGAATTGATGGCTACCATAATAATTTAAAACGGCGCTTGTATGAGACCTTGACACATATAATGACACCCCGGTCAAACAGCTGTAGTATCGTCATTGTGTTTGGTGGCATAACCACCACTTGAACATTTTCATTCTCAGTGCAGAGGGTCTGAGGATGGGCTGGAGCATTGTCTATTATTAATAAAACTTTAAATGGTAACCCTCCCTTCTCTAAATACTTCTCCACTTTAGAGATAAAACATCAGCGAAACCATTCAATAAACAATACTGCTGTCATTCACAACTTGCGATTATGTTGCCAGAAACCAGGAAAGAAATTATTTTTAAATCTTTTAGAGGAATAGGATTTTTTGCTCAGTAAATAACACCAGCGTTAATCATATCTCCAGCTGCATTCCCACATAGTAACAAAGTTAGTTGATCCTTCCATGCTTGAAATCCAGGAGTTTGTTTTGCTTTTTTATGAATCTAGGTCCTATCGGGCCGTTTCTTCTAATGAAGTCCCTTCTTTCCTAATAGCAGTTAAAAACTTTCCTAGATTTGTATTCCCTATCCTCCAGGCAGATATAGACGGACGTCTATTACAGGACTATGCTTCGAAGTGTTAGAAAATTTAGCAGGGTAAACAGTAAGTTGACATAAAAAAACCTTTCTAGCCTTCATCGAAGTGAATTATCATTAGAATCCTGAAAATATAAAACATGCCATGAAACAATTCTAATATCAGAAAGGGTTTATGTAGTTTAACTATATTCATGGTTAAAATACATTTGGATTTATTACTACATCCATTCTAAACAAAGTGACAAACAAAATTAATATTATAATTATTTGTACCTATGTATTTGCAGTCATTCTGAATGCCCTCTCCACTCAACCACTCCACTTAAGTATAAGTTTATTATGTTTTGAAAAATACCCAAATGTAAGAAATCTTGCTGTTATTACGTTTGTTCTGCTATTTCAGGAGTATTTTGACTGTCTCCGAGAAAGGATTTCAGCAGGAGCATTTAAAAAAAGACTTCCTAATTCGACAACAGCTTTTGTTAGAAAGCATGCTGTACCACTTGGAACATTTACAAAGTATACATGGCATATCACCAACATCATTCATTGCAAACAGATCTTCGAGACTCCAATGGTTTGTACATACAAATTTGTTTCAGAGGATAACTAGAAACCATAACTAAACCATTTTGGTGGTTAGGCTATTTGAAACTATTTGTTGGGAGGTTCATTGGACATGTCTTGCGTTAAAATCTTTTGCATTTAAAGGAGCCACGAGGAGGTTTGTATGGTTTTTCAGTTTTAGGATCTAGTAGTTTAGGAGTGTAATCAGAGGATTGTACTACGTGGATTTGATGTTCATTGAGATGTTGTGGATATCCTCTAGAACAGGGATCTCCAACCTTTTTTACTCAAGAGCCACAAGGAAAACTTATGGAGAAAAGACGGGCTGGCAATATTTCAGGCCAGAATGTCTAGAATACACCCACGACGGTTTTTCTAATCAAGATCTCAGTGGTTTTGAGATATACTTTCTTATTTTTTCACTTGTTGACAGCTAGTTTTAAACTTATAGAGAAAAGAAGTGACAGGTGAGAGACGAGTACTGTACTCATGTTTAATGGTTAAAATGCTCAAAAGGAAATATTTTACTAAATAAAATTTATCCACTATGCTAACATTACAAAAATAGCAATAGAAAATGGATACAACAAAGACCTTATAAAAAATATATACAATAAATTCACAAAAAAACCTAACCTCAACACAACACTACAACCGGAACACAAAAATAAAAAAATCTACCTAAAATACAAATACACCAATAACAAAATAGAAAAAATAGCAAATATATACAACAAAGAATACTACACTCCAACATACAAACCAAACAACAAAATAATAAAATATCTTAATAACACAAACCACAAAACAAATACAGAAAAACATAACGTATCAGGAATTTATAAAATTACATGTAACGACTGCAATGCATTTTACATAGGGAAAACGACCAGATCATTTAAAATAAGATTTGAAGAACATTACAGAGCATTCAAAAATAAAAATACAAAATTATCAAATATTGCAGCACACCTAATATCACATAATCATGAAATAACAAACTACGAAAATAACCTAACCATACTTGAAATAAATAATAACCCAATAGAATTAAACTCACTAGAAAAATACCACATTTATAAAAACACACACAACAATTTAATGAACTTACAAACCACATATACAGAAGACATACTATATAAAAACATCATACACACAGATCAAGAGAAAATGAGTGTAACGTCAACAAATACCAACATCACGGACCGAACATCTACACCAGAAAAATATCAGTGATTCGACAATGGTCAAGTGACCGAAAGGTGCCTCATCACTCAAGGTAAAATTATTGCACTTAATGGTGGATAAAATTACTCACATAGTAATATATTAACTTCATAAAGTCAGTGCAACGGAAAAACAATGGATAATGTTAAATATCAAGAATATATATATATATATATATATATATATATATATATATATATATATATATATATATATATATATATATATCATTATTTTAGTGTTCTTGTGTCCCTATCATAGATTAGAGATTACAGACAGGACTCTCATCAAGGTAATTATGTCAGTTTTCTTTCTAATCTAAAAGATCTAAACTATGCTCTTAGCCCTACCACAGCTAACATATACACAGGTCAAATCTTGTTAAAACAAATACTAATATAACAAATTTTTTGTATAAGGAATTTTCTATCGTGTGTACAGTACATTACAGAATGCGGTATGTATACAGTAGTTTAAGTGTCTGTAGGTACTGAATTCTAGTGAATCAGTTCATGATGGAGAAAAAAGGGGCGAAATGACATCAGAGTATGTTCAAAAATTAACTTGACATAGTAAGTATTGATTCTGGCTGGAAGAAAATAGATGTTACTTGAAGATTTTGGAATTGAACCACACATAGTTTACATTAAATGTTGAAAGACCATAATAAAATCGAAGACACATCATCTGACTGTGGTCTTGCAACTATCCGGGAAAAAACTTGCAGTACATTTCATGATGATTTAGATAAGGCAGTTTATTCGTGGTTTGTTGATCTCAGGTCCCAAATTAGTGGAGAGTTAATTTAAGAAAAGGCTTGGAATTGAAAAATTATTTGGCTAAAGAGAGTTTCAAGTAAGTGTTGGATGGGTTAATCGTTTCTGTGTAAGGCGTAGTATAACTTAAAAGGCAATTTGTGGATAGAACTTCATAGCCGTTATCAATGAAGCTAACAAATAAAGAACAGAAACTATTCAAAACGTTATCCATGAGTACATCCAGTAAACAAATTATAATGATGAAACTGCCATATTTTATCAACTGTTACCACATCATACTTTGGCTGCTAAAGGGGACGTGTGTAAAGGTGGGAAGAAATCTAAACCTCATATTACAGCTTTATTTAGCTCATGCAAATTTGAACCGGTAAACCAAAGCCATTACTTATTGGCAAGCCTTTAAAAATCCCGTTTTAAAAACAGGT
Source organism: Prosapia bicincta (assembly GCA_036971475.1). Taxonomy (NCBI): domain Eukaryota; kingdom Metazoa; phylum Arthropoda; class Insecta; order Hemiptera; family Cercopidae; genus Prosapia; species Prosapia bicincta. Next base: position 90,676,181 of record JBAIZL010000001.1, on the reverse strand, counting down.
ACTGTCTTCCATGTACTTATCTTGGAAACAAGTGTGCTTGGATGACAAAATCTATTTTCAATAAACGTTTGGTGCAGTTTGGGACAGAAAAATTGAAGACTGAAGAAGAAATTTTTTTTTTATTAGACTCATGCAGCTCATACAATTGGAAGCAGATTACAAGATGTAAAACCCAATAACAAATACTATCTGCCCTTTGATAAAGTTTACTCCTACACAAAACTAAATTAAAAAGTGGTGTTAAAGAACATGTATTCAGTTTATTTTCAACTATTCTATTTCAACAATATTGACTTTTATAAATTTTAAAAAGTAAGAATGAAATTATTTAATGCATTATACTACTGTTTTGTATTAATTGACTTATGTTTATAGCAAAATTTTAGTTTAGCTAAATGCTTTTCGCAGTCCTGTCGATTTCGTTATAATGAGATTTGACCTATGTGTATGTGTGTGTGTGTGTGTGTGAGTTTGTGGCAGGGCACTTGTCGGGAGTTTCGTCTGCAAAGCGAACGCATTGTGGGGTCGCCAATTTTTGTGGGGAATCCCCACAATGCCACCGATGGTTTTTATAGCTGAAAATAGTTTATCTATATGTGTTATTATCAGAAAATATGTTTAATTTAATTTTTGAAGAAGACCCCACAACGTCATTATTTTGCATACAACTATTTTTTGCACACCTCTGAACGCTTGCTAGTTTTAACACAGAGTGCTAGCGTTGCCAAACGGTGTGTACAGTGTGCACATCTACTTGTAGCCAAGCTTTTATGGGGAACTGTAATTTACACACACTTCTTGTTCTTGGTACGTTTAGGGGTTTCATCGTATGACACACTTCTTGTGGACAGCGTCTTGTGAAGAACTAATATCGTTACTCTAATCAGTTGTTGCAAAACCACAAATCGTAAAATGCCAAAGTGTCTAATCAATTTGTTCTTTATTAAATCACAAATACCAGACTAATTATTTTATTATATATTTATATGTTTCTCTGAACATTTTTCTCTGAATATATTTAGTTATTTGGGCTTTATTTCTTCTAATTATTACATTTTTGTGGTTAACAACAATTATCTTAGCTAGTTACAAATATTTTTACCACATAGTATATCATTATTAAAACATATTCAAATGTTTGTATTTACAGTTTACAATTTTAGTGATTTGTAATCATTGGATCCAGATAAAATTTTGTGTTTTATTACTTCGGATAAATATCTTTGCATTAAGGTTAACTGAAATATTTTGGAAGGTGATAAAAAGTTGTTCTTCTCTTTCCAGTAATGAAAATAATAATCATCCTCTCCTACTGCTAGAAACAAATCTTAATAAACTTGAAAAAATATTTTACTATGAAACATGATTCATCTATTTGTAATAATGTCTGTTGTTTTATTTTCAATGTATTCCCAAATGTGTTTTTTTCTTTATTTAAAACGTGATTAACAATATTCATGTACACCAAACATTATCTATTATTCAAGTCGGCCTACTTAAAACGTACAAACAAAAGTCTAAATGTTAACGGTACAGATTCCGAAAAGTGAGATACCTACAACAAATCAAAGTGACCAATAAATGTAGCAGGGCTTCGTGAATCTATTGGAAAAGTGGTCATTATTCTGATCTAGAAATGTTATAAGTAAATGTATACAGGGCTGAGTACAGAAATAAATTGAAGAATTTGTTTAATTTTTTAATAAGAGTAAGGATATCATATACTTTTTTTTATCTAGATGAATAATGTTTTTTTAGATGTGTACTGTAGAATTTTAATCTTATTTTTCTTATAGAGAACTTGGCGAGAACTCATCATTTTAAAAATATGTCTAATTACTTGTTAATGTTTAAAGTAAATTAAAATTTAGGATTGCAAGTTAATTATTTATTGTACACGGGCTTAACAGTTTCGTTCCTTTTGATATTTAAAAAAAAGTTTTGGTCCTTTAACACGTCGTAATTTATAAGAAGTTATTAGTAATAATTACGAGAAAATAAATATCCTATATATTTATAAAAATTATAGATTTCCTAATTCTAATTCCTAATTCCTAATCCGAGAAACCTTTATTAAAATTTCTGGAATGGTAAATATCTTATAACGATTTCAACATAATTACAAACATATAAAATCTACAAAATTACAACATTTATATAAAATGTAGGCTACTTTTCCATTGCTAAGACAGCAGAAAACCTGTCGGGTCAATGTCTTCAAATTTCACATTCAAGTCTCATCTTTCCCTAATCTATAGCTCGTGTCCCCTGACCTAAGAAGGAATGTCCAAGTGTCGACAGTTATGTTGTCATATCAGATGGACTTGTGTAAACAAACGTTGGCCGTAGTGGCTCCAAGATAAAGGGAGTACGTGACATCGCAGTTTCTGCATATCAAGTCTTATCGTTTATGTATAAATGTGTATCTGTAAAACTATCTGCGCTAATACAACTACCGATCCAAGTGCTAGTACAAGTTTTCACTGTTTTTCTTCATATAACCGATTCTATCTCTTTCAATTGCTATCATTTGCGACTTGAAAGCAAATAACTCAGGCAGTAGGTTTCGCTCTTCAAAACCACCAAAATCTTGAAAATATTGACCCTTTAAATAATATCGTATTAGCAACTTCGTCCAATGTAAAATTATGTACTTTTCTTCTTACAATAAATAAAGAGAAATGGGTGACATTTATTTACCCTATGACTTTGACCCTGACCATTCTCTCCCATTGTCAAAATAGTCACATAAAGATTCAAATAATATTTGCTTCTATATTCGTGTTGAACCGCTACTATAGTTTATTTTTATGTTTAGTGTATACATATAAATTAAAATTAAGTATTAATTTAATACACTAAATGTTTTAGACTAAACGAGTATGTAATGAATTTTAGTGACCATACATGTGTAAGCATATATGTAATGTTGAAAATTTTTACAGTATACAATAACTCAATATTGTATATTTTAAAATATTAGCCATCTATTATACATAATTAATAGATATGTAAACTTGTCCCTACTTCCATCATATGCTTTAATAAACTCAAGACATTTGTACGGTTTGAGATGACAAAGGAACTTTGAAGTCTTCATTTATAAAAAAATAAGTGCTACTATAGAAATTGTTTATATTTCACTATATGTTATGTGTACAAAATATTACAATTCTCATCAACTCCTCCCATTCTTATGAAACTTAGGTAATTTCTTCTGAGACAGAAAAATCAAAACAAGAAAAATGTATAGATTAGAAAATAAGAATCAATAAAATAAGGATCACAACCACAACGGTACAGAGACACTGTTTAATGAGTGGGGTTAATCTTATTTATACTACTGCTTAATCTAGTTAACATCATTTGAGAATAATTTTAAAAGATTAGATTAGCAATTCCAATGTTTTAAAATAAAACGCTATTGGCATTTTCAATAAATAGAATTTTCACGCATAAATAAGTATAAAATGTTTCAGGTAGCTAATCAGGGCAACAATAACAGAAAAACTCTACTACCTATGTTACGCACTGTAAATATGAAAAGGCTATTACTTGGTCCACTTTAATATACAACATGATCGAGTCTAACCTAATCCTCATTTCTTGTTCACATAGGCTTATTCTGCACTTCTTTTTTATATGTACAACCAAACCCAACTACCTTTTTTAATATAAAATTAGGTATTGAAATAATAATATTTCTATAACTACAATAGCCAAATATAACTAACAATTTTGTTTCTGTTTATGATGATATGCTCAAAAGGGAGCACATACTCGCAAGGTGCAGAGTAGCTATGGTCTATCAGTACACATATTTTACCAACATATGGCTTAAATACAACATAAATGTTGAATTAATAACATTAAATTCTTTTTTCATGATATGTGTCTTAGAATTAGGTTAATTAGAGCTTAGGTAGTGAGAACCTATTTCAATCTAAATCTCATTACACACTAGTTTAGTAAAACATATAGACTAGATAGTTTCGATGACGATATCGTTATCATTAGTCATAAGCTACTACTAACAAATTTCATCAAGCCACATCAATATAAATTGATGTGTATAGGCTTCGTATCGTACAACTATAAAACAAACAAAATAATACATTTAAAGCTCAAGCAATAAAGATATCCTAACCTACAGAACATCAAACTCCTTACTCATGACAGTTATCTATTTTACATTAGTATTTTTTGTATCATCAATATACAGGCAATACTATTCCACACCTGTACCTCTGTGGTAAATTTATCAAAGGAAAGAATCCATTAAGTTCCAAATACATCGTTGACATAGAGGGTCCAGACCAGCGGAAAAAATTTCTTTGCCTCTAGCATTGGTCTTAAACTTGCTCATAAAGAAATTGGCTTGTGAGAAATCGGGAATTTACAGCATAAAATGTGAGATGTACGATCGAGTATATAAACCTGTAGGTGTATTAAGACAAGAAGCAGGGAACAGCACTTTGCTCATTTTAAAAACTACAAACCTGAATACTCAGCGATGGCCAAACACTGCCTAAACAACCAGCATTTCTTTAACTCTGACCATCCTAGGGTAAACATGTTATGAGATACAACACTTGATGCTTGGGAGACCTGGATTATAAACAAATTTCGAGATGTCTCAGTCAACAATGAGTCCTGCCTGGTCCAAGATTCCTCTCTTCTATTTCCGAATATTGTGGTGTTTCGCAAAACCTTTGAGGTTTATCACTTTTGTGTTTTTTATATATTCTGGGGTGTTTGTCTTTATTTTGCTTCCTAATTTAAATTATTTACTGTGCTTTCTGTTTAAGACTAGGCAAACAGGCCTAGTTAAAGCAAATAGTTTATTGTGTTAATTTGTTAAAATATGTTTTAAAACTCGTTTAGCCTTGGTAATAGTTAATATATTGGTAATACGAGAAATATTAATGTAAAATAGATAACTCCCCTGAGTAAGGAGTTTAGTGTTCTGTGATTTGAGTTTTAAATGTTTTATCTTGTTTGTTTTATATTTGCACGATACGAAGGTTATCCTTAATTTATACTGATGTAGTTTGATGAACGCCAATCACTAATGTAGGCGAAATCGTCATCGAAACTAGTCTGTATATTTTAATAAACTAGTGTGTACTGAGATTTAGAGTGAACTGTTGTAATTTTTACCCATGTGTCTTAGAAGCTAGTCTGTCAAATAAATAAGAAAGGAGTTCAAGAGACAATTAAGGAAAGGTAAACGCAGTATTTAAAACTCATTTGCTTTCATATCTTTCAAATAAATATCAAGCATACAGGGCCTCCTGATGTATGTATAGTGCCGTGGAGCTGGACAGGAGGGCTCTAAACTGGTTCGGTAATCGATATAGTATATCTGTCATATTTATCCGTCATATTAACAAGTTCAGCACAGCTAGTATACCGGCACGCTCTGGGTTCCCTTACGAGGCACTGAGAGCATGTCGGTGAGCTCTCATCTTCCCTTCTGAGAGACAGTGAGCGCACCGGCACGCTCACTCCCAGTTTAATTGAAACTTCTCTAGTGTCGATACGTGCTTGTATAACGATTTGATTTTCACGTCAATGCTTCAGAAGAGTTTTGAGAACATTTTGGCTAAGTCGTTTTTAAATCCCACCATCCCAAGTTAACTTTTGATGCTTCTACTGAAACAATGCTTCAGGGAGTTTTATGAACATATTTAATTTCGTTTAACTTTCATACTTTATTGTTTTTTTTAGTTTGAACCACTTAACATGGCAAAATATCCGGTAAAAACAATGATCATAATGATCGCACAGACAAATATCAAAATGAAATAAAAGATATAATAAAAGCATCATCTAAATTATTTAATCAAAAATATACTAATAATTATATAAATGAGAATCCTAAAATTCCAAGATTAAATGGACTAATTAAATTGCACAAAAAAGATAAACCAATTAGGCCATTAGTTAATTTTACAACTGCTCCTTATAAAATTTCAAAATATTTGGCCTTATTACTTTAAGATAAGGTAAAATTAAATAATCCTCATAATATAAAAAACTCAATTGAACTTATTGAAAAATTAAAAGATATTAAAATTTATAATAATACCAAATTAATATCATTTGATGTTACTAACATGTATAATAACATACCTATAATGAAAACACTTGAAATAATAAAAAATAATATAGATACATTTGAAAAAGATAAAACATTAGCACAAGAAATCATAAATACATTAAAAATCATATTAAATCAAAATTATTTTTTATATAATATTAAAATTTATAAACAAAAAGATGGATTAACAGTGGGCTCTCCAATGTCCAGCATATTATCGGAAATATTTTTACAAAATATAGACATTGAAATAGATAAGATTATTAAAACATAGATCAAAATGGATACTGGTTTAGATATGTAGATGATGGATTATACATATCAAATAATAATGGTTTGAATATTGACGAAATATTAAAATGTATAAATAATATACAAACAAATATAAAATTTACTCATGAATTTAAATCAAAAAATAAACTAAATTATTTAGATATTACAATTACTAGAAATAATGAAAAATTTGAATATAATATGTATAGAAAACCAACACAGACAAATCAAATAATACCTAATTATTCAAATCATCTATATAACCAAAAAATGGCAGCGCTGTATAATTTATTATATAGAATGCACAAAATATCAATTAACTTGAATGAGCAAATAAAAGAGAAAAATTTAATATATCAAATTGGTTTAGAAAATGTATATAAAAGAAAAACTATAGATAAATTAAATAATAACGTAATAAGAAAACAGAAAATCGAAAGTAACTTTGTACATAATAAGAGAGAAAAAATTTGGATAACTTTTACATTCACTGGTAACGAAATAAACAAAATTACAAGATTATTTAAAGAAACAAATTTACAAATTACATACAAAACTGATAATAAAATTAAAAATTTAATAAAGAATAACAATAATCAAAATAATATGCACGAAAGAAATGGAGTAAATAATATGAAATGTCAAGCTAATAAATTATATGTAGGACAAACAAAAAAGAAATTAAAAGAAAGATACAAAGAACATTTAAACGCTTATATCAAACCGAACATATATAAATCAAATTTAGCTACTCATTGTATTAATAATAGACATGAATTTCCTGAAATAGAAAATATGAAATTAATAAAATAATTAAATAAAGGATTAAAGATGAAAATATGTGAAACATTGGAAATTTATAAGCATAAAGTTAAAGACAAATTAATTTAAACAAATTCAAGTGAGGTCAAGGCACCAAACTATTTATAAGGTCATTGATGTTATAGAAAAAAATACATAAAGTGCAATACTTATAAACATATGGTTGTTTGTAGTACATATGATTTAATTTTTTTTTTAATATTTTGTTACATAATTATTTTCCTGAAGATGATGGTACTGTTTTATCGGCGAAAAGCTTTGAATAATATATGCACTAAAAGTATTCTTGTTTTTGACATATTTTTAATTTATTATATATATATATATATATATATATATATATATATATATATATATATATATATATATATATAATATATATAATATATATATATATATATATATATATATATATATATATATATATTATATATATATATATATATATATATATATATATATATATATATATATATATATATAGAGAGAGAGAGAGAGAGAGAGAGAGAGAGAGAGAGAGAGATTAGTTGCTGTAGAACTAAAAGCTCTAATTATATTTATAATATATCGAAAGATTTTTTGTTGAAATGGTAACATGAAATAGATATCTACATAAATATTGTACTATTTTTGGAACAAATAATAAATTACAGCTTAGAAATATGGTACACATTCAATAACTAGCCATTTGATAACATAGTAATTCTATTAGTTAATTTTATACATGTTTATTATGAGTCTGTAGTAATTAATAATTACTTTGACTCATAAGCTAATCTCAAGTCTTATTTATTTAGAAATTATTTTATGTAGTCAGTTTTAATAGTGTGTCGGTATATGCTTTTTTATTATTATATAATTGTTTGTTTTAGATGCCGTTGCCCATAACAAGAAGTTTTGTTGAAAAAAAAGACGGCTCTTATGAACCATTTATTGGGCCTAGTGCTCAAGAGGAAGCTTTTTCAAAGTTGGATAAAGGACGACGAATTAGACCTTTAGAGTTGAAAACATTTCTTAAAGTTGGTAAGTATTAAATGATAAACTTATTAAGATGAACGGAGTTTACTATCATTTATTTTTAATAGAAATGAACTAATGCTGTTAACCACCTTTGATATTTCCCAAATTAAAAAGTATTTCAAGTACTTGTACGTCAATTTGCTAATAAAGTCAGGAGATATTGGAATTTTAAAAAAATATGTAAATAGGGTGGTGAAAGTAATAAGAAATTTTTGTTTAGCAATCTTTTGAATACATAATTTTAATTTGCAGAAGAATCATAACACTATGTCTTTAATACTTCCGGAAGCATTTCTAATACTCTATACATTACTTGGTTTTGACAAATATAGGTTCTGTGTTGAATGGGTTTTGCATAGAGAACTATAAGTAGCTACCTTATGTATTTTATTTACAGTACCTCTAATGCTAGAACGTTAATGTTTAATGTCACAACCAACTCCTACACAATTTCTTGGATTCAGGTAAAATTTTTCTTTGAATTCGAACTGGTTCTGCCTAGTACTTTCCCAGAAACAGAATGTTCAAATTCAGCCTCCATTTTCATACGTTTGAGGTTGGCCTTATTTAAGACATTAAACACTGCAAAATCCTCTATGATACAATCATTACATACATAATAGAAAGCTAAATACTAATTACACTTTTGCTATTACTTGTGACCAGAATTTTTGTTAACTACAGGTTGTTAAATTGTTAACTTACACTTGGAGAAAACGTTTTCGTCTTCCGACTTCTTCACCCTCGTATTTTTGCCGCTAGGAATGCTGCAGTTGTGCTTCCTTGGTACCATTTTTTGAAAGTGATTTGATCAAAGAGTATGTGCGATCTGTGCCATGTTTGTTCATTTAGGATGTCATTTTTATGTTTTTTTGCTATGTCTATATATTTTATACTGTTCTAGTGTGTTTAATTTATGGCCTTTGTTGCATGTGTGGAGGATGCTCATGTTATTTTCCATACTTTTGCATGAGTGTTGAGTATCCATGAGGTGATTTGCAAAGGTAGATTCAATATTAGTGTGCAGTGCGCTTTTGTGTTCTTTATATCTTTCGGCAAAAGATTTGCCTGTTTGTCTAATATAGAACTTATTGCAGTTGTTGCATTTTAGTTTGTATACTCCTGGGTTATTGTATGTGTTGGTATTGTTATTAATGCTGTGTCTGATAGCCGTTTGACTTTTATTTGTTGTTCTGTAAGCTACATTGTATCCTGCTTTATTGAATTGGTGTGCTATTCTATTTGTGAGTTTGCACACTACTATTGAATCCACCTTTGCAAATCACCTCATGGACACTAAACACTCATGCAAAAGTATGGAAAATAACATGAGCATCCTCCACACATGCAACAAAGGTCATAAATTAAACACATTAGAACATTATGAAATATATAGACATAGCAAAAAAACATGAAAATGACACCCTAAATGAACAAACATGGCACAGATCACATATACTCTTCGATCACATTACTTCTAACTTTCAAAAAATGGTACTGAGGAAGCACAACTGCAGTGCATTCCTTGCAGCAAAAATATGAGGCTGAAGAAGTCGTAAGACGAAAACGTTTCCTGCAAGCGTAAGTTAACAATTTAACAACCTTTAGTTAACAAAAAGTATGGTCGCAAGTAATAGCAAAAGTGTAATAAGTAATTAACAACCAGCTCGTCATGAACAGCAACAAGATTTCGATATTTAAGAAAGCTAAACATAACTGTAATATATAGGAAATATCTGTTCTTAACAAATAATACTTAGATTCAAGTGATATCCTTTGTTTTATTTCCGACAAAACTTCTACAACATTGTAATAAGTTCATTTATAGTCATTTCAACTATATAAGTATCATTTGATACTACAGATTTTATTCTTGAATTTTACAGTCCATTATGTTCGGTTGAATCTTATTAATCACTTAAACAATAGTTTATGACTATCCGAACTTTGAATTTAGTAAATTTGTTAAAACTTACTGAGACAGAACGTTTTCGATCGCTATGTACCGATCTTCATCCTTTTAGTGTTGTTGTTTATGTTTATTTTTCGTATGTGGGTGTAATGTTGTGAGTTTGGCATAATTGATGGCATAATACGATGAAGATCGGTACATAGCGATCGAAAATGTTCTGTCTCAGTAAGTTTTAACAAATTTACTAAATTCAAAGTTCGGATAGTCATAAACTATTGTTTAAGTGATTAATACAGATTTTAATTGGGTGTGACCACTATCGACCCTAAGATGTATAGTGCTGACCTCGTAACCGTGTATTTGGACTTGTGTGTACTACCACCTCTGAAAACATTTACATATTGAGAATGTTTGATACTTCAACAGCTTCTGAATCCGATATGTCTACACTTATTTCAAAAATGTTTGTTATTTCATACGGAGGCTAATTTATAATCGAATTTATCTAATGTCAACCATCTCATACAAGTCATTATATTGTTTGTAGGAAAGTATTTAAACTGAACCTCTACCTCCAGCCTCGCCTGCTCCCATCTTTCAAAGCCAACTGCACGGTTACGTGGTCCGCACTATAATACTGCTCAAAAATCACTATAATTTTTTTACAAGTTCATCATTGATGACTTCTATCATCTGAAAGAGTTCTATCATCCTTACACCTCTCTAAATTTGGTGCTCATGAAATAATATCACCTTTACAATCGGTGTGAGCTGTCTATTTTCCAGCACCTCTAATTTCATTTTTCTGGAATTTTAGGGATGGAAATAAATATATTTTCATCAGTTTCGACACTTTTATGATAGTTTGAGGAGGCATGATGTTCTAATTCTCTGTCTTTTGTAGCAAGTTTTGCATACATTTATAAAGGTTCACATACTATTTCTCTAAATGGAACAGTTTTTTTTACCACCACGCAAAATTTTATTGTGGAATAGGGTATATTACATACATAAGTAACATTGTTTCTTCTCAGAGAAAACAAGCAAAACATATTTGTTAATGTACCTAAGGTTTATTTGCTTTTTCCCTCATACTCTCGATATTTATGTAAAGAAGGAGAAAAAACATAATGTTTTGAAGTTGTCCGATGGTAGGTTAAGAGTTAGTATTTAGTATGGTTATTAAGAATATATATATATTTCAGTGTCAAAGAATGGTAATGACGTTTGAGGCTCTGTGTATTATTAAGGTTTCAATTGTTTGGAATAATTTACTGTGCTTTATTATTATTAAATAATACACAAAAACCTCTAAACAGAAATATTTTTATTCTGGTCTTACATAAATTTCGGTTACCAAGTAACCATCCTCAGAAACATTACACAATCACAAGTAGGATGGAGGATGGTTACTTGGTAACCGAAATATTTATAAAACAAGAATAAAAATATTTATGTGGTTTTTTAGTATCATTTATTATTAAGGTTTGCTTCACTAGTCTGATTAGATAAAGCATTTCCCTCCTGCAAATTTTTATTGTATATTATTCTATTATTGAACAATATTTTAAAATCATTCTATTAATAGTTTATTTGTATATGTTCAGAAAGTGTAGTATTTTTGAGAAAAATTTCATTTAACCAATTTTTTAATAAAAAAAAAAAAAAACATTTTGGTGGTAAACAATGGGACAGATAAAGAAATGTTGTAAATATTGTCGTATAACATGAAGCTATTTACTCTTACCAAAAGTATAACAATAATCAAGAAATTTATTGCTGGTAGCCATGAAATAGCAGAACTGACAGCAATGAAGCCAGATCACTAATCCTAGCATTTAGTAGGAGCTAGCCCAGACTTGCCTAGTAGTGCTACACATTACTCACACAACAAGCTTTTGACACCTATCCAGTGTGATTAGAACTACAAAGATTTACTTTAAAAAATCACCGAGGGATGGAAAAGTAGTTCATTTACAATAAGTAGATCACAACATATACCTTAACACCGCTTGAAATAAATATCACCGCATCTGTAGTGATGTTGTTACCTGTAGTGTTGAAGTTTAAAGATTTTGTTTGTTTTTGAACTGTTTCATTTCATGGTTATTTCAAAGAAGAAATAATTCTATTGGGGGAATTATGGTTAAATATTCTTCTTCTTTTTAATTCTGCTTAAAGTATTTTTTAAACCATTTTGTTCATATTAACGTTTTAAGCGACTCAACTTTGCATTCTGTAAAGTTGGAAATCAATATTTTTGTTTTATTTCTATTCATGCAAATACACTCATCCAAAATCCATACATTTTGCTTTTAGATTTACGTTTAGAAAAGTTGACAAACGCCTAGTACTGTACATATCAAAAGTATTTATTTCTATATGTGTAACACACGTGTCATATTATGGGTTGAAATATTAGTTTACATCATATGAAAATAACTTCTATCATATGGTAATGAAATTTTAATGTTATTTTTCTGTTTTAAGGGAGAACAAGACCAGACCAAAAAAAACCAACACCGTTAATCATTGAGTGGATTCCAGATATATTACCAATAACCAAGGTTGGAGAGTTGAAAATAATATTTGAATATGGTCATCGTAGGCCGTAATAACAAAATGTAAGCAAAAGATAATTATAAACTATAAACACTTGAGTATAGTGCACTGCAGAGCACTGAAAATATTTCTGAATCAAATTTAATATTTCATTTTACTAAAAGATCTGTAGAAAATACTGAAGGTGTTAGGGAGGTAGGTAGAGACAGCAGTTAAAAATAGGGCACATCAACCCAAATTTTCTCTAATCTCTCATTGTGTAAAAGTTGTATGTCCTTTACCTTATGTTCTTAGTTATGACACACGTTTCTTTCCACATCCTGACTTACAATCATGGCTCAGTAGAACTCCAACTATCCAAACTCCGACTATCCAAATCGCTTTCATATTCTCAGGAAAAAAATAATAATACGGAAACATACAATGATTTTCACAATAATGAATCTGTCTTTGTGTGCTATTGCCCTTTTCTCCGTGAAGCTAGTGTAGGTGCAGTGCAATCATTATTTGATAGCTTAATCATTGTCTCAGTGCAATTTTGTATTGTTGTTGTTTGTCACCAGTTCACTGTCATCACCCAACTAACCACTATTCTTTTTAATTAGTCACTCAGTGTGTCTAATTCATTCAATCTGATATTATGCTTGTGAGTGTGTTTTATCATTCTCCACAGCTTCTGAAAGAAAACGAGTTGTCTTATCATTAGCAGATAAACTAATTATAGATCAATTATTCAAAAGAGTTACATATCAATAGTTGGCTGATATGTAGAGTGTTGGACAATCAATGATTTCAGGCATTAAAAGGAGCAAATCTTCTGTCTCAACTGCATTGTAATGGCTCTAATGTAACAATTTGAATCAACTCATTCACTCTTGTACCGGTAATGCAAAATGTTGTTTTTCATAAAATGCAAGAAGTCTGTGCTTCAACAACTCAATTTTGTTTGTGGTTTTCAGTCCAAGGGTCTAAATTCTTGAAAAACCCTGTACATTTTTCAATTTTAATTTTGTGTATTTAAATTTCTGTTGCGGAAAAACATAAATTCCATATGTATTAAAAATATAAATGCATATAATTTTTAGCACAAATTTAACAAATTAGGACGCAAATGTACGACAATATCGTATATATCCCTATTATATTTTCCCAGTGTCATTCGTGTCACATGATTTGTTCTGCACACAAAGAATATATTTAACGTGCATTTATAGTCACACTGACTATGGGAGAGTTTGTTGTCAAGCTTATATTAGATGTTGCATAAGTGTTTCCCCCCTGGTTTATCATTCTGAGAGATATAGCATTAGCTGTACTCGACGTTTATCTCTCTCACTAATGATAAACCAGGTGGAAACGCTTAGGCGACATCTACAATAAGCTTGGCGACAAACTTTCCCATAGTGATGTACTTCTGCACCAAACTGTTAGCACTTTAATAACTTTTGTTAATGCTACGCGGCGCCACTTAGCAATCAAGATACACTGGAAATCACATTTGAGAAAGTGGCATCATATGTTTGTGATTCACAACTGTGTTGCATTCTTACTATAGTGACTATTAGCTAACTAAATTACAAGTTAATCGTGTTGACAAATTGTTTAATTATTCATCTTAACTACTGGTAGCATATTGACAGTACTGGAAGTGTATTGTTTATTGTTTGGACGGAAAATTTATAATCTATAGTAGTGTAATGCAACTGTAAATGAGCGTATGTTGGAATCTTGAACTTCAGCATTTTTATATTGCTTTGTTAATTTTTTCCAAGTACCTTTTCCAGTATAAAGTTGAAACGAGAAAAATATTTAATTTAATATTTATTTTCAGTAAAGACAAGGTTTTGATAAATAATAGAGCGAATGTGGACTGCCCGATGTCAGGAGACGTAAATCAAATCAATTAATTGAAAAAGGCTATAAGCCGAAACAAATAAGGGTAAAACCCGAAAACAAAAAAATACAAACTGCAATTTTGAATTTTAACTTTTTCACTATGTAAAACATTATAAAAAGTATTAAAGGCGGCCATAAAACTGATCAGTTGTGATTGCCACAAGATGTCAAACTCCAAGAAAATTATGAGGGAGAAGAGGAGCGATCTCAGTGAAAGTTTCTGTAGCAAGTCTAAATTTTAATAGCAAATTAACCATTTAGTAAATTTCTTAAAATCATAGATTCAAATTTCTTTAAATTAAAATATAATCACTTATTGGAAATTAATGATTAAAAAATATAAAAGTAAATGACTCTTTTTTTAAAATAGCATTACAATTGAAATAAAAATTTGTTCAATTATAAAATTCAAGTTATAACAAGGTAACGTTTAACAAAGTCAAAAAACTATATATATTAAAAATTAATAGTAACATAATTTATTTAAAGTCAATATAAGTAAAAGAATAAGAAATTCAGAAAGAAAATCAACAATAAATGATCTAGTACTTAAGTTAAGGTAATTTATTTTGTGTCCATTTATCATATACATCTAGGGTCAAATAACTGTAAAGATGTAAATCAAGTAAAATTGGTTTTGTAATCCTTCAGATTTATGTTTGGCGGTACAAATATAAATTGAAACAGGAAGGCACTAGGAAATAATCTTGTCTGTTACTTCTACAAATAATTATATGGACATAAAATAAAATAAATTGGTATGAATTATTCTTCTGTTGAATTTAAATATGTATGTAAATTTATGTGTGTAATTTTAACTCCAAAAAACAATGTTCTCGCAATGACTACAAAAGTTAGAAACGTTTAAATAATAGTGTTATCAAATTGATTGATGAACTTTATGCAAAGATTATATGAAAATTTCTAAACTTAATAAACCATTCAAGTGTATTTCATCTTTAAAGAACTGCTTGTTAATATTAAAATAAATAACAAAAATTCAATGGAATTTAAGTAAGAATTGTATTATATTTTAGAAAAGCAAATTTTAATTTTCATTTAGTTAAAACAATTTAGAACGAAATTGGTTAAATTTATTATAACTATCCTGTGATTAATCAACTAAATAAAATTTCTGAAATTTTTCCAACCAGCAACAAGAGTAAAATTAAATAATTCAATTAAACTATCAGAAAGATTCTTAACAAATATTCTTGCAATAGAAAAGTAATAGAAATTTACAGCTAAACAAAAAATTATAAGGTACATATTATCACATGAGTTTAAACATCTTGGATGGTTTTTTAAACAAAGTCCAGGGATTTATCCACTGACAAATCACGCTCGATACACCACAGGTAGCAGGATATGGTAAGTCGGATGGGATCATATTTCGGCCGCGGTTGAACGCGTGTTTCGGCCCTGCAGTGACCATCATCACCAGGTACAGCTTAAGCAGAACACGCGTAAATGTGGTCATGTTGTTGGTAGGGTGTAGAACACGATGATCGGGGACATTTTCCCTGAGAAGGATGCAAGGTGTGGCCAGGGCCGTACAGGGTTGATGAATATTTGTATTGATTTAATTTGTATTTGTATTTACTTTACTGAAATTAAATTCCAATAAATATATCATACTATAGTTTATAAACCTACCGTTAAAGGAGTTTCCAAGGCCAGTGGGGCGGTGCCCAGACAGAATTTCTAAATAATAATAGGCCTTTGCGAAAACCAGGGACCCTAAGAATGTCCATGTGAAATTTCAGATGTTTATGCCCCATTCCCACATGTTCGATATAGAAAAATTATACCGATGCAGAAAGTCATCAGGTACACGAAAAAAATAATGAAAACTCTCGCTCAGGGAAATAAATAAAATTTATATCAAATTAAAGTTGAGTAAAAAATTCATTGCGGAGTAATAAGAAGTAGTACGTCCGTGTATCAATGGCGGGCCAAACTACATATACATATATTTAAATATAAGCCTTACTATAAAGTATCCAGTTATGATAGATTTGGTTGTAGTTTTATACAATACTACCTATTATACAATATACCTATATTAAAATATACTAGTAAAGTGTCCAGTCAGGATATTTTGTTGTAATTTTATACAACATTACCTAATTTAACGTATACTTCCGCGGAGTAATACTTCATCACATGATCTCTATTCTAGCCTTAAATGTGTACATTTGGTTAAACTTATAAAATTACAACCAATTCTATCCTGACTAGATACTACATTAATATATAAAACTAACCTTTTGTGGCAATAACAAACAATAATTGTCAATATAGCTTCAGGACATGTTTTCGATTCATTTTATATGCATTGTATTGTGGGTGGGTAATGTGCATTTTTACCAGCACTATTAGCACTACATTTAAGGGGAATTACATTTTTACAAAACTGTAAACGTTTGGGGCGTGAGCGAGAGTTTTCATAATTTTTTCGTATCTCTGATGACTTTTTTTCGTCGCCTGGTATAATTTTGTTCGCTAAAATCGGACACGTGTGAATGGGAAATAAATACTAAATTTCAGCTCAATGGGTTCAGGTAATTTTTATGTGATTAAGTAATACATAGACTAGTAATAGTAAGACACCATTAGATTTGTATATAATAGTATAGATTAGTTCCCAATAAATATATCAATTCTTGAATCTTGTAGTCCATTACGTTCGGTGAATCTTATTAACCACTTGAACAATATTTTATGACTATCCAAACTTTAAATTTTGTAAATTTATGAAAACTTACTGAGACAGAACGTTTTTGATCGCTATGTGTCGATCTTCATCAGTGTGATCGAAAATGTTCTGTCTCAGAAAGTTTTAACAAATTTACAAAATTTAAAGTTCGGATAGTCATAAACTATTGATTAAGTGATTAAAAATATATCAAACTATAAACTTACTGATTATTGTCTTGAAAACCAAGAGAAGGAAAAACTTCTGCTTGTAACATAAAATTTGTAAAGTAAACTAACCTAGAAAGATGAATAACAATCTATTAATATCAGCTGTTTAAAAGTGACTGTTACAGGTGATTATCAGCTGATTAAATCAAGTTAAATATTAAATTGAGTATAGAAAATTGAGTGTTAAGGGGGTTTTCAAGGCCCGTGGGGCAGTGCCCTGGCAGAATTTGTAAATAAAAATAGGCCTATGTGTTAACCAGGGACCCAAAAAATATATATGTAAAATTTCAGTTCAATGGGTAAAGTAATTTTTACGTGATTGAGTAACACACACACACACACACACACACACACACACACACACACACAGACACCATTAGATTTGTATATATTAGTATAGATTTAAAGATTTTTATCGGGGCGTGCAGATTATTTGTATTATACTAGTTATTATAGTTATATTATAACTAGTTATACTAGTTATTATACTAAATAGTTTTCTCTAAAATGGTGTGTAACAAGATGACTTGAAACTCTAAAGTTATGGAAAGAGCTTTAACAATAGTTGACATTTTGAAAAAACATCAAATGATCCTCCGAATTCAAATAATTATAAAATTGTGAAATATTGTTGAAAGATAATTTGTGAAAAGCATGACTTGGATTTTTAGTTTCTAGAGCTTCTGAGTTAGAACCATTTCTTGTAAAATATCAGATGAATGATCCAATGATATCCTTTCTGTTAAGATTGTTATGTTCTTCTAAAAGTTCTTTTTAATGAAGAACTTCATCTAAACTGAAGGAGGTGAAAAATGTAACAGATCTAATTAAAATCAACTTAGATGATTTAAATAATTTAAAGACTTCAAACTTAACTGATATAAGTTTTGGAGCAAATTCTACTCTGAGCGAAGGTTGGAAAACTAATCAAATGAAGAAAGTAAATGCAGCAAAAGTTCAGACAAGAGGGCAAACAATTTTCAAAATAGTCTTTAAAAAATTAAAATAAAAGCTACCTTTGACATCAAAATTAATTCGAGTAACAAGTTGTTTTCTTCCGATATAGTGGGTTTTGAAACCATGGCTAAACATATAGCACTATGTTATTAAATTGGGTGAAAGTGTTTATCTGCAATTAAAACACATAAAATAAAAAAAGGATATGGACCATTTATTGCCAAAGAAAAAACCGTCAAGGTTAAGAGAGTTTGATCTTTAAAAAAAAGATTAGATACATTTTTATGTGATATGCTAATTGAAGATAAGTGTCTCCTACATTTCCAAAATTTTGTGAAAATATATTTGATACTATTTCTTGGAAATACATCAGCAGAGAGAAGTTTTTTTAAAAATAAAACCTTTATAATCGAGAATTCAAAAGAAGCCTCTTTAATAGTATTTCGTAACGTTCATGATTCAGTTCATTCTGTTGGTGCAGGAGACAAAATTGAAATTACTAAAGATATAATAAAAGGTTTTGTGATTCAAACCACAATAAAAAATGTTTTAAAGGAAAAAGAGAAGAGAGATATAAAAGAAGAAATAGATAGACACAATGCAGAAGATAAAATCAAAGAAATGCAAGCAAAAAAAAATCTAGTTGAAAGCCGGAACTGAATTGTTAAATAAGGAAGAAGCAAAATATAAAATACTTATTAAAAAATCTTAAAATTTGATATGATATATTAATTTTATAACTTTAATGATACATTGAAAAAGGTAAAGAAGAAATATTATTTTAAATTGAGTTAAATTAAAAGATTATGGATAAACATAATATAGTAAAACCTGTTTAAGCCAGAATCTATTGGGACCAGCATTATTTTTCATCTAAGGCAGTTTTCCGGCTTATACAGTAGTAGTATACTGTATGAAGGTAATATTACGTAGACTTTCACCGAGTTATTCTTGGCATTATAGTTGAGGGAGGGTTTCTTAGCTATGAGAATCCCCTACTGCTATTCCTACTGATCAGCCGTATGACACAGTACATAAAGATGTTAAAACCTACAGTGCAAAATAAAAATCTTACCTTTTAATGCAGCATAGCTTCAGCCAAGTCTACAACACATTTTAATAGGAAACACTTAGACTACACTTGTCCACAAAATTTATAAATGAAAGATTTCCAGTTTCTGTCAACAAATCTTTCACAGTGTGCAAGGTAATGTCTTGCATCCCTGTTTCAATAGGATTATTATTGATTTCTTACAATAAAACCAGCTTGTTTGAATACATTTCACACTGGACTTTGATATTTTCTCATAAGAGCTCGATATCCATCTTATAGCATCCAAAAGAATGATTTTATTTGTCAATTCTTGTACTGACGAGCATGAATTTATGTTTCCAATAACAGATTGTAAAACATGTTTTCTGTAGTGTACTTTAGGATTTTTAATAACACCCTGATCGATCGGTTGAGTGAAGCTGGTAGTATTGGGCGAAAAAATCACTAATTTTATGTGAGTGTAATCTTCACGAAGATGACATGTTGCATTATCCATAAATAGCAAAATATTTCTGATGTCATCCACGCCTTCTTGTTAGCATGCCATTTAACTGGTAACTGGCCTATATGTTTGAAACATTGGGGCTTCCATGATTTCTCAATTACCAAAGGTTTTTCTAATTTTCAATCTGAAAACCTGCAAACTAAAACTGTAAGTCTTTCTTTTGACTGCTTACCTCCCATACATTTTTAATTTTTTAAATTTAAAGTCTTATTTGGGAGAGCTCTAAAAAACAAACCTGTATCATCACAGTTTACAATATTTTTGGCTTCATAACCAACTGTTAATTCACAAACTTAATGCTTCCCATCATCAACTGTTTCCTGGTTAACTTCTTTTGCTTCACCACAAATTTGATTGAAAGAAATTGAATGTCTGGTTCAAAAACTTTCTAACCATCCATTCGAGGCTTTGATGTTGTGTAGCTTATAAGCAATTGACTTTGCTTGTTCTTGTAATATTGAACCTGAGATGGGAAGATTCTTGGTTCGCGTTTGTGTAAATCATTAAAATAAAATTCTGTCAATTTTTATATTTATGCATGTTTTTTTGTCTTTTAGAATGAAGTGGTCTCTTGCCTTTTAACCATTCTTCTTTTATTTTTTCTGTTTTTCAAAATTCCATAAATTTGTGTTTTAGCACATTTGTATATATCACATAATTGTTTCACATTTAATTTTCCACCAAGTTCAATAACATCGATTTTCTCTTTCAAAGTTAATGTGTGGAATCCTACGTTTTTTCTTGACATTTTTACGATAAGCCTACTGCAGCAAAGTACACTACACACTTGATAACTTAATAAGAATGACTGTACAAAACAAAAATCATGACTAAACAATGAATAGCACGCACTGTGTACGTGGGAAGTAAGTCGATCTATTACCTGCAAGATGTAACTGAATGTTTTTATAAAACACATACAAATTAATAAACCAATGAGTTTCTTGTACACTTTTTCAAGTACAATGATACTTAAAAATTGACAGAATTGAAAATTAAAATTCTTTAACAATTATCAAGTAATTTATATGGACAATTTTTCAAAAATCATAATATTGCCATTATTCCTTTGTTTCAGACTAATGTGTATATACAGAAGAACAAGCTCATTAATTTTCATATCGACTTGTAAAATAAAATTATCAAGTGAAATCTCCAAAGCGGAACTGAAGTCTGTATCCTATACATGTTTCATAGTTTTAAATGTTTTATTTAAATTCAGAATTTAAAATGAAAATGTTATAACTTGTAGTTTTTGTGTGGTATATCTTGAGGTTTTTATAGAAACAAGTGTAATGGGAAAATGTTTTGTAATTTATAACCCCTATCTATAATTAAGTAAATGTTGTTATAATCAACAGAACAAAATTATATAAATCATCTTTATTCACTACTACATATTTCACAAAACATGATAACTTGTGTTATACATTATAAAGTATAAATCAGAGGTGTACAACCCACGGGCCGCATGCAGCCCCTGACATGTTTTTTTTTTGCGGCCTATGCACCACTCGAATGTAGTGAAATGTAATGCTATTCCATAAAGAAAGGCGTAAGCAAGTACAATTTGTTCGTATGTACATTTCCAGCCAATACTGACTTGGTTATGGAAATATTTAATCTTAATGTACTCAATGTGTATGAGTAGCCGAGAAAATTATCACTTGCGGAGACTGTAAGACGTTCTGTGACAGAAATTTTCTCGATGATATCGATAGCGAATTCGAAGATGTAATTTATTATACTCATATTCGGTGGTTGAGTGCAGGCAAAGTTTTAAGAAGAGTGTTTAGTCTTCGTGAAGAAATTGATATTTTTTTCTGATGGTGGTATAACGGTATTCAAATTTAAAAATAGAGACTGGTTATGTGACTTAGCATTTTATTTCGATATTATGCATCATATGAACGAATTGAATACCAAATTTTAAGGAAAAAACAATTTAATTCACTTGTCAGTGAGTCTTATAGAAGCGTTTGAAAAGAAGTTGTCAGTGTGGGACACCCAAATGGGAAATTGAGTTCTGGTTAACTTCCCTTTGCTTATTGAGATGAATTCAACAGATGCTGATAACACCTTGGACTTCTCGAAATATAACAATATAATACATTGTTTAAAGGAAGATTTTGGAGACAGATTTCATGATCTTAATAGAATTTAAATCTTTGCATCACCGTTCATTGTTGATTGTATGGATGCACCACACAATATTCAAATGGAACTTATTGATCTGCAGCACATGATTCAGTTGAAATCAAAATTCTTTGAAGTTCCATTATTTGATTTCTACAAAAATTACTTGCCTTTAGAAATGGCTAATCTGTTTTAATCTAATCTGTGTTTTTTCGGCAGTACTTTCATTTGTGAGCATGCAGTTTCGTTAATGAAATCCAAGAGGTAGACTTCCAGATGGTGCAGATCAATAAGCTCCATTTGAATATTGTGAGGCGCAACCATACAATCAACACTCAACGACGGTGCAAAGATTTCAAATAACTTTTCAAATCTATTAAGATAATGAAATCAGTCTTCAAAAACTTCCTTTTTTCAATGTATTATATTGCTATGTTTCGAGAAGTCCAAGGTGTTATCAGCATCTGTTGAATTCATCTCAATAAGCAAAGGGAAGTTAACCAGAACTCAATTTTCCATTTGGGTGTCCCACACTGACAACTTCTTTTCAAACGCTTCTATAAGACTCACTGACAAGTGAATTAAATTGTCTTTCCCTTAAAGTTTGATATTCAATTCGTTCATATGATGTATAATATCAACATAAAATGCTAAGTCACATAACCAATCTCTATTTTTAAATTCAAATACCGTAATACCGCCATCAGATAAAAAAATATCAATTTCTTCACGAAGACTAAACACTCTTCTTAAAACTTTGCCTGCACTCAACCACCGAATATGAGTATAATAAATTACATCTTCGAATTCACTATCGATATCATCGAGAAAATTTCAGTCACAGAACGTCTTACTGTCTCAGAAAGTGAAAACTTTCTGGGTTACTAATACACATAGAGTATATTATGATTAAATATTTCCATAACCAAGTCAGTATTGGCTGGCAATGTTTTATGATTTGAATCCTGGTGTAGTGTGATTAATTAGTTTTGTAAACTTTAAATACTTGCTACAAGTATCAACATTGTAACATTAACAAGATAGAGAATTTGATATCTGGATACGTTGTTACAGGTATGTAGGATATCAAAAATTATAAAGTGACTGTGTAAGTATGGGATGTATGCTTACATTATAATTTAAAATGTAGGCTATATTATTTGAAACTTAACCAGAACTAGATGTATTCCAATTGCTAACTCAAGAAATTTTAATCCTGCGGCCCAACTCGAGAGAAATGAACACTTAATTGGCTCACCGTTCCAAAAAGGTTGAGCACCCCTGGTATAAATTAACCATTTGGGCTTAAAAACTAAATTATGTGATCACATGATTTCAGCTACATGTTTTAAATATATTTTTAAAGTTTTTTTTTTATAATTTTACATATAATACAAATTATTATCTTATAGCAATCATGTGTTTCATAATTATAATAATATTTTTCATGATTTTTAAAGATTTAATTCTTAGTATTCATGTTTCTATGAATGGGTCTAAAG
The DNA here is from genome assembly GCA_036971475.1 of Prosapia bicincta. NCBI lineage: Eukaryota > Metazoa > Arthropoda > Insecta > Hemiptera > Cercopidae > Prosapia > Prosapia bicincta. The sequence goes on along the minus strand of JBAIZL010000001.1, from coordinate 90,652,511 downwards.
TTGCTATCAATGTTTAGTGAAAATATGTAACTGTGAATTATAATGGCTAGTTTAACTCTCTATGAACAATATCGTTTTATAATTTTGAAGTTTATTTTTCATTAACAATAAAGCATTATTTTAAAATTAAAAATCTTGCTTTTTAATCATATTTCAGAATCTAGTACTAAAGCACATGTTAAGAGTTGTGTAATTAGAGGCCATCTGTAAATTATGTAATGTAAAAACTTCCATTTTTTTAACAACAATCCACTCCATAACACGAAAGTATAACGGTAAGCCTAATCCCCTTTCCATAAAAAATGTTTTTTTTCAGGAAGGATATTTAGTGGGTTTCAATCAAATTTTAAAATAACTTCTCTTTGTTAAAAACTTCAGATTTACTTTTAGTAGAGGCAGTTGTAAAATAAAATAAAACTGCTATGGTTGATTACTTAAATATCACTAAATTAAAATGCAACAAAGGTTTGTATTTTCCAAAATGATTAGACTTGTATAAGAAGTGTGTGGGAGTGATCAGATTGTTAGTTATAGAGATTGTATAAAAAGAAAATGTTTTCATTGTTGAATAGTGTTATACAAGAACCTGGATCATTAGATACTCTTTGTAGCATTTGAACACTGTGTCAATCATCATAATCTTACTTATAAGTGAAATATATGTATAAAAACAAACAATATAAAATAATTGTGATACAATTTAAAAAATCAAGTTTGACCAACTGTAGTAAAAAAAACTTCATATTTTAAGTATTGTATATTGCCAGAGATTGTTTTTAAATAATTGAGTATTACAAAATTACAATATTTTATTGCGTAATATAGTCAGATGTAATATCAAGGATAATCGCAATCCTTCAATTATAAAATATTGATATTAACACCTAATAATTTATAGGCATTATAATATTAAACTTTCATTTTGATCTTTGTTGTTGCTATAATAGTGACAGGTTGGAGGGTGTTTTTAATAATCTCATTATTATAAAAGTAACAAAAAGCTGTTTTTAAGGACTAAACAATTTTAAATTATTTCATTTTTTTCCTATTGTATTGGCAATTAAAAAGTTTTGTTTCCTGTTTATTGAAATTGAACAAATTTAAAAAAATTATTTTCAACTATACGCTAATGTACATTAGTACAGTTACATGAAACTATATTGTGTTTCGTACTCTTAAATTTATAATTAATATATTTACTGTTTTATGTTAATTACAACTATATTTTGACTGATAGGTTCTGTTGTTTAAGAGAAACAGTAAATCATATGAATTATAACATAACCTACATCTTCAAGGTATCAGTTATAATATAAAGCAGGGGGAAAGCTCATGTTCATGGAACAACACAAAGCTAATCTATAGCTTCTCATGGTGTAGATAAGATATGATAATTACCGTCATCTTAGTTTGGGATTAATAAATTGCCTTTTATAAATAATAATTATAAAAAAATAATTACAATTATTCAACATAAAAACATGTGACATAGATACGCTTTTCATAAATAAAATTATTGTAGAAAAATTGGAAACCTGAATTTCTTTAAAAAAAGAAATTAAATGAGCAACAAGTTCTCAATTTTTGATCACTATTAGACTCTAAACAATTTCTGATTTAGCTTGATAGGATTTCTATTTAGTTTATCTACAGGAAATCCCAGTTAGTGACAGTCTCTTGCAACTGGCTCTTGTAGTTTATAAGTAAAATTGTCAAAAGTTTTTTTAAAAATTACTCAAGTTACAAGAAAATAATGAATTTTAAATTAATGCAAATTTGCATAGAAATTTAATTTAATGTAAAAATTGTGGCTGTAAAATAATAAAGAATAGGTGTACTTGAGCGATGGACACATATCAGTTGTTATCAGTGGTCCTTGACAAATAAGTTGCCTCTTTCCAGCTAGTCCTGCATTTGATCTTCCCAAGCTTCTTCCTTTCCTGAAGATAGGTAAATTGTTTTTGTACTCCCTTATTTGAGTTTCTGGTTCAGGTCTGTCATATTTCTTGACATATTGAATTCAAGGAACTTGAAATCATCAAACCATTTTGTGCTTGATAAAACCATCATATTTCCTTTGTGCATATTATACATAATACAACACTCTTCTCTAATAATAATGTTTCTATATTTCTACGAAGTAACACATATTATGTCTAGTAAGAATTTTATCGAAATAAGTTTTGTTTTAAACTATTTCTTACAAATCTCCTGTGAGGACTTTCTTCTAAAGCTCTTAGTTTTTACTTTTTCACAGTCTCTGATTTTAAATGACTTTCCCATCGTATGTTTGTTTACATATGACATGGTCTTTTCAATCCCCATTCCTTTTTCTCTAACAATTGGTGCTTCAACCTTCAGCTCTACCCAAATGACAACAAAATTATTTTTTTCTGAATTACCCAGTCATTTTTTCAATTTCTCCATAACCTTATTTGAACTTTACCTTTTTCCAGAAAGTTACAATACCTAACTAAAGTCGGTTCAGAATGTGTTTGCGCCTGATGTAAACACAATCACGAGGCGAACACGTGCAAGGGACGGTAAGCTATGAGTCCGGTTCACAATCATGCATCGGCAATTGGGCTACGTCTTACACTGGTACACTTAATCATTCGAAAAAGAGAATTATAGACTAATGAAAGTAATAAGACTATTCAATAATTTATGCTACAAGTTTTTAACTTACCATGTTATTATTTCATGTTTAAGGGGTCTGCAAAATCCGATTCCGATGACGACGAGGAACTGTCGTCAACAGCTATGACGAATGGCTCGATGTCTTCAATTATATTGTCTAATTTCCACATATTCGACTCTTCAACGTCCACCACATGTTTCACATATTTTTCCCACTTATCAGGTGTAACACGCGAGACACCTTCGGTTAACAGTCTGTGCACCTCTTTAATGTTAAAAGACACATTGTTAGACGCAACATAACCTTTAACCTCAGCCCATACCATTTCTATTGGGTTTAATTCGCAGTGATAAGGAGGGGTTCTCAAAACTATTCTATTTGTTTCTTTAGCAATTTCATCGATAACGTATTTTTTGTAATTTGGCCTATGATAGGAAACGAGTTTTAGTAATTCGACCTTCAACATGGATTCATCTGAAAAAATCCCTTTGTCAGTCAACCAATTTCGAATTTGTTGCTTATTCCAACGGGTCGTAGGTAAGCGTTCTACTTGTACAGAATGATACGGAGCGTTGTCCATTACGATAACGCAGTTGTTGTCCAATTTCTGTATTATCGCGGAAAACCATTCTTTAAAATTTTCACCATTCATTTCTGAATGGTAGTCAGTATCTGATTTTGATTCGAAAATCAACAGTCCATCTTCTACAAAACCTTTTTGTGACCCAATATGAGTGACAATAAGTCTCTTACCCTTTCCAGTTGGACATTTTAAACCCGCCGACAGACCCCTCAGAAAAGCATCTTTACTGGAACAGACTGACTTATCTGTCCAAACCTTTGATTTCGTATGGCCTGCATTGACCCACGTTTCGTCCAAATAATAAATCGTACGACCTTCCTCGCGATAGGCTTTTATTTTTCTTAAGTAATCTCTTCTCCATAGAATAATATCTTCTTTGTCCAACAGTATACTTTTACGGCTACGTTTCTCATACCTGAAATTTAGCTTTTTTAATATGTGAAACAAAGTGGTTCGTCTTAGGTTAGGTAAGCCTAACTGTTCGTCGGTATTAACTAAGTGTAGTACTTTATTTAAAGTCGGAAGTTCGTTTTTAAAAAATAACTCGTGTACTTTCTTTCTTATAGCAGTTTTTAAAAAGTCATCCATATTATTAAAAATAGTTTTGGTTTTTGGTTTCCTTTTGGCAGGAGACTTCAGCGTACCCGTTTCTTTTTTTTCTTTAACGATTGAAAAAACACTTCGAGCAGAAATTCCTGCAGATATCGCTACTTTCTGCAAGATGTCTTTGATACGGCATTCTGGATTTTCATCCTTTAAATTTTTATAAAGGCGTAAAATAACTTGTTTTTGCCCGGAGTGTATTACTTGTCCTCGTTTATTTTTTTTGACAGGGGATGACATTGCTTAAAAGTTAATCCTTAAAAACTTAACAACACCACAAACTCACAAACACAAATATAACAAACAACGATCTTAAATTATTCCACTGTCACTCACAACTAAAAAATGTTAGGCACAATAAACAGACGAACAAATGTAACCATGGACGTTTCCAGACTAACTGTTAATCGGGCGGCAGGATATTTCAGTTTTGTCACGAGGTCACTCAGCCAATAGGGTTGCCGAAATCGTTATGTTCACGTGAACAGTTCACCACTCCCTGGCGCAAACACATCCTGAACAGACAGTAGAGCTCTGTTGCTTAATCCCTTTAGTGCTAGTATTCATTCTCAGTGACTTAGCATGTCCTGCTTATACCCTGTAGAAACTTTTACATATAACTCATTTCCACGATTCTAAGCATATTCAGGCTTGCTTAGAAACAAGCAGTATCTTCCTAATGTACCTATGTGACCTGCAATATAAACACACTGTTCATAATAGTGGGTCGTTTTCTATTACATAATTTAATATATTACAGGCTTATTAATTATATTTGGTTAATTACAGACCTACCTTTAAAGTGATTTGGTCTGTTGTCATTATATAGTCATATTGAAAAAAAAACACATTTAATGCTTTTGCTACTCTGCTTCTTTTTTCAATTACATAAGGTCTTGGCACAAAGTGTTTCTGTGATATCTATCACAGATGTTACAAATATCAGTTTCATTTTCATGTTCTTATCTGACTTATTAAGTTAGTAGTACCAAAATATACAGGGTGCGGTAGATAAGTAATGAGACTCGATCTAGAAAAACAAATTTATTGATCCGATTTGTACAAAACGTTAATATTCTTCGAAGTAGTCGCCTTGGGCGTCGACACATCGTTGCCAGCACGTTTTCCAAGCTTCATAGGCCCCACTGTAGTCCGCTGGAGTTATCCCTGTTAGTACCTTCGTGACAACACGTTGGATGTCCGGAATATCGTCAAAACGATGACCCTTCAGGCATCTTTTTACCTTCGGGAATAGGAAGAAATCAGGAGGACTCATGTCGGGGCTGTACGGTGGCTGTGGCAGCACTTCAACTCCGATTCGGGTCAAATAGGATGTCACGAGGTATGCCTGAGCCGCCAGCGTTGAGCAATCTCCTGTCGCTTCTGTTTGACGGCTTTGTGCAATCGCTGAAGGACTTCTTTGTACAATTCGGCATTAACAGTTTTTCCCTGAGGGAGAAACTCTTTGTGAATTAACCCCCGCTTGTCGAAAAACACAATGAGCATAGTCTTGACGCGGGACTTTGACATTCTTAATTTCTTCGGCCGCGGGGATGCCGATGTGTGCCACTCTGAGCTCTGGGCTTTCGTCTCCGGGTTGTACTGGAATGTCCATGATTCGTTGCCTGTTACTACGTTGTCTAAAAAGTCTGGATTATTTTCCAATTCATTCAACATCTCGCGGCAAACGTTCACTCGTCGTTGCTTCTGTTTGGCGGTGAGCACTCGGGAAACAAATTTTGCGTACTTTCCTCATCATCAAATCTTGTGTAACAATTTGGTGGACCGTAAATTTATTCACAGAGACTTCATCGGCGATCATTTTGAGACTTAAACGACGGTCGGAGTCCAAGACTTCTTTAACTTTGGCCACCGTTTCATCCACACGACTCGTTGAAGGGCGTCTAGATCGTTCCAGTTCTTCAACGGATTCCCTCCCGTTTTTAAATTCATTAAACCACTGGAACACTTGAGCTCTTGATAGGGCATCCTCTTTGTAGGCCTCCGTAATCATAGCAAAAGTTTCCGAAGCAGTTTTGCCCAAGCGAAAGCAAAATTTGATTGCACACCGCTGTTCTATCGAGTGATCCATCTTCAGCGTTTTCACAAGTGTCACGGGCACGCAAACAACGTATATGCGAAGGTCGACCCTCACTGCGCCAGAGCTACGACGCGACTGCGAACCGGTTCTATTGTGAGCTCAGATCCCCCACCATCATGTCTGCCGGTAGAGACCGCACTGCGAGCGACTGGGGCGCAGCGCGGCGGCCAGTCTCATTACTTTTCTACCATACCTTGTATAATAGTTTTGTTGTATTTCTTTATTTAAATGTGTCTGCTTTATAAAAATATACTGATTTATTACTAAAGTAGATTTGTCATACTTCTACCTGATCTAAAATATCTATCTATTTACTTGCGCACACTCAATATTTATCTAATATATACACAAGTAAGTTTTTTTGCTGAATACAAGGCCGGTAGACTTACCTTAATAATAGCCACTTCTGTTTTAATGAAATTGTCAGACAAAAACACTAAGTATGGTATAATCTGTCAATCAGAGAGAAAGTGATTGAGTTTCTCTCTAATTGACAAAATATACAGTATATAAAAAATATGCCGTATATACGTACACACACATACACCACTTCGAATTTTTTTTTTCTATCCTTTTTACCATTGTTCATTCTACTTTATTCCTATTTTAGTTTTCCCTATATTATTTTTATTGGTTCTGCACTCTATTCTTGATACTCCTATGCTCCTTATATAATAAGTTTTTACTTGTAATAGCCTTATTTTAGATCTTTGTTAAGAATTTCACCATAACATAATAAATCATCTGTACTATTCACCCACTTGTTTATTTTTATTAGAAGTCTCTTATGAGAATATGTTAAAGCCACCTATGACTTTCCTGTTATCTTGGATTTTTTGGCTTTTTTCTATTTCTCCTACACATTTCTTATAAAAATATGCTCACGTGTATTTAAATTTAAACTTTGTTGATGTCTATATTCTCATAAACCAAAACCTGAAAACCAGCATCGTAGTTTATTATCAGATATTCTGCTTTATTTAAGCCTACATGTAATTTTCCCCAATTGATATTCATGATGCAACCTAGATCACAGATGTCTGGTTGCCAGGCATTCTGAGTTAGTAGTAGGCTAGTGAACTTTGGTCGGTTATTCACTAGACTCTTTATTCTGACACAGTACATCTTTTAAGTGCAGCTTTTAGGTAGAGTTAAAAAAGATAGGAGACATGCTACAGCTTTATCTCAATTTTTAGTGAGAATACACTTAGTATCAACACTTTCTTTTTTGTACTATGTAATATTTATACATTGGGGTAAATTGGTATTATATTTAGTTCCTTCAAAGCGTTCCTTCGTAAAACTTTTAGTTTAGAAACTTTATCAAATGTGTTTATAAGTCTATAAGTGTTAAGTGTGTGTATTTGTTCTTTACTGCTGACATATTTATGAGACTAAGAATGTCTCAAACTCTGCAGTTTTAGTTTCCCTGAAGTCCAAATTCCAACCATTTCACCACAGCAATAAATAATTGTGTTGAAATTAAACAAAATTTCAATAAATTTCCTCAGTGATTTATTCAAATACACCACCATAAGACATATTAACAGTGGTTTTCTTTATTGTATTTTGTGTAAGAGTTTGAAGAACAAACAAAATACTGTCTTACTTTACATAACAGCCATTTTGCCTTCTTTATGAACCAAACAGCTATATAGGGATTTTCCAGTAATGAGTTACTGAAAACACTGATTTCAAATTTTGTTGTTAGTTCATTTAGTATAAAAAATTAATAATTTTAACTGAAATGAAATTTTTTAAATATGCTCTTTAAATAGATGTTAATACATATTACCATAGTGAATGTTAACAAATATGTATTCCTTAGTGTTAAATGTATAATTACTACTATTAACATTTGTTTATTATAATAATAATAATTATTATTATTATTATTATTATTGTACTTTTAATGTACCTTAAAACAATCTTAATAAGAAATTCATTAGTTCTGATATAAAATTAACAATAAATCAGTTTCTAATGTTGAACAAAATTTTATTTTTCAATCCTCAAAATGTTTAAAATTTTAAAAAAGTACTATATTTTGTATAGTTTTATTATTCTACTCGTTATTCTTACATTTATGACTATGTTTGAGGTGTCCTTAACCCATATCTTCCCAACATTGCGTAAACGCAACAATATATTGTCCACAATTCCTCCATATATTGAGTACTTTTCAATTTAAAGTGTGTTATTTATTCTGTGAATAGAGTATTTTTTTATCATATATCAGTTATTTTGTTTTTAATGATATTTGTTTGTCATTAAGGACTTCAATTACAATGAAATAAATTTAAAGAAAATCAACATTTTCGGCATAAAAAATAAATATTTGTCGATTCTTGGAACAAAACCTTTTGCTGTGTCAGCTATTTTTATCTTGTTTACTTTACTGTTGAGTCATTTCCATTGAATCACAGCTCTCCACTTCCCCTTTATTCACTATAGTTTTGTTTGTGTTGCGTTGACTCAACGTTGGGAGTTTCCTGGCAGCTGAAATATATTGACTGTGTTCAAAGCAATTCACCAGTAGATCCGCTATGAGTTTTAAACATGAGTGTTATAGAACAGCAGAAGAATTGCTTGCAGCTCTCGATGATATTGAGGAAGCAGTATGCCGTGTCTATGCAGTTATCATACCACCTGATGTTGATGAAAATACCGAAAAAGAATATATCAATGATAATCAAATTGTTATAAACAACGGTGGTGGTAGTGTTCCTTCGGATAGCTCTGGTTTTTTTTTAAGTTCACCTTTACGTAAGTACAGAGACAAATAATCAAAAAATTAAAAAACCAGTGGTGAAGAAACAAAAATTATGTCCATATTGGGAAAATTCTTTACCAACTACATCAAAATTTCCAAATGTTGTAGATATAAAAACCTTATAGAACAACTAAAAAACCAATATGGTGCACTAACAACTCTTGAAACATTTAATTTATTTTTTGATGATTTGTTCCTGAACAAAATTATTGATTCTTCTGTATCTTATGCCAAGGGAAAAAATAATCACATTAGCTTTTTTTAACTCGTCCAGAATTGAACAAATATTTTGGATTTCTCATCCTGACAGGGTATCATTCACTATCTCAATCAAAAATAAATGTATTGGAGTAAAGATTGGATAAAGGTGTACCAATTGTACGAGAAACAATGTCTAGAAATAAATTTGATGAAATCAAAAAGTGCATTCATTTATCAGACAAGAATAAACTAGATAAATCCTACATTTTCAAAAGTCCATCCTTATTTTGATGAATTAAATACCAAATTGCACCAGGTTGGAGTATTTTCTCATAAATTATCAATTGATGAGCCAATGGTGACTTATTTTGGGCTACATTCAGCAAAAATGTTCTTGAAAGGAAAACCAGTAAGATTCGGTTTCAAAATTTGCTACATTGATTCTGTTGATAGTTATGTATTCCGTTTTGAGCAATATGGGGGGAAAGGTGGTGAAACAGCTATGGTTTAGGAGAGAGGGTCGTTTATAATTTGTTGACAATAGTTGAAAATCCAGAGAATCATGCAATTTTTTTTGATAATTTTCTCAGTACTTACAGTTTAGTTAATAAACTGACGAAGAAGAATTTCTTAGTAGCAGGAACAACAAGGGAAAATAGGTTGCACAATATTCTGCTCACATCAGTGAAAAAATTTCTAAAACCTCCAAAAGGAAGCTATGAGTTTGCCTATGATAAAAGGAGAATATTTTTGTTGTTCGATGGTGGGATAACTCAGTTGTTACAGTCTAACAAATTACAGGTCAGTTGAACCAACACTAAATGTAAAACCCTACAATCGAAAAGAAAGGAAACAGGACTTTGTAACGTAGCCGAATGTTATCAATTATTATAATAAAGAAATGGGCGGAGTGGATTCTCTTGATAATGCTATTGCCAATTACAGAATTCAAATAAGAGGTAAGAAATGGTAATGGACCTTATTTGTAAATGGAATTGATTGTGCTGTAGTAAATGCATGGAAATTTTATATTTAACAACAGGAAATAAAATCGGTCAGAGTTGAGATCGCAACTCGTTATCTCCTTACTTCGATCAGCAAAAATTGAAGGACCTCACAAGTGCAGCAAAAATCTATTAGGTCACTGCAGTAAAATTACTTTACCACCTTACGAAAAGGCAAAACTGACCACATTGTAGACCGACATAAAAGTATTGCAAGGCGGAAATGTAAAGTGTGCCACAGTCAAACAGTCTACACATGCAAGAAATATCAAGTGTTTTTACATGTTGAATGTTTTGAAAAATTTCACAATTCAGATTGCAAGTAAATTGTAAAAAGTAAAACTATGTAGAAAATTGTGTTTCAATAAATCGTTTCATGTAATGATTATCATGTTTTTTTCAGCGCACACTATTTCCTGACGTGTTAACTCAATGCCTCGAGATGCAGGGAACTCCCAACGTTGCGCGAATCCAACAGGTCATTACTCAAAAACTAAAACCATCAGATTCATTTTCAGGTTTTATTTTAATAATTCTATAGTAGAAATGTAGATTAAATAAGGAAAAATCATGTAAAATATGGATGTTGTCCTATTGAGAAGAAATGGGTTAATCACTTTTTTAAAACATTTAATCTAATGCAATTCCATTCCTATTTTTTAAAAGTGAGTGGTGCTACAACATAATGTAGTTCCTATACAGATTTTAATTTTTTTTTTTTAATTTTGGTGTAAGGGTGAAAGAAATATAACTGGATTTTTAATTTAAATATTACTGACAACAGTATCATTCATCAAATCTGACCTCTTAGATGCTTAATGTAGTAGTAGAAACAAATGATATAACGCAAGACTATATCCTTTTAGTCTAGGCTGTTTTTTCCATTGTAATCCGGGAGAAAAAATAAATTTGTTTTCTGACTAATAGTTTTGCAGGGTCTGGCTTGCTATGATAGCTCATCAAATTGGAAGATTATATCTTCTGAAGATTTATTAGGTTTACATCAAGCCTGATTACTGGAAAGATATCTCTTTTTAGTTTGGTTCAGAGTATCTATTTCAAATTTGTGTCCTTACACATAATATTCTATCCTGTTTCTCAGACCAGACAATTTACATCCCTAAATAAGATCTTTTTATTATTTTATCCATTAGTTACAAAATTTGCATGCCCTTCATCACATGATAATAAACTTAACAACAAAAAATTCATTAAAATATCAGCTGTAGTCTGGAGTAGTCACAGAATCATAGTCACCGAAGAATTTAATATACAATACAAGGTTTAGTAAAAACAATTGTGTTTAGTAGCTATATTTTTGCTTTGATTGTTGTATGACTATACCTAGCTTGTTTTGATGCTGAGGTATACTGGAACACTAGTTTTATCAGTAAACATGAAATGACCGAATGCAATGGTCTCTTCTCTTCAGTAGTGTGTCAATAATCACTGGCATTCTTCAAGACAATTAGAAAAAATTCAATGAACATGTCTACTTTGGTTTTTCTAAAATAAAAAATCCTCTGTTATAATTGTTTGGGCACCACTGAAGCTTATTCTGACTTCAGAAGCAAATTCATTACCTCATATTTAGCAGTCCATTTTTAAAATATGCTGGTGTTTTTGTCACAACAATACTAGGTGATCTTTATTCTCATTTTCTCTTTATTTTCCCAAAATATATACTGGTCTTATAATTTAGTCTTATTAAGGTTGTTTTTCCTGAATTTATGTTTTCTCAAGATTTCTATTGTCTAATTTCCTATGTTATAAAACATCTGACTCTAGGCGGTTAGTAAAAGTATGCCAAGTGGATTCCCTCCTACAATTTTAAATCTAAAACATTTAAAGGACACTCTCTGTTTAACTAGGGACAAACAAAAATTCCTGTTGCAGTTTGATTCACCTTTTTATAAATACATTTTTGTTCATATTATAAAATATTATTATTAAAAGTAATTCACATATTTGTTTGACAAACAAAGCAATATTAATTGATTTATTGATTCTTTTATAATATTTCTATTTTCTTTACATTATGACAGAAATATTTATTTATTTCTAAATTGTGCAAATGTATTTTATATTTTCTTTATAGTTTATTTCAGTGGATTTGCAATTAATTTACACAAACATAACTGATAAAAAACTGTCAGTTAATTCTGATAATATCTGAATATAGTAATTATCAACTGATTGAGATATTATTTTAAGTAAAGTTAGTTTTTTTTATAAATTAAGTGTAGATTGAATAAATAACTTGTATTTCTGTCAAGGTTGAGCTGGTACAGTTATTTTTGAAATATTCCTTGAAAACCTGCGAGCTGGAGAAGGGTTCAGCTCTAACCATAGGAGAAGGGAGTGAGTTGAATTATCTAAAACCACTCAAAACCCCCAATTGTTGCTGACCCATGGTGTCGCTCTGGGGATTTTTCAGAGCAATAATAGGGAATTAACCCTTCCCCTGCTTCCCAGTAAGGCAGAACGCTTTATCCCTAGCTAGCTAAGATAAAATACTGAATTATAATAAGTGAGTTTAATTTATTTTAACATTATGCATTTCATAACAAATTGACTCTAAATTAAGCCTAGAATCATCATTGACCACCAGCTATAACCTATTAATTGATCAAAAGACATGAATATTAAACCATTACAATACCCTAACTTAACTAATAACACTCTCTTTTAAAATAAGGTACAAATTATTATTGTTTGTAGAGGAACTGGATGAGATCCACTTGATGCTGCAGTCAATCATATAGGATGAAACTCATCCCAGCGGTCTCTGTAGGTTAGAATTGCATTTATACTCCACTTCTTTATAATACAACATATTTTAGATAAAATGTACATTAATTGTTTTAATGAAAGTATACACAATTACAATTCTTACTTGTAAATCAAATCGACAGCTGAATGTTTAACTTTCAGAATTAAGAACCACAATAAAGTTATCACATATTACAAAAGATAATGTTAACATGTTTACAAACAACGGTTAAACGAAATAAATAATTTCTATTTGGCAGAGACAGAGTCATTTACTGGTATTATGAACTTGAAGTATTATTATTTATTCATTTAATATTAATTTAACCTTACATTCTTCCTTACCTCTGTGTATGATATGTTATAAGTGTAAAAGAGGGATGTCCCTTGCAACCACATCAAATCTCCATTCAGCACTGTCCACCTGTATTGTGAGTTAGAAGCAATGGCTTATTCTTGTCACTACTGGCGATGGTCGGAGTCCAAAGGAGCTTGCAGAACTAATCGACGCCTTCAGAATGGGAGCTGCAGTCTGCAGTACTCGAGTAAAGTATGGGTTATCGGCCAATGTGGGTTCGCTATCACACAGAAGATGTTGAGGGTAGAGTGATCAGCTCTGCTTCCGATATAGTTGGTTATTTTGACCCAAAACGCTACATCCTCAGAGAGCTTGTTGCATTTATTAAATAAAGAAACAATAGGAATTTTGAAAAGAAAGCTCATTTGTCAAGATCAATGGGTACAATTATGCTCAACAGGAGTAAATTTGGTTTTGGCTAGAAATGTGTCTGTACTTTGTTCAGTTACCATAGGTCTGTTGACAACCTCTGGAGATTATCTGATATTTTAGGTGATCCGTAATTCAAGACAGTATCTTTGTTTTATCAAACTATTAGAGCAATTGAAAGCAAAGTTCATATCTAGAATCATCCTTAAGGTTTGGTCAGAGATACTTAGGACCCATTACAGATATGAGTGACTGTAAAAGCGGGATGGTTAAGGGTATGACCAAGATACGCTTGTTAGAGTATGATCTTTGATCATGAAATTTAACATAGCTGAAATTAAGGGATAGTCGTGCATATACCCTTAAAATTATAGGGGAGAGCTTTCCTATATGAATGGTTCCACAAGATGGTAATAATGATGATATTGTTATAATATTCTAAGTTTTTGAAATATTGAACATTGATATGTTGAGTCTCATATTAACTCTTGTCGCAACCTCGATCAGGCAGAACTTTGAAAAGCTGTTCTATAATTTATGAAAGACTCAACTGGAATATTTTCTGTATGTATCTAATCTGTATATATGGGCTCTTATGTATAAATTTGTAGCCTACATCAGTAACCAACATCTTTAAATAATTGTAAGTTTTTTATTTCTTTTAGATATATTTCTGTTTTATCTTTTGTTTCTGGTTTTTCATGTACACTTATAAAATTTAATATCACAAATATACTTGAATATACGTATATATACTTCAATATACACTTATATACCTTAATATACAGATAGGTTTTTTAGTGTATACATTGTAGGATTTTTTTCATTATAAAAAGTCATATCTTTTTTATATTTTCTTTATCTACTACCAAAATAGCATTTCCTTTAATTGCTTTTATTATTAGAGTATTACGTTTTTTAAAATCTTTTAAGGGTGAGGTGTATTTAATCAATGTTGATTTCTTTGAATTAGGAATTTACTAATTCAAATTTTCATGACTAATGATAATGTCTAGTGTTTTGATTACATAATCAAAAGTATGGTCATTATTCATTTTACACAAAATGTATCACATATGACATATGTAGTATACTAAGTTACCCTTATTTGAATTACTTTTCCTCTACCAGAAAATTATTTAATTATTCGGCTGATTCAATTACACAACATAAAAAATTCGTGAATTTTGCTATATGTATTTGTATAAATTGTGTTATTTTAAAAACATAACACAAATACTGTATAAATATTTATTTATTTTCTTTTTTCCTGGCGAAAAACCAATTTTTGCTATTATCGCCAATCAACGGAAGTGACTAACTCAAAATATTTTAAATAAGCCAATAAATATCTAATAACCTAAATACAAAACCTATAAAATAAATATAATTCAACAACAAGAAACTATGAAAAGAATAGCTTATAAAACTTAACAATAACAATAAAGATGTAATAATAATTATACAACTAAAAACAACAATAAAAATATAAAACAATAAATAACAACAAAGAATAATATAACAGTAAATAAATAATAACAATAATTAAAACATAACTATAAGTAACAATAAATAAATACTATACACAAAACACACACAAAGAAGTATAATTATAAAAACATAATATTTTTAAATACTAAATTTCAAAAAATAAGTTAAAAGTGGTCCAAAAGAGCGATGACTCTGTCAATGGCCGAGGCATCGTCCATTAACACCACCTTTAAACTGCCTTCCACATTAAAAAGATCACGAATATTTGCTAAATCAACACATTCCACCAAAATATATTTTATAGTGAAGATATCACCACAGTACTGTCATATTGGTGGATTTTCACGACGCATCAAATAATCATGAATTACAAAAGAGTGGCCAACGCGAAAGCGTGTAACCACCACGTACTCTCTACGCTTTGAAGGAATAGAAGATCTCCATGGCCAGACGATATCTTTAATTTCCCTCAGCCCTTTTTGAATCGCGGTATGCCATTCGACATTCCAAGCAGTGAGCAATAAATGTTTCGCAAAGCAAACAATCAGCTGTCAAAACTTATTGAGTAATGTGTACAGCACACAAAATGTCCCCAACTAGGGGATTAACAGGGAAACATCCTGAAGTGCACTTTTGAAATCAGAACACAAAAGATACTGGGAAGATCGAGATTCTGCCGTGAAAACACTGCAAGCTGAGGGCAATCCGTACATGTAGGTATATCCCGAGGCATAAAACGCACACCCAACACCATTGTCCAGTTTAGATCCATCAGTGTAAATAATTTCACTGCGTTGGTGGGAGATGTAAATTGACAACAAATCCTGGTGGTAAACAACATCAGGAGTATTGTGT
This sequence comes from Prosapia bicincta, assembly GCA_036971475.1. Classification (NCBI taxonomy): domain Eukaryota; kingdom Metazoa; phylum Arthropoda; class Insecta; order Hemiptera; family Cercopidae; genus Prosapia; species Prosapia bicincta. The sequence continues at coordinate 90,636,760 of JBAIZL010000001.1, read as the reverse complement.
TCTATGTAACTGGACAATGAGAAATCGAAGCATGGTGTTTTAATTGTCCATGGAGGTAGATAGCACATTGATTGTTCAAACATAGTAGGAAGTTGCAACTCAAGGTTATTTATTAATCTTAACGTTCGTATGCCGAATAGAGCGGTTGAACGTTGATATGCATCGTGTTGATGAGTGTTATTAAACCCAATTTTGAATGCAGCATGTTTAGGTTTACTTCGAAGACCAGAGATGTAAGAAATTTGTGGCATCTGACTCCGTATTGAAAGGCCAGGTTACCCAGCCTCGACAAGAAGACTAGGGATTGGACTAGTTCTAAACGCACCAGTAGCAAGTCTAAGTCCAGAGTTGTGGACTGCATCGAGAGTTTTCAGAACTGTAGGTCGAGCAGACTAATATGCTTGACAGCCATAATCCATGTGCAATAGAATCGAAGCACACTAGTTCTGTCTGTTCCCCAATTCGTACCACTAAAGACTCTACGCATATCCAATTTCTTGTTACATCTCATCTTCAAATCACGCACATGAGGGATCCATGAGATTCCTTTATCAAATAAAAGACCCAGAAATCGAACACTGCCCGTGGTTTGAAGTTGAATACCTACAAGATTAAGGATCGTCTCCTGGTGTTGCCTACGACGACTAAATACTACACATTGGATCTTCAAAGCAAAGAATTTAAAACCTGTAGTGTTAGACCATTCCTGTAATCTGTAAATTACTAATTGCAAGGATCTTTCCGCAGTTCCCATTTTTTGAGCAGGTACATGAACACAAAAATCATCTATAAAAAGAGAACAGTGAACCGGAGACTGTATATTAGCAGTGATACTGTTAACTGCGATGACAAATATGATGCTCAGAACGCTGCCCTGCAGGGCACTATTCTGCTGTAGATAACTGTCCGACAGTGTGTCTCCGAGACGTACGCGGAAAGACACATTCGACAAAAAGTTAACGATGAATGCCAGTATGTTACCTCATATAACCTATGATTTTAAAGTACTCAAAATCCCCCTTTTCCATGCCATATCGTATGCCTTCTCAAGGTCGAAGAAATCAGCATCGAGTGTTTGACGCAAGAGAAAAGCATCTTGAATAGCCGACTCTAACAAAACCAATTGATCAACAGATGATCTTCCCTGTCTGAAACCATACTGTTTGTTGCAAATAAGATCATTGGTTTCTAGGTATCAAACAAGACGTCGGTTAACCATTTCCAGTAGTTGTAACCATAACCATACAAGACGCTTGTAAGGGATATAGGTCTATAACTACTAGGATTGGTTTTATCTTACCTGGTTTTAAAAGAGGGATTACGATTGCTTCTAACCATGGATCAGGAAACTGCTCCTCGAACAAACGGTTGTATATCCTAAGTAGGACTAGTTTCCCCGATGGTAGATATTTAATCATGGAATCAGGACCTGGTGCAGAATCCTTTGTTGACAAGAGAGCCGACTCCATTTCCCCTATAGGGAAAGGAGTGTTTAATGGAGAATCTCCAGACAACCCAACAGTAGAAGATATTGCTTCTTCCTTGAGTTTGTGTAATTGGAATGTTCTATTATAGGCTGAAGTAGACGAAAATTTCGAAAATGACACTCCCAGTACATTAGCTATATCAGAAAAGTTTGTGATCCTTCCATCAGTTTTTTTCAGCCCAATGGCTGGAAGCGGAATGGAAGCACCACATACGAATCTTAATTTCCTTAATACTGTGGAGGATGGAGTTGTTCGTCTTATAGTACTAATGTACTGTGTCCAAGAATTCTTTCTACTCAGCCTGAAGACCCTCTGTGATTTAGCACGGAGTTTCTTGTATTTTTCAAGGTTTTCACTAGTTGGGTATCGATAAAATTTCCTTAGAGCTCGTCGTCGTAAACAGAGGATTTCTGCCCATTAATCGTTCCACCACGACATAGGCAGGCGGCATAGATGTTTTCGGAATGGTCTTTTCTGCGGCATTCAAAATGGATGTTGTAAAAATGTTAACTTCATCAATGGGTGTCAGATAATCAATATCCAGTGATACAAAATAGTCTGAAAAGGCATCCCAGTTGGCTTTCTGTAAGATCCAACGGGGTTGTGGAACGCAACAAGGAGAGAAGTCACATATGGTGATATTTATAGGCTCATGGTCGCTTCTATACAAATCATTAAGTATCGAGTGATCATGTGCATCATAGTATCTAAAAGAGGGCTGCAAATCGATAAATCAACAGCTGTCCATCCATTAGTAAATGCTGCCAAATGAGTGGAAGGACCATCATTTAGCAGATGTAAATCCAGTTCCATTCTTATACTCTCAAGAAGTTGTCCTCGAGGGTTGCAAGTTGTAGATTTTCAAGACAAATGGTGTGCATTAAAATCTCCTAGTAATAAGAATGGAGTTGGTAACTGGCTTATTAGGTCGACTAAATCACTGTGTTGAAGGTTGTTATTAGGTGGCAAGTAGACAGAACACACAGTTAACTTATACGGGACAGTGTTTGAACCACTACTGCTTGTAAGGCCGTTATTAAGTTTAAAGATATCACATCGATACAGTCGTGGTTTAGGATGGCTATGCCATCTCTAGCTCCATCTTCTGTAACGAAGTCAGATCGAAAAACTGAATAGTCCCTTACATAAAAACTTTGCGATTCGGGGATATGTGTGTCTTGTAAACATATGAACATTGGACATACATCTCGTACGAGTACCTTTAGATCTTCCATGTCACTCCTAATGCCGTTTACGTTCCATTGTATCACTGGTTTGCTAATTGAAGTCATATCAATTTAGCAATGAATTAATTTGACACCCTGCCCTTATTTTCACCCTGACCTTATTTAATAGTGGTTTTTGTGGCACTCATTATTGCCGGTGCTGATATCCTTGCTTATACTGCAGTTTGTTTTTCTCTAACCATCCTATTCATTGACTTTGGCGCAATAGGTTTATTACTGCCTGTTGGCAGCTTCCTTTCCACAGAGATACCTGTTTTGGCTAATGATTTGCTGCGTACAAGCAAATCATTCGACGTGGTCGCTGTTTGGACTAAATTTAATGGAGAGCCATTTGTAACCAACGACAGAAGGTGAGTAATTTGCTCAGTTAAAATTTATATTTTTTTGGTCTAGTCAGCACAGTTAGAACAGGACGCTTTCGTAGCACTCACAGTAGCAGCATATGATCTACCGTCAAACTTCGGTTGTGTAGCTCTGAAGATTTTCTTGACTTCTGAAAACGATATTCTCTGGTTAGCCATTATGCCCAGGATTGCCTTCTCCTCCTTAAAGTGAGGACAGTTATAAGATCACGCCGGGTGATCACCACCACAGTTGGCGCACTTCAAGGTATTAACGCAATCCGTTTCCTCATGGTCTTCCATGCTACAGTCACCGCATACACCCTGTTTAGAATACGCAGAACCAATGTGTCCAAAACGCTGACACTTGAAGAATCGCCGAGGGCTAGATACATATGGCCTCACTGACAGCTTTTGTTATCCTACCTTAATGTAATCAGGTATCTCCGGTTTTCCAAAAGTGAGAATAAAAGAAGCTGTTTCAACTTTCTCGCCTTTATCCGATTTCATAATGGCGATAACATCCGTAATGGACTGTGATAACAGTTCAGATTTGATTTCGTTCATTGGGAAGTACATCAAATCCCTATATGTAATGACCCTCTTTGGGAAATTCAAGGACCTATGGGGAGCCACAGATACCTTGACCTGGTCAAAAAAAGAAATTGTTTTTAAGAGAGACTGTGCTGTTTCTCACTACTGGTTGCAACGAGCAGTGTCCTATTCCTCAATTTTTTGATTGATGAGACAGGACCTCCAGTACAGGCAGTAATGGCCTTATTCATAAGAAAAAGAGAGACACTGGACAAATCCTTTCCTTCTTCGGCACTAGGAAATATAAAATATTTTGGTAATCGCAATGCCAGTGACGTTGCCACCATCAACTTCTTGCTCAAACTATCAACTTTAGGCTCGTCAGGTGAATCTTGACGTGTCCTATTAAGACTAACACAGTTTCACGTATTTTTAGGATCCATAATTTTTTTTAAAACCAGATATTGTGTCAAGCGTTACAGACGAGACTATAGGAATGGGTACACCCTTGGATCACATAAAGATCATTTCCAACCCTCAGAACTTTGAGGCCTATAGCTTTTCTTCTTAGCTTGACTGGATGGGCACAGTCGAGCACTCGTAATACTGTACACAGGCTCCAACACCCGTGCACCGTGAACACTCCCTGACCAAGGGCCAAAGCGGCTGGAAGACCAGAAACCGTGCTTACGTCTTCGGCAGAGCAAGCTCACATCAGCATTCCTGACCAGAGTTTGTCAAGCTCGGGCAGTTTCAGCATTCCCAACTCGCAATGGTTCTGACCAATCAAAAATCCGCAGGAGAAGATGTGAGTGTTAATATTTAATGATTGTGTAGTGAATATGGCGTATGTAGTTTGTGTAAAAAAGTGTATAACAATGAAGTGAGTGTTGTAGGTAGTGTGTATGTACGACTGGGGTATCACGAGGGACGTCAAACCCCTCTTAGTAGGTGCGGCTAGTCCGCAACACTCTTGCGGATTATAAATATTTATTGTATTTATAATATGCAATATGTATAGGATAATTTGTAGTAAGATACTCATTGCTTTTTTTTTAAAAATACAGTACATTGTCAAGGAAAAGTGAAAAGTAAAAGTTTTTAATTTGAATACTGTTCATAATGGAATGCATTAATTTTGAATGAAGCAATACTTGTTTCTCCAGACAATCTTATTTTTGTAGTTTCAAAAACTTAATAATTTTCATCTGCACTAATTGAAAACGCTGCAGTGTGTTGCGCTATAATTTCTATAAGCAACTGTACCCATCCAGTGTTCCTCCTCGCAACTCGGAAGTATCTTCTTGAAGTTGAAAGTGCAGTATTCTTCTTTTAACAATGAGGGTGGTTCTTGTACATCAATAGCCACATCATCGTCAATAATTTCCTCCGGGTCATTTGAAATTTCAGAAACAATGTCACCATCTTCGATTGCTGCTCCACTGATATATTTTATGCTCTTCAATTTCATCTTCTTCTACAATCTCCATGTCATCTGTTAGAGTAACCCATGGCTTTTTCAATATGTGGACAGCATCCAAAAAGTTTTATTTGTTTTGCAATTTCATTTGCATGAATTTGCCGACTGTTGTCATCGATCAAGTTGATTATCATTCACCACATGTCTCTCTGGTACAAAGTTTTTAATGTTTTTATAATATCCGGATCGAGAGGTTGAATTAATGATACTGCTAGCAATGGTGGGAAAGCAAGTTCTATGATTTCTACACTACATGGGGTAACAGATTCATGTGCCATGGAATTGTTCAGCACAAGTGCAATTTTCCTCTTTTGGCAAACCAGTTGTTTGTTCCGTTGAATCAAAAACTGAGAAAAAAGCTTTTATGTCATGCATCTTTTGTTGTAATAGTCTATAGTCAAAGAAATACCGAGGTGATTTAGACTTTTCTATAACCAGAAGTTGTTTTTATCAATCCCTGATATGTTACACATTAATAGAACTGTTGCATGTTTCTCCTGCTTCTTTCCAACAACATTACCAGTTGTTTTATAACATAAAAAATTAGGAAATGATCTAAAATAAAGACTGGTTTTGTCACAGTTATAATTGTTGTTTGGTGTACATTTTTTAAGAAGTTCTGGAATGTAGTTTTTCTACAATCATCTGTAATTTCCTCAGTATTCAACTTTTCTCAGATACACTTTCTGTATACAATATTTTTTCTTTCTTTTTGATACAATAACCAACCATCTTTTTGTTTGGAGTCAAATACTTTTTCTATGAAATCCTTGGCCTTTTCCATAAGAATTCCTCTACTAATTGGAGCATTAATTACTCTTGCATGTGTAAACTATTTTAAAAGTGCCCATTCAACAGTTTCACTTTTTCTATCATGTTTTTTTCCTATTGATAATGTCATTTTTAGCAGCAGCAGTCTTCAGTTTGTCGCAATTTTTTAAAATTAGGAAAAAAGAAGTCCGGATTTGACGACTTTATTGCTTTTTGTTGGCTACATTTCGGTAATGATTCGCATTTTGTTATGATTTTCAGTTTTTCACAAACACCTAAAATTTTTCTTCATTCTTGTCCGCCATGGTCTTCAAAGAACTTTATCCCGAAATAGTTTACTTAAAAGTTACTTCACTCTCATGTAACAGAAAGATACACCTTCACAATAGAGACTACACGAAACACCATGATTATGCTACAAGAATAGAAAGCACAAGCTACAGACAACATAAGGTTTGTTTCTTCAGAGACTGAGACAAGTCTTTGATCTGCAAGGAAGCATGTTGTACAGCAGACAAACGGATGTTGCAAATAATTGCCAGAATTTCTGGAAATATGCTGACAAAGGCAACCTAACTTGTACCGTTATTTATCTAATTGAGATTAATGAAATACATGAATAGAAACAAACTAACAGTACATCATCTGAAAATCTCAGCAAATTAGGATTATGAGTACTTTAAGACTTGAATAGTAACAATTAGTACATTATCTGAATTTGGTCGTACCCAATGATTATGTAAATTACAAAGAATTTGATTCAATTAGGCAGAAATATAAATAAATTTATATAGTATGTTACACACATCCTGTTTTAGTTTTTCAAATCTGATCCAAAAATGAGTGATTCAAAAAAGTATATTAACTCCTTGTACTTTGTACTGCTAAGCAAAATAAAGTCGCTAACATACCAATCCCCAGCAATGAGAAGCCAAAGCACATTGGACCGACAATTGCTTCTCCAGAAATGAGGAACCAGTCATTCTTCAAATTGAACAAATATAAGTAAGTGCTACTATAGGCAGGTTTGTAAATATTTACAAGTGTTTAGTGAATTCTTCAAACTTGGAGAGTTGGAAGTTGTCTTGGAAGTGACCATTTCCCAGTGCTTTGCGATTTATATTATTAGCAGCTATGAAGCGGCTTGTGATAAAGTTCGATATACCACCATAATCCTTTTTATTTGATCATTTTTATTTGTAATAATTGATATGACTAATACTCGAATTGAGTATTTTATTATATTGTATATATATCCTTATTATTTGTTGAGTGTCAATTCTATTATAATATTTAAATTAGTTTATAGATAAATATAATTAGCTATATATAATATATAGCTTGATTAATTAATTTGTATCGAGAATAATTACTATTCATATGTACAGGCCTGTAGATGGTAATGAAAATGTTGTTGAAACGTCATCACGTTCAACATTGCTAAATTGATAAATGACAATGCTTGACTTGTAAACCAGTTGTTTTATTTTATTTAAAATTTAAACTATTATATAAAGCTATGTGTATATGGGTATGTATTGTGTATGTATGTATAGAGCTAATCTCAACAATAAAGCTCCACAGCTAGAGTAAGTCTATAAATATAAAGTATGGATTAGCATAGGGCAATACCCTAACCCCGAAAATCTTTATATTGGCTAAGTAGATTATAACATAACTAAAATGTAAACTGGGGAAATAAGGAAATATTAATCAAAAGGAAATGGGATTCCACCATCAGGAATATCAGAAAATAGATGAAAGAGCATATACAATATTTTAAACTCTTGTTTTTTGTAGTCCATTACGATTGGTGAAACTTAATTAATCTCTTTTTCATTAGTTTATGACTATCCGAACTTTAAATTTGTAAAAATTTACTGAGACAGAACGTTTTCGATTGCTCCATGGCGATCTTCATCAGTGTCTGATGAACTAATGTAAAAGTGCTTAATTAAGTTTCACCTAACTTAATGGACTACAAAATTCAAAAGATTAAAAGGATGTTTTGAAGTTCCAGTTAAAAACGCTCCAAAAATAACACTTGAAATAAAACATAAAAATTTTCGAAAAACAAAATTATCTGCAAGAAAATGTAATAAATATATTACAATTGGACCTGAAAAACATTATGCAAATTTAATGTTTAATCCGCAGATTAAAAGGTTAGAATTAAAACCACGAGGTGCGGTAAGCCCTATTGTTAACAAGGTTACTCTGGATTGCGTAATTTACGTTAATATTTAACATAGCAAATTTAAGCACTGTTCTAAGCAAAATAGAGTCATTTAACACTAAAAACGCAATGACACTGAATTTAATACAAATAAATTATAAATTGTTCATATTCCTTAACTACGCACTTACCATAGGTAAGAAGTGATGCAATGTTGGAATCGCGGTGAAGTCTCCACAGTACTGTGGTCGTCTCAGGCAGCGTAGAATTCTTGAAGGCGATCAGGCAACTAAAAAACTCAATTGAAATATGAGTAAACGTAAAAGTTAAGCTTACAAGCACTTAGTTTATTGCCGCGAGTACACGCACTAAGATTGCGCAACCGGCGAAATCGGGCGACACTTTTACTAACACGGCGAAAATATACAGTTAAAATGTTCATTAAAATGCTCAATAAAAGTTCATTAAAAGTTCATTAACGCGGTCCGCACTTTAAGCACAATTAACGAACGAAAGCGGTACTTTAAATTGTCTGAAACAAAGCCCATACGGATTGAGCGTCGCGGTTAGCATAGGACTGCACTGTTCGAGGGTCAGAACGCTTCTACTTTGTGTTGAAGCGGAAGAAAGCTTAGAAAATAAGAAGGGAGTGGGGGTGCAAGCGTTCATCCAGAGAAAATCAATAATTTTCGGATATCGATTAGCGGGTCAGAGATCACGTGACCGATACGTCACGGTACAGCTGTTAGGTAGGTCAAAGTAACTTGAAACTTCGAGCGCTGACTCGAACATACCGCCCACCAAAACGAATGTTTTTAATCCGCCAGGTGGGTGGGGGGCGAAGAACCATAAAGCACCGGGACCCGAGGGTGCCGAAGAAGAAAGTGGCAGGGAAAACGAAGACAGCCAAAAGAAACAACAAGGGCGAGAGCGCCGAAGAAAGAAGCTGTAGATAAGCGGTGAAAACTAAGGATGAAGCGGAAAACCGACGAGCTTGTTGACTGGTCGTTTCAGCTGTCCGTGAGCGGTCTGAATGGTGGCTACTCTAGAGACGTGGTCTTTTCCAGGATGTAGACTGAGGATCCTTCCCATAGGCCAATGAAGGGGGCTTGAGTGTTCTCCAGTTATGAAGACGAGTTGATTTTCCTTGAGTGGCGTCGAGTCCTTATTCCACTTGTGTCGTTGAATCTGAGTGAGTAGATACTGAGTGGACCAAATTTTCCAAAAGCGGTTGGACATCTGTTGGAGCATAGACCATCGAGATTTAAGCGGAGGCTCAGTATAACATTCTTCGGGAAGTGACAGTAGTGGACGGCCAATCAGAAAGTGTCCAGGAGTGAGAAAAGACGCTCCTTCACTGGGGTCTGGCGAAACTTCGAAAATAGGACGACTGTTCAAAATGGCTTCTATCCGGATGAACAGAGTAGATAGCTCTTCAGCGGTGAGGGTGGTGTTGCCTACAGTACGTCGCAATAACAACTTAGCGGATTTGACAGCGGCTTCCCAAAGTCCTCCAAAATGAGGGGCAGCCGGAGGGTTGAAATGCCAACTGATGCGTTGGTCAGCTAGTTTGCGTTCAATAAGTGAGCTAGAGCGGTCCAGAAACTTGTAGACATCGTTAAGTCGGTTAGCAGCGCCAGTAAAATTCGTGCCGTTATCGGAATAAATTTCTGAAGGTAAACCTCGTCTAGCGGTGAAGCGGTGTAATGAGGCGAGGAAGGCATCAGTAGATAAGAGAGTGTTAGCGATAGGAATGAAATCAAGAGCTGGTTGAATGTCCAAGAGTTGGAGAGGTGTTGCGCAAGTAAGTAGGAGGTGACCCCAGAATGATAGCCGCGGAGGGAACTGTTGGAGCGGTGGTGGTTGCTAAAAGGGGTGGTTTCGTGGAGGCTGATGAACTCTCCCGCCCACCATGAGCATGTCGGAGGCGTCGACTAGAGGGCGAAGAGACTCGGTGATATGGTTGACTCTTCTAAATGAGCCACTGGCGGGGGTAACCTTGCGTATGTCCTTGTAGCGTTGAGATGCGTTAATGGTACGGATGACCTCTTTCCTCTCCATGGGTCGACGTGCAGCGGTGTAACGAGCGGCTAATCTTACATTGAAGGCGTGAGGTCGACGACATCGATGGTCTGGAAGCGATCCTGAGATAATCCATCCGAAGAAGGTGTTGAGGGCAGCGGGTTGACCTTTGATTATGGTCTGCGGTTCGTTAATAAGACTGCGATTAAATACGTCAGATCCTAGAATTAAGTCAATTTGGGCTGGAGTGTCAAAGTGAGGGTCAGCAAGTTGTAAATGCTGATATTGAGCACGTATGCACGGTGCTAAAGCGGTAGCTGGAAGCGGGTCAGCGATATGAGGTAGTACTGCAGCTTCGACATCGAGTTTGAAATTTGAGGCATATCTAGACGAGATTTGTAGGGACACATATTCGGATATATGTGTGGTTTGAGAAGCGACCCCGACAAGAGAAACATTTGATTTCCTAGTAGGTAAGCCCAACATGGTGGCTGCGGGTTTTGTTATGACAGACACTTGACTGCCTGGGTCAATGATTGCCCGAAGGATATGCGGATTGCCATAAGGATCATTAGCAATGACCTGAGCGGTGCCTAACAAGGCAGAAGCGACTTTAGTGTTATAGGTGGCTAGAGGTTTTATATTGGTAGTTGACTTGTTACCGTTATTGGCTGAGTTTGGATGCCGATGCGTGTACGGTCGCTGGGGCGAAGCTGAGTTAGAGTCATGTAACAAGGAGTGATGATTACCGTTGCAATGTTTACAAGTGTTGAGCGACTTGCATTTGTTTTGGTAGTGGGTGCCGAAACAATTGAAACAGCGCTGCATATGTCGTATAGACTCGCGACGTTCCTGGGCTCTTTGTTTGAGAAATTCTGAACAACAAAAGATATTGTGAATGGCTGAACAATAAAAGCACTGTGCGGCGGACGGACTGTTACGAGGCGGGTTGGTAGGTCTGGTAGACAAGCGAGGTCTGGATAAATTTTGTCTAACACGCGGTAATGGTTGCGGTGCGGGTGCTTTCCGATTGAATTGGACGCGTTGGCTTATCACTGGTGATCGCAGAGTCTGCGGTCGAGTTCTGATGGTGTGGTGCGTTGTACTGCGGCGATGACCTTCATTCAGCTGTGTGGCTTCATCTGCGTGGTCGGTGTGGTCACTGGTGGCGGCTGCGGTAGTCGATATGAGCGTCATGATTCTAGCGGGGTATTCGAGGTGCGGTGTCGGACTATGTTCAGCTTCGAGGTCAGTTTCGACATGGTCAATATTTAAATTAGGGGCACTACTGGAAATTGAGTCATTCAACGCAGAGACCATCGCTCGTGGTTGCTGATCTAATCTTGAGTTAACTGCAGTCGCGACAGAGGGTTGATTGAGCAACTCCATTGCTCTAGCCTGCTCAGTGACGAAATCATTTAGAAATCTGTACGTGGGCATTTGATTTGTTCCCAATCTGGTTTCAAAGTTAAGTCGAGTCTGTGCATCTAAGTTACCAACAGACATTTGAAAAAGTAAGAAGTCCGCTAAGTCGTCTAACTGGACAGCCTTTAGTGCGCACACAGCATTTGAATGTGCGGTTAAAAATCGATTAAGTTCACTCTGAGACGCGTTCTTAATAGGCTTAAAGTCTTTAATAATTTGAAAATAATGATCGGCTAAACGGCGAGGGTTAGCATAACGATTGCGTAAGGCTTGATATGCGATATCATAATTATGTTCAGATATTGTTAGTCCCGTAACAATGGCTAAAGCGTCTCCTTTAAGCGCTGATTTTAAGTACTGAAATTTCTGTATGGCATTAATATTGCTATTGCAATGCACCATTGAGTCAAACATTGAAATAAAGTCAATCCATTCATTACTATTGCCTGAAAAGCTAGGCATTGTAAGGTTAGGTAAGTGAGGCGAACTTGTGCCGGGGTTGACCTGCGAGGTTAACTTCACCTCGGTCTTAATAATGTTCGGGTATTTAGCCAACATTGGCAAATACGTGTCCTGAAATTGTTTTTTAATCTTAAATGCACTTTCAGCAAGATCGGCAACTTGACTGGCGAACGTTTTCTCTAATATCTCATACGTTTCGATAAAATTGGATTGAATGCGGCGGATTTCCCGTGCGAGGCCTTCTGGTATTTCTTTATCGTTAAGTACATTCTTCACTTGTTCCAGCTCGCCTACAATATCTCTCAATTTAGACAAATAATACTCCGTATTAATTTCCATTTTAATAAATTTCAAACCACAAACAATTGAAATTAAAAAACCTCACTATAAGTTCAAACGCGATAATAAAGTGGACTGTATAAAATTTGTAAGTCGTAGCAAGCATAAACACTTCCTTGCTCGTAATCATGCAACTATGAGCCACGTGGCTTATTGCGCAATGTGGCACCGGTAATTATCGTTAAAGTTTTCCTGGTCACTAATACATTATCGTGAAATTTAAAGAAAAACCCTAGGTTACTGAAATAATTCAAATAATCCGGCCCGAGGGACCAATGTTTAATCCGCAGATTAAAAGGTTAGAATTAAAACCACGAGGTGCGGTAAGCCCTATTGTTAACAAGGTTACTCTGGATTGCGTAATTTACGTTAATATTTAACATAGCAAATTTAAGCACTGTTCTAAGCAAAATAGAGTCATTTAACACTAAAAACGCAATGACACTGAATTTAATACAAATAAATTATAAATTGTTCATATTCCTTAACTACGCACTTACCATAGGTAAGAAGTGATGCAATGTTGGAATCGCGGTGAAGTCTCCACAGTACTGTGGTCGTCTCAGGCAGCGTAGAATTCTTGAAGGCGATCAGGCAACTAAAAAACTCAATTGAAATATGAGTAAACGTAAAAGTTAAGCTTACAAGCACTTAGTTTATTGCCGCGAGTACACGCACTAAGATTGCGCAACCGGCGAAATCGGGCGACACTTTTACTAACACGGCGAAAATATACAGTTAAAATGTTCATTAAAATGCTCAATAAAAGTTCATTAAAAGTTCATTAACGCGGTCCGCACTTTAAGCACAATTAACGAACGAAAGCGGTACTTTAAATTGTCTGAAACAAAGCCCATACGGATTGAGCGTCGCGGTTAGCATAGGACTGCACTGTTCGAGGGTCAGAACGCTTCTACTTTGTGTTGAAGCGGAAGAAAGCTTAGAAAATAAGAAGGGAGTGGGGGTGCAAGCGTTCATCCAGAGAAAATCAATAATTTTCGGATATCGATTAGCGGGTCAGAGATCACGTGACCGATACGTCACGGTACAGCTGTTAGGTAGGTCAAAGTAACTTGAAACTTCGAGCGCTGACTCGAACATTTAATATAGACAAGATCCTTTTAGTTAATATTCATGAGGAATAAGTCGGGTTAGGAGAAGAATAAGAGAAATTACAGGACATTCTAATAGAACATTAGAAAATGAATGTGCCAAATGCAATATAAATTCATTATATTCAAGGTATAGGGAAAATCATTTTAAGAATAACAATGGGATTATGAGGAAGAATATAGTAGTCTGTTGAAAAATGTCTAATGTTATCAGATATTAGATACTGTCCTGATAAAAAGAAGTAATGTCAGTTAAATTAAAACTTCTAGCGCTAAAGGAAAAAAAAAATACTGTAGAAAAAGAAATGGACTACAGCATAATTCAAGATGATGTGATAATAGTTCATATATTGAGGCAGTAAAGAAGCAAAGGGAAGGAACTTGAAAAAATTAATTTTGTTTGAAAGATTGGTTTATAGGTAGAAACCAATAAATAAATTAAAACTTTGTAGTAACAACAGCCAACTTTATTAACAAAAAATTATTCTATATAATTTATAACTTAATTTTTGTAGTTTTATAACCTACTCATTTTATCTACCACTTTTCCTCTCCTTCAATTAACTCCAAGCCTTTCTTTCTTCTCCTTTTAATATACTTTCCTTGTGATTTTTCAAATTGAGGTGAATGTATTGAAAGAACTTTTAAATAATTTAAAACGTACAATAATATATACTAAAAAAACAATATACTTACTGTACATTTACAAATATAATAATGAAATATTTGTCAAAAGTAAAGAATTTCACAAATTGTAAATTATTTTTAAAATGAATTTATTTTTTTAAAGTTTTAAAATTGATGTGTATATATATATGCAGAAGGTTACAATCTTTGAGGATAAAATAAGTATTAAAAAGAAAGGATTATTTAGTGATACACAGTAAACTCCTCATTCATTAAAGTATAAAATACCCTAATTATTCTATTTTTTACAGTATTATTTAAAGTCTTGAATTATATAGTCAATAATAATAATATTATTATTATTTAAGGAATAATTTGCATTTTATTCCAATGTTTTGCTTATTGAAATGTATTTCCGTGAATACAAATAAAGTTATATTATCAAATATTATTTATATTTTGGTGTATTAAGTCATAGGAAACAGTTTTGAATTCCCGGCTAAATGTGTTACGTCATCTTACAGTAACAGATGCCCAGCAATAATATTTAGCTTCGTGCTGTCTGCTGTAAGACGTAAGACAATGTAGATGTCTGATAAGACATATCATAAAAACACATTTGATTTGCTCGATTGTTATTGTGCTTTATTGTTTACGGCAAGTACTGATGTATTTTGATTACATTATACAATAATCTGTAGTGTTTAAATAATATTGAAGACTTATTACAAAGGTAAGAGTTTTATAAGTAAGGTAATAAAGTATTTTGTAATTTACTATTAGAATCAATAAGAACTTTAAATTAAATAAAAAAACCTCCTAACCACAAAAAAACTTTATTTAGACCATTATGTACATTTCAGATGCAAGGTAATCGGTAAATGTTGATAAAAAATAATGATAGGACACAAAATAAGAAAAAATATCAACGAAATTAGGCTTTTGACATGTTTTGGAATGTTCCATACAAATATCTAGCTGTTTTAGGAATGTAAACATTTACCAAGAAATCTATTTGGGAAGTTTGAATTTTGTAAAATTAACATTTTTCTGGTGAAATGAATTTAACAATCTTTTACAACTTAGCACTCTGCACTGAATTTTCTAACTTTATTTTGATAAAAATAACGTTCCGAGTGAAATTTCTGTAAAAAAATTCGGTAATTATTAAGATCAAAGAAATTTTTTTTCAATTTGACCTTGCTGAACATGAATCTGAAGTTTTTTACTGCAAACACATATTTACATTAGAAAAAAAATAACCTGACTTCGGTGTTTACTAACGCTCCGATCGGCGAAATTGTTTTCCTGATAGATTTTACATTGCTAACATTTGAACACGAATATTAACTTTTTTCCTCAGAAAATACGAAAAGTTAAATTTTATGTTAGTCTGTATTAGCATTTATAGCGAGAACCGGCCGCGCAGTAGCTACAGCACACTGCACTACGTCATAGTCACTTTATTTTAATACTAAACTTAAAATCTAAATATTTAACTTTTGGGTATAATTTTATACAACAATACTATATACCTACATTAAAATATACCTATGAAGTATCTAGTCAGGATAGATTTGGTTGTAATTTTCTGCATCGCCAATAAGTCTAAATACTTAACAAAATTACAACCAGATCTGTTCTGACTGGATACTTCGTAGGTATACTTTAATATAGGTAGATAGCAATATTGAATAAAATTATGACCAAATTTATCCTGACTGGATACTTCGTAGGTATATTTTAATATAGATATATAGTAATGTTGTATAAAATTACAACCAAATCTAGTCGTAGTGCATTGCACAGTAGCTGCTGCGCATCCGGTTCACGCTATAGGCCTACATGCCATTAAAGCCTAACATTTAAAATGTGAAAAAAAGTAACTTTCCGTATTTTCCGTGGAAAACAAAAATTGATATTCGTGTTCAACACATTAAAGCGAGTAATTTGAAAACAAACAAAAAAATTTAAATAACCAACGTCATTAAGACTTTATTTTTACCAAGTTAGGTAATATATATATTTTAAATGTGTTTGCAGTAAAAAAAAATAAGATTCATGTTCAGCAAGGTCAAATTAGTCAGGAAAAACAAAATTTCGCTGATCGGAGCGGTAGTCGCCGATCTTAATAATTACCAAAAATTCTTATGGATATCGTCCTAGGACATGTTTTTGAACAATTTTATATTTTAATCCCAGGCGGTGCCCAATGTGCACATTACCCTTTATTTACTATTAGTTATTGATATAAGGGATTTAGTGTTACAATATCCTGTATGGTTCTGTAAAAAACAAATAACTTTACAGATTTTATTCTGTTACTTTATTAATTGTTATAGTTCATCCACAAAAAGACAGGAGAATAAAACTTGTGTATGATTACAGGTTAATCAGATAGTGATATATAATAATATACAATATAAATTTATATTTTTTGATGGTTTTCTTGAATATTGTTTTCATTAGCTGGAATAACTGAAACAGATTTATGAAGCTCTTTACCTACAAATTTAGTATCCAGTTTTTCACTACTGATTCCCTGAATGTACGGGATGTATCTTTTTATATTCACAGGGTTGTTGCTATTGAAATGGAGATATTATAGATGGTTTGTCGGTTTGATCTGAACACCTGTATAGATATTCCCATCTCTGAGTGTTACATCTACATCCAAGAAGGGGATAACTGTTGTAGATTTCTCCCAGGTGAATTGGAGTGTAGAGAATAGTGATAACCACTTAAAAAAACTTTCCAGTGTTGAGATTCCCTGTGTCCAAATTAGGAAGATGTTGTCTATATAACTATACCAACATATCGATTGGTGTGTTTGAGTTTTTAGGAATCCCTCTTTGATATTACCCATATACGGGTTTGTGTACGGCGGGGCTATCCTAGTACCTATTGCTGTTCTTTTTATTTGCAAGAAATATATATGAAGTCGATATATTACTAATGTAAATACTTTTAGCCACCACTAAGTGCAATAATTTTACCTTGTGTGATGAGGCACCTTTCGGTCACTTGACCATTGTCAAATCACTGATTAATTTTCGGGTGTAGATGTTCGGTCCGTGATGTTGGTATTTGTTGACGTTACACGCATTTTCTCTTGATTTGCGTGTATAATGTTTTTATATAGTATGTTTTCTGTATATGTGGTCTGTAGGTTCATTAAGTTGTTGTGTGTTTTTATAAATGTGGTATTTTTCTAGTGAGTACATTAGTAATATATCAACTTCATAAAGTCAGTGCAATGGAAAATTAATGGACAATGTAAAATATCAATATATATATATATATATATATATATATATATATATATATATATATATATATATATATTTAGCTTTGCATCACTGTTTTCATGTACTGTTATCACTTACACGCTAATGTATTTAAACAAAACTCTTATTAGGTATATATGCAAATCAACCTTCAAGAAATATTGATTACATTGTCTTAATTAAGATTCACGAAACGTAATGGACTCCAAAATTCAAAAGTATTAATTACAAGCTCTTATTTTCAAGCTTATTCTGATACATTCTAAGGAGTATCAGAATAAGCTCGAAAATTAAAACATGTAAATAATAGTTCATGAAAGGCGACTCGCATATATACCAAGTATGATTCATGTTTAAATACGTTAAAGTGTGATATGTATATATATATATTATGATTATAAATATTTTCCCCAAATATATATATTTATGAAAGTGGTTTCATTAATTTTAGAATAGTTGTATTATTCTACTTTCTGAGTGGAAATGATTTGTAATAAGATAACATTAAAATCTAAATGAAAAGCAATTTGGATATAACATATATTACATTATTTATGCCAGTGTTGAAATTGAGCAACTAAAGAGTTTGAATTTAAACACTTAAATGTATAAAAATATTTCTAAAATAACACTTACTTACACCCCACCAGAAATCAATTTCTTGCTATACTTGGTCTAATAAATTGGGCATAACTTTTACAACCATAGCGCAAATTCTGCTTCTAAGATGTGCAATGTTGTACTTCAATAATAAAATGAGGGCAGGTTCTAAGGTTTAACCTTTTGTCTACTCTGACTTCCACTGGTATAGACATTGTTTAACTACAAACACTTTTATGATGTTACACTTGCCTATAGGAGCATTTACTTTTATGATTGTTGAGGACGGCCATGGGACAAGATGTGTCATTGTCAACTCTGACCGTAACTCAATAGCCAAGTGTAACATTGTAAATGTGTTTTTAGTTAAATAACTAGTAGTTCACG
The DNA here is from genome assembly GCA_036971475.1 of Prosapia bicincta. NCBI lineage: Eukaryota > Metazoa > Arthropoda > Insecta > Hemiptera > Cercopidae > Prosapia > Prosapia bicincta. The sequence continues at coordinate 90,618,463 of JBAIZL010000001.1, read as the reverse complement.
TGAAGATGGAATCAATTAATAAGACATTGTTTATTGTAGGATATATGGAAGAGAGCATTTTTGCTATTGTTGAATTAAAGTTGCTTATAGTTGAATATAGTTTGCATTCTTTGTTTCCACCCAGTATAAACTTTAAAAAATAAAAACTTTCTTAATGTATGTGCTAATTTTTATGCGTGTACTTTTTTAAAGATTTTATATTCAGATATGTAATTGGTCAAAAACTATTAATTAATTTAGTTCAGTGATGACAGTATAGTAAGTTGTATTTATAATACAACTTTGCCATGGCGAGTCAAAAAGTACTTTAAAACATTGAAAAGTCATATAAATTTATTAAACTGAGTTACAGAATAGGTAGAGCTGTTTTTTAAAACAAAATACCTCCTAGTTTGACTTACTTAGACCTGTAGTCTAAGTAGACATCAACATCTAAAATAGACATTACATCATTGAAATTCTATACAAATTTATAGGTATGATTTAAAGAATCCATAGAGGTGTTATTTTGTATGAAAACTACTTATTGTGTGATTCAAGTGTTCTGAAGCTTTTAACAACTTTGAAACCATATATAAATTTATTGATAAGACTTACAGGTTATTATAAAAATTGTATTTAGGTTCAAAGTGACTGCCATTTGTAGTTTTGGCAAACACCCCACCAGAAATCAATTTCTTGCTATACTTGGTCTAATAAATTGGGCATAACTTTTGCAACCATAGCGTAAATTCTGCTTCTAAGATGTGCAATGTTGTCTGGTAAATGTGAACATACACCATCTTTGATAACATCCCAAAGGAAAGAATTTATATGTTTCTGGTAAGGCAATCAAGAAGATGGCCATGCAATCCATTGACCTGGATGGAAACATTTTAGGAGGTCCTGAACTTCTGTGAGAAAATGAGGGGTTGTCTCATCTTGTGGTGCTGGCAGTAGAAAAGTACATCTTGTTGTTCTGTAACCTGTTCTACAACAGGATCACTGACATGTGGGTAATCTGATGATTTCACATGCCGAATAGAAAAACTAGTCTTAACAAAATTTGTTGTGGCATCTACAAATCGTAGTCCTGCCAGGAAGCTCTTGTTTGTATTTGGTATGATGTTTACTCTGAACACTCGTTGATGAGTTTGTTGTATAGAACAGTAACACAGCTAGTATGCTCTGTACTATGGTTGGATTTAAAACAGAATAGGATTATACGTAGGCGAAATCAACCTGAGAGAGTGGGGATTACGGGCTTCTGAGCGAATAGGAGGCTCATATCTTGCTGCATGGGTGAGCCTTGTTGCCAAGTCGTAGTTAAACTTCTGTTCCTCGCTCAGTCTTAATGTAGCTGTGGTACAGTGAGTTACTAGTGGTGTAGCTTGCTTCTTTCTGCAGTTTCAGCTTTGCTTCCCTTCAACAGTCTTTTTCAAAACTCAGAATGTTTTAAAATTTCTTCTATTACCTCACACTCTCCTTTTATAAATATACATCTTTTATAAATTTTCAATGGTTAATGAAATACGTTTTTATTCTTCCAATCAAGTTCAAATACATTTTTTAAACCTATAGTTGATGACAATTGATTTTAATAATTTTTTTCAAATATTTTTAGGACAATAAGAACTTCTTATCGCACATAGGCTATATACTCATTGATGTGGATAACATTGTATCTGAAAAAAGTAAATACTATTTTTCTGTATTGACTCAGTGGTTATTTTTTTTCATGTAATATTCCTATCACAAAATTATAGAACATGGTAAGTTATTACAAACAAATGGTACCGGGTAGGTGACACAAACTCTCTCACATTAATACAAAAGATAAAATGTTCTATTTTTAATAATAATAGAGAACCTTCAAATTATCTAGCTAAATACATTTTAATTTGCAAGTTAAAATTATTTTTATGAAGAAATACTTAAAAACATATGCATACAGGAACAAAAGCCGCAATCTACGTACGAGTATAGGCCTGCAGTACTCGGCAAAAATGTGACGCGCAGCGTATAAAAACTTTTCACTTTACCACTTTACTAGCAGCAAACCAAAGGTCCTACCAACATGAAATAAAAAGAATAATAAAATCTAACTAATTATCTCAAACATTTACGCTTACAAAAAGTTTTTAACCAACAAACACGAAAAATTGTCGCTTACTAACTTTTTTATGTTTGTTAAAGTACAACTCTTATTAAATCTAATTTTTTAACCTTCTTTTAAACAAAATATTACCTTTATGGTTTAATATTCTGAATGAGGGAATCATGTTGCTTATACCTGCCAAGTTTCAAAATTTAATTCCCACTCTAAGTGCTTTAAACCTTGATTTAAGTGAAAGTTTTTTTAAAGTTTTGTACGATGCACGGCGCGGAATTGGAGAAATTACGATCTGACAACACCGCATCCCTAACCTACCACAAACCCATTCCTAATCTACTTTAAATCAAAGTATAGTAAAATTAGTCATTTTAACCAAGGCTATCAGTGATGGAATTTGACGACAGTACTTTGGCCAGGATAGAAGTGATTTGATACAAAATAACATACCTACTGATTCAGTGACTCTGTTAAATATATAACTCGTTTACCCATATATTTATTAGTCATTTGACATTTTTAAAACTCTTGGAATTTATGAAGTACAGCTTTGATAATGAGACATTTATTTTTGGCACTGTATAAGTTAAAATTAAATTTTAATTTTTGTTGTCACAAAATTAACATTTTCTGTTTCTTATATTATTAGTTAAAATTTTATAATTTGTTTTTTGTATTTTTTTAGGAAAAATGGACGTATTTTTCCCAAGGGAACCCTGCATATGGTAAGAAATAACATAATTAATTTGGTATTGATAATAGCAATGATAAGGTTATATATTTGTATTCCTATTGAATAGTTATTGCTGTTTTCCATGGATATCTTGTGATTCATTAACATCCTACAATGGACCATTAAATCTGTTAATGGCAAAGTTATTCAACACATGGACCTAAAGTAAAACCTCCATATAAGATCCCTGATAGTTTCCAATTAACGTTTGTTGATTCCATCTTCGTGTGAGTGATTACTAGTAATCACTTACACTTTAAAAAATGTTTTAACTTGCCTATAGTAGCACTTACTTTGCTTGTTGAGGACGGCCGTTTCGGGAGATGTGTCCCTTTGTCAACTCAGACCGTAACTAACCGGAGTTACGGTCTGAGTTGACAAAGGGACACATCTCCCGAAACGGCCGTCCTCAACAAGCAAAGTAAGTGCTACTATAGGCAAGTTAAAACATTTTTTAAAGTGTAAGTGAGTTTCCAATTATTTAGTCACCTCTTAGAGTTAAAAGGTTGACTACTTTACATAAGTGGTTCAATTCAGTCCTCTACTTAAAGTCCTTTGTTCTAAGACCTTTATTTAAAGTGAGTTATCTTTAAAATTCGATTTTTATTTTTGGTAGAAAAAATAATTTCTAAATGAAAAAAATAATTTTCCATTTATTTCTTAAAATTCCTTCTAATGGCTTTTATACTTTTACTAATGTACATTTTGTTATACTATATCCCCCTTTTTTAGAGTGTTCCCTTGTTCTGCAAATATATCCTTTTTGATTGCTTCTTAAATATGAGGAAAAATTTTAATGATTTAATTACTATTGATTATCATCCAATAATTTACACTGCTTTACACTTTATAGGTTTCGAATATTTGACGTAATCAAAATTAGCCTATTTCTTATATGTAACATCTATCAAATTTAGATGTAATTTTGTTATAATTTTTAATCTACTTGAAATAAGCATAATTAAATTTTACTGAAATTCAAAATAACCCCCTATTTATGCTGTAATTTATCTCTGAAACTGGCATAAAATACAAGCAATATAAACTCAAATAAAAATTTTAAAATCTAATAAAATTCAACATATTTATTGTTTTCATTAAAATTATTCTATATCTATGTAACTAATTTTGTTAAACTATAATTAAATGTACTTTACTAAGTGAATATATAATGGCTTACTTGCTAATGCCTTTCGAAACAGTCGTTCCTTTTACGAAGCAAAGCGTCTACTGGTTTAGTATAGTAGAGGCTTTGCTTCGTAAAAGGAACGGTTGTTTCAAAATGCGTCAGCAAGTAAACCATTATGTATTCACAATGTTAAGTACATTTAATTATTGTTTAATCAGTGAACTCAAGATGATTACAAGAAGCAACTTTAATTTTGTTAATATTTAAAATCCTCCAGATAAATATTCCCCCAATTTTTTTTTATTTAAAATTTATACCACCACAAATTCAAAAGAAATACAAATTTAAAGCACAAAAAATTCTAGTACTAACGGGCTAACATATTTAGTCAAATAATTGAAATATTATGAGAATAACATTATATGTAAAGGGAAATTTATATAAAAAATCTTCAATATTTCTTACACAATTATAGTAATATAAATAGTAATGTAGAGTCTGAATTATGAATCTTCTTTCCCCTTATTTGAAAATTTAAAGTATTTTCAAAAATTCAAGTTATTCTGTTTCTAATAAGATATAGTAAGTATTTAAACAGCTTAGAGCTGGAAGTGGGTATTTCAGTTTAATTCGCAAGTAGCAAATTACTAAGGATACTTTTTATCTTTAGTACTTCTGTTCATATTGTTACATCCAAACACTGCACTGTTAGGCATAGTACACTTCAGCTTCAACCACAGTCATAAAGTTAAACGGGCACTGACGGGAAGAACGTTCTGCTTGTCCAGCTTCTTGTCCGTGATGACACAGTCTTGCTGGGATCGCTGGCAGTGTGCACATAGATATACCCTTGTATGTACGGCCCTACCTATAGGTGAACTAACTGTAGGTTATAAGTAACCATTGTTACTGTTAAATCAACTTCATTACCTTAGTGAATTTAATGTATACATCAGTATAATGTACTTTAACAACATTAATGTTACAACACAGTTTATTAATTATTTTAAACTGTTTGGGCATTAGAAATTATTTGTAAAACTTTGAGATAAATTTATTAGATATTGTATTAGGATAAATCTTATAATTTGATACAAATCAATAATCCATTCTTATTTTGTAGAGTTACCTCAGAGCTTGTGAAATTTTGAGATTCAGAAACTAACAGATAGTAAAAATTTTACACTTTTGAATACATTTGTGTCTCTTTCTAAATTCCGTTCTGTTAATATTTTTATTTTCACTAACATTATTCTTTCATACTATAAGGTCTATCTAAACAAACTATAAATAATGAAATTACTAAAAATTGGTAGGAAACTGCCTGTTTATATTAACAAAAAATCAAGTAGTTGAATCGTGTTTGCTTCTTGATACAGGCCTTCAGAATCAACTAACACCGACAGCTTGGTGTCCAATATAACCTACTTTCGCAAGTATCCAAAGTTATTGTTTAGGACATCCCTTTAAGCCTTCTCTAAGACTGGCCTGATAAATTTGCTCTAGAGCTTTTTGTTCAGTTCTCCATAGCTAGTAAGTTGAAGCATCAGCAAAGTGGGTTAATATACTGCTCTTGCCAAACAGGTACTGATACATGACAAGACCTTCTGGCTTAGGTTGAATTTAAAAAAATGGAAGTTATACCTTTATCATTGTTGTGTCTTCAATAAGTATAGGCTGTTGTAGTAATTCTACAATAAAACCTTACAGTATGAAAATATAGAACCTACATTTTGTAACTTAAGTAAAACTTCTAGCTTGACAAAGTGAAATAAACTTATTAAAAATATGTTCATGTAACTCTTTCTGTTGTGTGCTTTTGTTTATACAGTGCAGCATTTATCTGTTAATGAATATTTGCATACTCTTTAGTGTGTATATAAATAGTATACTGCCATTCTTCCAAATGTTACTACAAAAAAAAAAAAAAACCATTCAGTAATGCATATTTAAAAAAATGTAGATAAATCCTTGAAGAGTTCTAAAGATTAAGTCTATTTGGTCCCTTTTAAAAATATTAAAAATGCTGTAAATCAGGTTTGGTATATTCTAATGTATTCAGAAGTTTATAATCATGCAGATTTTGATGTATTATAGTTTGTGGGTCAGCTCGTAAAAAAGGATGTCACTTCAACCTGATTTTCGGGAGATCAATAAAAACTGATTGTACCTTCTTCTTGATGGTTAATTTAAAATGTAATAGAGGTTAGATTTCCACTTCAGCTTCATATTAAATATACTAAAAGAATTATTTTGTTATTACTATACACAAGTGTTTTATCTTGACAAAGGTGTGTTTTATACACTTGACTTATTTCCATATGCATTATAAAAGGCATGATTCAACTCCTTTTGCACCTACTGTTGTGTTGTTTAAATGAAAATATTTAATATTTAGGCTGCTTTTATGTGACTTTTTCATTGAATATTGTTATTGAATATTGTCAGTGTAAATTATTCATATTATAGGCTGTGTGCAAGGTACTGTGTGAAGTATAGTAAGGTGTAGACGTAATAATGGTATAAAAATAATGTCTTGGTCAAAAGTGAAATCTACATTTACATGAATATTTGCGTATTATTCACTCTTTATTTCAGAAAAACAGTAAATCAAACAAGAAATAACATTTTCAAGATTAATTCACTAGAAAAATAATTTTAAGACTATACTTTTTCTTTACAAATTAATCTTTACTCAAAACGAGATTCACAAAAAAGTTAGATCGAGTATAGAACTAAAATAAATCTATACTTACTTTGAATATTAGCTTATTATTCACTCTTTATTTTAAAACAACAGTAAATCAGACACGAAATAATATTATCGACTTTAATTAACAAGAAAAATATTTGTAAAACTATGTTTATTTTTCATAAATGTTAATCTATACTCAAAACAGGTTTCACAAAAATTTAAATCAAGTATAATATTAAAATAAAAATATTTTATCTACCCTATTAAGTTTTTTATAAGCTATTATTGTTTGTTTTCGTGTTCATCATCTTCAAAAATATCTGGAAGTACATCCCTTACATTTTCTGAAGTTTTAAAATTTCTGTAGAAGTTGTGTAACACTTCTGAAATGTATGGCAAGAGTGCCAGTAGGTCTTTCTTTATTCAGTGCTGATTGCAACAGGATCATGATATGCTTGCGGAGCGTTTAGGTTGTACAGCCTGTACTTTGTCGTCTTCTAAAATCCACAACCTGGAATATCTCAGACTCTTCAAGGTTTGTCATCTGGTACAGTTTTCCAAAGTCATTACTTTCATAATGCAACCATCTGATGTCCCTGGAGTTAACTTTTCTTCGTCAAATTTTCTTACTTGCAATGGTTCTTTCTTCAATAGCCACGAGTATGAAACAAAATCTTCCTCTTTTCATTTTATGTACTACAAATGGCTTCTTTACTAGCAATTCGAACAAGCTGGATCCAGTCATATGGATGTTAAATGGAAGCACTGAACTTCTTCTTTTCTATTACACTGTAATCACTGTCACTCTCCATATGTGTGTTTGTTCAGAGATCAAACATTTGTGGTTTATTGTTTGCGAAGTTGGCGAATCTTGCAGAACTGCCATCCACATTGCTGCAAAATGACTACTTTTGTTGTAGTAGACGGTATTAAGATTGCTGCTTTTGTTTGACCCATGGTAGACTTAAATGTTTAACATGGGTATTGATGTTGAGGGATTTGGAATACTGTTAAGATTGTTACTGATAGGATTATAATCTCTATATGACGGTATTTGGTTGGAATGATATCCTTAGAACTTACTGACAACTGATATAGTGTATAGTAAAAATAGTCAGACCATTGTTAAAAGTTGGCCTTTGTGGTTCTTTAATGGAGTATTTAACTAGCATTTTGCCTTTTATCTAATTTATCTTTATTTTTATGTTAGATGTGAATTATAGAAGTTAATTTTAAGCTATTTTTAGTACAAATTTGCTTTTTCATTATAGGTCAGGTTATCCCGACATAGACTTCAATTATGATGATGCAGATTCATACACAAATGAAATTGCAGAATTGTACAGCTATACAGAACATTCTGAATTTCAACAAAATGTTAAAGCATTTGAAGACCAAATGGAAATGTATAATTTAAGCCCTAGTTGGCAAAAACAGTCCATTGATCAGAAAAAGTCAAGTATTGCTAAAATGTTGGATCAGTTAGAGGTTGCAAATAGAGACATGAGAATGAAAGCAGCTAGATGTTTCTTATACTTGGCTCAAGGATGTTGGGCTGAAGTACAGTCTGACAAAGAACAGCAGATGTTTACCAAGTATAATGTTTTCCTCCTATACCGGTGTGGTGTTTTCCATTCTTTCCTTGATTTACTCAACATTGAAATTGATAATAATACTACAGCTTCAACAGCTATGCACAAATTAGCTGTTAGTTTAGCTGACTCTACTGATTTGAGAGTTATACTTAGTGTGTTATATATAATTACTGAAACTATTAGGTGTGTTGAGAAAGACAATGATATGGAAGATTGTAAAGAAATAGGTGACGCATTTAGGATTGATGTTTCAAGCACAATTGGAGATGAACTATTGGTGGTTAAACTTTTTGGTATGGTTACTCGATTTTGTGGAGGTTCTGCACCACATTTTCCTATGAAAAAAGTATTATTGCTACTATGGAAAGTGATTCTTTTTTCTTTAGGTGGTATTCAAGAACTAAGAGATTTAAAGCGATTTTATAGGGAACAGGCTGGTTTACCTGTGTTAGATGAGGATACTATTGAAGTTACTCGTTCAATGAGAGCATCGTCACCTCCTGCAAGTGCAGCAGATCTTTTAGAAGCTCAGAATCAAAAACGCAACAATCGCCCTTTTAGGAGAAGTTTAATGAAACAAAGCTCTCTGGATGAACCCATGACTATAGAGTTTGAACAAGCAGGGGAAGAACTTCGTGATTTTGATGAACATCAAGCCTTAGAAGATACAGGTGATATTCCTCAACCCCCTAGTCCTCACCCAATCGTGCCGTCATCTGCTAAAGGGCTGCCATGGATACCAAAAGTCAGACAGAAAGATCTTGATACTTTTTTAGAAAATACCCGAATGAAATTTGTTGGGTTTCCCTTAAAAGGTGATAGGGACTCTCTCTTTGGATTGCCACATCCTATTCATGAAGGAGTGAAGGTTTTGAAGCAACATATATACATATCTTTAACAGAAATTCAAGTAGAGAAAGAAGAAGAAATAGCAAAATGTCCAATATCTAAAAAAGAAATGAATGTTACTTTAACACCTACTGAAGTTCTTTATCAGAGTATGCTTCCTAACTTACCACAGTATATGATTGCTTTGTTAAAAATATTATTAGCTGCTGCACCAACATCAAAAACCAAAACAGATTCCATTAATATAATGGCAGATGTACTTCCTGATGAAATGCCAATGACAGTCTTGCAATCTCTAAAACTAGGAATAGATGTAAATAGGCATAAAGAAATTGTTGTGAAAGCAGTTTCTGGAATTCTTCTGTTACTCTTAAAACATTTTAAATTGAGCCATATTTACCAGTTTGAGTTTATGTCACAACATTTGGTTTTTGCTAATTGCATTCCTTTAGTTCTTAAATTTTTTAACCAAAATATAATGTCATATGTTGGAGCCAAAAATGTTATTCCAATGTTGGATTTCCCTGCTTGCATAATAGGGGACCAGCCTGAATTGACTGCAGAAAATCTAGAAATGGGTGATAGCCAGCTCTTTTCATGGAGAAATGTTTTTTCTTGTATTAATCTGTTACGAATTCTTAACAAATTGACAAAGTGGAAACATTCTCGTATTATGATGTTAGTTGTATTCAAGTCAGCACCGATACTGAAGAGAACATTAAAAGTCCGACATGCAATGATGCAACTCTATATTCTTAAACTGTTGAAGATGCAGACCAAATATTTAGGTCGTCAGTGGAGGAAGTCTAACATGAAAACTATGAGTGCAATATATCAAAAGGTCCGTCACCGATTGAATGATGACTGGGCTTATGGTAATGATTTAGATGCAAGACCCTGGGACTTTCAGGCTGAAGAATGTGCATTGAGGGCATGTGTTGATAGGTTTAACAACCGCAGGTATAACCCTGCTTGCATAGACCAAGATTATGAACCTGTAGATACATGCATTACAAGTGTATTGGGCTCTCAGAATTCTGTAGAACTTACTGAAGAATTCAAACAACATTATGATCTATGGCTTCAACAGGAAGTGTTTCAAAACACTGTAAACTGGGATGAACTTCTGGAAATGTGTAAGCTAAAACATCCTTTAAAATATTAGCATGTTTTATAAATTTTATATCTATTAATGTCATATATTATGATTTTTTGATCGTTTTAAAGGAATAAACTATTGTTAACTATAGAATTGCTCAAACTTTCCTTCGTCAGTAACAGAATGATCACAATTTTTATGTATTTATAAAAAAATTAAAAATCACAACTTATGTACTAGGGTAATTCATAAAATAAGGTTCATATAATGTTTAAACATAGACAGCTTTATTTTTGTTCTTAATGTAATACATCATTTTAAAGCTTAAAACTTATGCTATTTATCCACATAATCATACTCTGTCCAAACATGTCCAAATAATCTGTCCAAACACTTTTGAAAATGATGCTCTAACTTTTCTAATCCCATGTTATAGAATTCTGCTGCCAAACTTTTGAGGAATCGAGTAACCTCTTCATCGGTAATGAAGCATAAGCCACCCATGTGTTCCTTTAATTTGAGAATAAATGATAATCATTTGGGGCTAGGTCCAGACTGTGGGGAGGGGGCACAATAGTTCAGGCAAAATCTGTAAGCAGTTCTTGAGTTTGATGTCAGACATGAGGTCGAGCGTTGTCATGAATAAGCCTCAAACCACCGGACAATCTTCCTTTCTGGCGGTTCTGGATTGCACGTCTCAGTTTTCTTAATGTGTCGCAATATCTGTCGAAGTTAACTGTTGTTCCATGAGGCAAAAAGTCGATTAAAATCAGGCCTTTCCTGTTCCAAAAGACGGTTGCCATGACTTTCCCAGCAGACTGCGTTTGTTTAAACTTCTTCAGCTTCGGCAAAATTAAGTGACACCATTCACGATATTGCTGCTTGGTTTCAAGGGGAAAGTAGATAGCCCATGTTTCATCGCCTGTAACAATGGAATTCAAGAACTCTTTTTTGTTGCCTTCACATTGTTGCAAAAACTGCTGGGCACACTCGACACGTTGCTGTTTGTGGTTTTCTGTAAGCATTCACGGTACCCACCACACACACACACACACACACTTTGTGATAGCCTAATTTTTTGGTTAAAATGTTATGAATTGTGGTGTTGGAAGTCTCAGGAATACGCAAAGCAAGTTCGTTATTGGTGATCCTCTGATCTTCAAGCAATATTCTTTCAACTTTATCAACAATTCCATCTGAAACTGAGCGCCTTTAGCTCCAGTATTCATCATGAATTTTCGTGCTGCTTTCACTGAATTATGTACATCTTTTGCAAACATATTGAACATATGTACACTTTACCCCATAAACTTCGATTAACTGACGATAAATGTCAATATGTGAAATTCGTTTTACATTTAAAAACATATCATAGCACAAATTTCACAACTGGTGGTAACTGCGATAGGCAGCTCCATCTTCGAAGGCTGCTAGCCCGACACTGAGCAATGTAGCGTGCCGGGAGTTGTGAGAACAGAGAGAGGGGAATTGATAAATAAGACAGTGTTACCAGTCAAACTTTGCTGAACATCTCACACAAACCACAACTACACAAATATAACATCAAACCTATTACTTCTGCACAAACAAAACAAAAATAAAAAGTGCTACACAATGAACACACAAATACAAACATTTTAAACTACATCCAACACACATACTTAACATCCAATTACATTATAACTTGCATACCCTTTTCAACAGTATTACCCCCAATACTCTTAAAAATACACCTAACATCATCCCTATCCTACCCTAACTGAAAACAACCGAGAGGTTGGTTATGGTCTAAGTTGACATTGAGACATATCTCCTGAAACGGTCATCTTCATTCATCAAAAAAGTAAATGCTGCTATAGACAAGTGTAAAGTGCTATTATATGTTCAAGTTAGCATGGACGTTCAATACCGTAAATTAAGGATTTTCGATCCTTATGCTCTACATAAAATGAAAATATTCTGACTGTTTTAATATTTTCTAGGTGTTTTTCGACCTTTTTTTTAAGGTTTTTCACTATAGCGGAATAATTTATAAATGTGATGTACAAATAATAAATTTCAAAAATAATTTTTGATTTATCTAAATTTTTGAAATTACAAGGGCATTTACACAGGCTGGTTGTTGAAAAATGATTGATTTATTTTGCATTTGGATTATCTATCCTAGAGGCAAATTTTCTGCAGTGTAGAGTTGCAAAAGAGTAATAAAATTTTTTTCAATACACTCTATTGCACAAACATACGTTACATAAAAATACATAGTTTTTAAAAATCATTAAATGCTTTCTATAAAAAGAAATATACTGCAGATTTTATGAAATAATACAAGAAATAAGAATCATTTCTTTGCAGTTCATACAAAAACTTTTATTGTTCTTGAAAATGTGTTTCTTATAGTTGTCACAATATCTTAAATTTTGTAGTTCATTACGTTCGGTAAAACTTAATTTAAAAAAATGTGAAGTGATTAATAAAATGTCACAATATGTTTGTAAGGTCATATATATATATATATATATATAATATAACAAACAATAAACTAAATCATTTAGATATTACAATTACTTAAAACTATGAAAAATTTGAATATAATATATACAAACAACCAACGCCGACAAATCAGATAATACTAATTTATTCAAATCATCCTTATAACCAAATAATGGCAGCATTGTATAATTTATACTATAGATTGTACAAAATATCAATGAATATAACTGATCAAATAAAAGAGAAAAATATAATATATCAAATTGCATTAGAAAATGGATATGAAAGAAAAACTATAGATAAAGTATATAGTAACATAATAAAATAGCAAAAAATTAACAGTAATTTTATAAATTATACAAGAGAAAAAATTTGGACAACGTACATTCACAGGTAACAAAATAAATAAAATTACAAGATTATTTAAGGAAACTATTAATAATATTAAAAATATAATAAGCAATAACAATAATCAAAATAATATGCACACACAAAATGGTGTATTTAATATAAAATGTCAATATTGTTATCAATTATATGTAGGATAAACAAAGAAGAAATTAAAAGAAAGATATAAAGAACATTTAAATGCTTATACAACACCTAATGTATACAAATAAAATTTGACTACTCATTGTCTCAATAATGGATACAGATTAGTATCCTGAAATAGTAAATATGAAATTAATTGAAGAGCTAAACAAAGGATTAAAAATTGGAAATTTATAAAATAAAGTTGAAGAAAAATTAATAAACAAATTCAAGTGTAATCAAAACACCAAACTACTTACAAGGTCATTGATATCATGGCAAGAATTACAGAGTATAATTATCAATGAACATATGTTTGAATTGTAGTACATATGATTTAATTTTTGTAAATATTTGTGTTATATGGTTGTTTTTCCTGAAGATGCTAATACATTTATTGGTGAAAAGGTTTGAAAAATATATAAATTAAACAAATCTTGTATTTGAAATATTTTTATTCATTTATTTTATATGGTAGAGTCTCACTGATTCGAGGTAGATGAGATCGAGACCTCTCGGATTAACAAAAACTCGGATTAGATGGATATACGTTCCTGTGCATTAGAAAAAACCAGAGTTCAAATGAACCCTAATACTATAATTAGGAATGCACAAAATAGGTTTATAGAATTGTATTAACAGTACTTACATAAAATTTAATACATACATTGTGTGTACCATTTCATTTTGAGTCGTAACATGTGTTATTGTTGTTTATTTACGTGTGTCCTTACTCATCCATTGACGTACGTCCATATCATGGACATTTTCACAACCTGGAAGTTTCTTGATAAGAAATGTCAAATTGGTTTCTTCTTGCAGATCAATGGCACAGTCTGTAGTTTTATTATGACTGAGGACTTTCCATGAATTACGTAACTTTTATTTTGTTTCATGATTCAGCTACCCAGTACACAACCTTTCTAGCTGTATTTTTTAGAAAGCCTACAATAATTTCTTCTCTTTCAGTTGCTTCCAAGAGAGATTGTGAAATGTAACATCTGTATTTTTTTCATATATTCCACAACACCCGGATACATCAGCTGGATTAGGCTCGTAATATTTGCGGGTAGAATTAAAGCTCGGATATCATCAGACTATAGTTGATCATCATCGAGATGGGACGGCGCTTTGTCTAACAGTGAATAATTTAAATTTCCTTTCAAACAGATAAAACCGTCTGAAATAGAAATAGGCTCGAATGTAACAGAAGCTCGAAAAATCAGGACTTGGATTTTCGAGACTACCGTATATATATAAAATTTATATCACAGAAATTTGACAATATGGCTCATTGTAATTTATGATAATTTCTCAGTATTGCTAATTATATTTGTATTCTTGATTTAGCAAATAATTTGGAAAGATTAGTACATTTAATGCAGCACTATAAAAAAAATTAAAATGGCTTGAGGAACTTTTTAATGTAAATAGTATTAAAAACTTAACAAATGCTACGTTAAAGACATAATAAGCTAATATTTGGGTGTAAATTAACCTCTTTTGGTGACATCGTAATGTGGTGGTTGAATTTGACTGGTCATAATGGTCTGCACTTAAGTACACCTTTTTCATACCATAAATAATTTCGTTTCAATTTTTACTCAAGAAATAGTTTTTAATAGTAAATGTAAACCTATATTTAAAATGAACTTTTTTAAAACTTTCTGAGGTAATAGTCAGTCATCATCAATCTCTCGAGCTGATATTCGTTATCATAGGAGAGACTGTTAATAATCACTTATTGTGTTTAAAAATGTTTTATCAAATAAAGTTTTGTAGAAGAAAATTATGGCCTTGTTTTCTAATATAAGAAAATGAAAAATTGCGCAAGTTAAAATCATTGTTTCCACAATGACCTAAAGAATGTTTTTAACAATAATGATTGTTTTGAAACAAAAATAAATTTAGGTCATTTTTCATGAGTTTGCACCTTCAATAATAAAGAATAATCACAATTTTATAATGCAATATTTTTTTCAAATTATAGAAAATATTTTAAGTATTCAAGTCATGGTACAGAATAATTTATGAATTAATATAATACATGATGCTATTATAAAACAGATTGTTTTTACAGGATCAGATTTTATGCAAAGGGCAGTATTATTCTTGTACTTCATCAAAGAAGGAAATGACACAGTTTGAAATATTTTATTTTACATGAAAAAGGTAAATGAAAATTAACTGTAAACTAAACATTAAACTAAGTATATAAACATTTCCAGTTTTTACGAATTTGATGTTGTTGTGTTTGTTTTTTTGTATTTTTTCTGATATTTGAAGCTGCATTTCAACCATTCTGCATTAATATCTCTTAAGCTACATTGATACCCTTGATCTTTCATGTTTATTTAGATTAGTTTCTGAGACAGACTATTGGAATACAGTTGATACAACTGCATTTAATGCTGAACAAAATAGATCAAGTCAGTATTAGTTATTAACTCTGTGTTACGTAATGTATACTTAGTGGATAGTGTAAATTGTACATAAATTGCTGAAGTTAAGCTGATAGACAATCCATAATACAACAAAAAAACAATAGATAAATTAGGATTTAAAATATTAACTCAATTAAAACAACCTAAACATGAACAGCGTAGAAATAAAAAAGCATTATTGTAGTTTTATGCAGTCAGCAGTTACGATACTATACAACACATCAATTCATATGATTTATTATGGAACGGAATCCAATAAAAGAAAGAATAGAACTTTGATAAAGACTATCTAAAATGATTCAGCAGGATGGTTACATCAAAGATTTAGAGCTGTGAATTTATACGGTATGGGATGAGATCAGCATGTTTCTGTATGCGTGGTACAAAATGCCTTGATTTGTTTACTATACGTGTACAAGTATAGTATACATTCTATTATGAATGGAATTCCTTCTCTCTCCTTTTCACCCTTTTCCATATTTCCTACATCCTCTAAACACCGTTTTCATACAGTAAGTATGTAACTGTTTGTGCCGTAGGATCACTTATTATTACAGTGTGTTGTTGTTGTCAAGTATAGAGTGGTGTGTTTTTAAATTTCATCTATTAGCTCACAATCTCCTGATATATATCTTATACACATTTGCAATTGTTAATAAAATAAATTTTTAATCATCAAATCAAGTTCAAATAATTTTTTTTAACCTATAGAGGGTGACAATTGATGTTAATACAGTTTTTTCAAAAATTTTTTCAATAATTAAGTTATAAAAATTTGGACAGGTCTAGGTCGGATTCGAACTATCTTCATGTTCAAAGTCTAGAGCTGACAACACCCTGCGATCACTAATCAGGACAAGATCTCATTCAAATTGGGGAAATGGGGTACCAATGCTTATCAACTATTACAGGATCTTTCAGATGAACACCTAGACACCCCCGTTTTCGCCAGAATACCGTACAACCTCTTTACAATATTCTTGGACTTCATTGGTCATCCTCTTCAGACACTTTTACCTACAATTTGAATTTTCCTCAAAATTCTAAAACTAAACGCCAAGTACCCAGCTTTATAACTCAAATTTATGACCCTTGTGGTTTTCTTTCACCTTTTGTCATGTGAACAAATGTTTTATGCAGCTTCTCTGGACAAAATTGTTAGACTGGGACCAATTCCTACCACCTGAACTCACTCAATCACTTCTCGCACAAAAGGTGTAGGTATTGTGTGCTTAGAATGTAATCCTTGCACGAGTTTTTAAGTGTATGGTGTGTTTTAAGCATAAACCTAGAAGTAAAAATCCTTTTATAGGAAACTTACCTCAACCTCGATTGACCTGTACTTGCCCATTTCTCATCACAGGCATGGTCATGGTGGTATTTTCACTCTGGAGGTACATAACCTAAGTTCTATTCAAACCATCAAGCTGTACAAATGTGTCTTTGTTTGCCTTGTCATCAAGGCTGTTCACATTGAGGTGGTCACTAATCTCTTGACGGACGTGTTCATTGCATCATTGATTCAATTTGTGTCTAGACCAGGTCTCTGTCAACACATCTTTTCTCACTGCGGAACAAACTTTGTGGGAGCTGACAACGCCCTGTGATCACTACTCAGGACAAGAACTCATTTGTGAGTTTTCATCTCAGCGTGGAATTAATTTCCATTTCAATCCTCCTGCTGCACCTCATCAACGAGGGTTATGAGAAAGCGCAATTAAAAGCACTAAACATCACTTGCGTCATGTCATACGTGATCATGTTCTAACTCTCTCCGACTTCATGACACTGACAACTCAAGTCGAACCAATTCTCGATCACTTACACCTTTGTCTAATGATCCATCCGATCTCACTGCTGTGACTCCAGGAAACTTCTTGATTGGAGCTCATCTCGTTGCTATACATGAAGGAAATCTGGTTGAAGTTCCAAATAATGACCTTAAATTGGCACCTCGTCCATGCTTTTCACCAACACGTTTGGAAAAGGTGGCTATTGGAATATCTCCACACTCTTCAGCAGCAGAACAAATGGACTGTAACGACAGACAACCTGCATGTGGGCGACCTAGTCCTAGTCCTAGTGCATCAAACTACTCCTCCTCTCTCTTTGCCATTGCACAGAGTGACACAAGTTTTTCCAGGCACGGACAGTGTGGTGCGAGTTGTTCAGCTCAAACCAACAAGGAATTTTATCTCGACCTTCTTATAAGGTTTTCCCCTATCTTTTAGTGCAGAATGAACTTATTATTTTTTCTCATGTTTATAAACATATTAATTTTTTATTTTTGATAGTGTATATTTTGTTATGTTAAGACCTATCATTTAGGTTACTACTATTTGTTGTACTTCTCACATACTGGAGTAGCTTATAGAGACTCATAACTGTAGTTATTCTTCTTTGAAGGATCGGGTGAGTATAACGGATGTGGACAGACAGGAATACTGTTTTCGGCCTAATAACTTGCGAATAAGAAGCGAGGTGTGATACGGTGCATTGTCGTGATAAAGACAACCATTCGCCCATTTTTCTGGTCTCTTTCTTCATATGTCAAAATGTTGCAGTACGCCCTTATAAAATTCAGAGTTCACAGTTGTTTCCCTTAGAACGAACTTTGATTGCACTACGCTCTCACAATTAAAAAAATCAATGGGCATGACCGTGATGTTTGATTTTTACTGATGTACCTTTTTAGGACGAGGAGATTCACTGGTTTTCAATTGGGAACTGTATTTTGGTATCAGAATCATATCCATACTTTCATCTCCAGTTACAATTTTGGCCATAAAGTCTGGATCTGCTTAAAGACGATCCTCCAACTCTGTGCAGACTGACACACAATATTCCTTCTGTTCATCATTTAAAAGTCTAGGAAGAAATTCGCACTCACTCATTTCATTTGCAGATTATCGGTTAAAATGCTTTGAACAGAACCGTACAAGATGTTAAGATCTTACGATAGCTCTCGAATAGTCATTCGCCTGTGTGAACGAACAATTGTTTCTACTTTTGTTATGTTTTTGAGGCTAATGGACGTCCCAAATGCTACTTGTCTTCAACTGACTCATTTCCGCTTTTAAATCAGCTATACTACTTGTACTCAGTCTTCAAGAATTACTACATTATTGCCTTACACTGATTTTAACATTATGTGAGCTTCTTTGGCATTTTTTTGCAACTTAAAATAAAAATTAATGTTAATGCGTTGTTTGAAATCCATGATGTGCAACAGAGACGATAAACACGACCTCACTCTAATAGCTCTGGCAGTCGACTGACAAGCTCCAGCATGTTGATACTTGTTGCT
Source organism: Prosapia bicincta (assembly GCA_036971475.1). Taxonomy (NCBI): domain Eukaryota; kingdom Metazoa; phylum Arthropoda; class Insecta; order Hemiptera; family Cercopidae; genus Prosapia; species Prosapia bicincta. The sequence continues at coordinate 90,599,499 of JBAIZL010000001.1, read as the reverse complement.
GCCAAACTCAACAGATCAAGCTACTAGGCAAATTACATCATATGGATGTAGCGTCAGCAGTTCCCACTATAAAAATTCATTCACCGTATTTTTGATCACCCCTCGTATATTATTATTATATTTATCTTGAAATTTTAAATATTGTTAAAGCAATCTAAAAACATAACATGACATAAAATTGTAAGTACCTCATAGAATTATGTGACAAAAATGATAATTATATTTATATTCAGTTACCTAATATTTACTATAGTTAAATATACTGTTATAGCAAAATATTTCATTGAAAATTAATTAAATAGATTTGCAGTTTTATTATTTGTTATCTCAGTGCTGTCTGCTGTCACTACCGTATGAGAAATTTCAATATTTGTAAAAATTCACAGGGAAAATGAAAAGGAGCATATATTAAATAAAAATATAGTCAAGTATAACACTTATTCATAATTTTCAGTGCAAGAATGATCAACAAGCATTAATATAAGCAGGAATATGAATTTTTGAAAATTTCTGTTTTTACTTATTTTTTTTTAGCTAAAATAACTTATCAGTTTGAAAGAAATGTCTTTTTAAAAAAATAATGGTGCATATTATTCCCTGTTCAACTCAAAAACCTATTTACAGGATAAATAAAAACCCTTTATAATTTTAAAAGTTTTTTTTAAGCATTAAGAACTATTAGAACAACAAAAAAAAAAAAATGTGAATTAGGTTTTTTGTTGGAAAAGATAGAACAAATCTATTTAAATACATCCATGTGACTCTTTTTTGGTAGATTAAATTGATTTTATACATCTTTTTAGGAATGGCTTGCTTACCTATTACTCACAAGCTACTATAGAAGACAAAAGAAAACAAAAGGACATTAAATATTTATTAAAACAGTTTTGTGTATCGGCAGTATGTATCTATGTCATGTTTTGCAATGCAAAGTAATTTCCTTGTCTAAATCTGTCTGGACTCTCACAGTTTTTATTGCTCGTTTGTTTTTCAGATTGACTGTATACACTGAGAAGACGTAAAAAATAATTTCCATTAGTCATGATTTGTTTATTAATTTGTAATGCGTTACTAATAAGTTTCATAAAAAACTAAAACTAACCATAATTCTTCGGAAAATATATAAAGTGATGTAAATTAGTCGATACAGCAACTGTTATAAAAAATACCTATATAAACATCTGTGTGGACAAAGGAAATTTATTTTATAGACAGTATTAATAATTAAAAATTAGTAAAAAAATTACATTAACGAGATTTCAATAAAGACTGTGTAAAAGTTAGATAAAAGTATAAACTACAGTACTATAAAAAACCAAATGAATATTATTATTTTTAAACCTATATTTGTTTTAAAAATATTTTACAATAGCTGCCAAAAGGTTTTGTCACAATTTTAAGTACATTAAGTCTTTTGCAGTCACTTTATTTTACTATTGAAAGTAATAATATTCATTTCATTTATATTCAGACCAGCAATTAGTGTAATCTTACTTCCTCACAAATACCAATTTTCTTCCTTCTTAAGAGGTTCTTGGTAAACCTAAACATTTTGTTAGGGGTTTTCCACTTGTTTACACCTTGTAGTGTTCTACTTTCTTATACAACTTAGTTACTGGCAATTGTTGAATTAACACATTCAGCACGGCAGCGATATTGGTGATCTCATTAAACTATTGTATGTTTTTCCGTTAACTTCCACCTCTGACGGCAGTGGAATGCTATGCGGGTTGCTTAGTTTGTCGTACCATCTAATTATCGTGCTCGTTGTTTTCATCTCAATAACTTTATTTCTAACGTATACAGGTTTATTGAGGACATCAAGACAGTGTATTAGACATTAAAATATTGTTTTATTTATCAGGTCACAATTGAAAGAAAAGAAATACAAATGATAAAATACTGTATGACAAATAATAAAACACAATATGAGACAGAAAAAAAGATAATTTACGTAAAAATCTAAAGTACCTACTACTAAAATATACTACATACTAAAATTAACACTCAATTTTTAACTTGAAATGTTTGTTTCTGTTTATGTCATGTGTTTCACAAAGCGATAAAGATCGATAATGTAAAAGCAGACATAGATAATGCATATGTCATGTCCGAGACTATTCATAGCAAAGATTAGCTGACATTTGTTTACTACAATCTTATGATGATACATTAGGTTTCCGGATGTCCAAGCATTTTGTCAATGACTCATATTTACAATAGTCTGTTCCGATCTCGAGTTGGTTTATTCACTCTAATAGGACAGTTATCGTTTATACTTGCTTTAGTTCAGTAAGCTTAGTTTATTTTTATGATCGTTGTTTTTACCGGATATTTTGCAGCGTTAAGTGGTTCAAATTAAAAAAAAAACATTAAAATATGAAAGTTAAACCAAATTAAATCTGTTCATAAAACTCCCTAAAGCATTGTTTCAGTTGAAGCATCAAAAGTTAACTTGGGATGGTTGGATTTAAAAACAACTCAGGCACAATATTCTCCAAACTCTTCTGAAGCACTGACGTAAAAATCAAACCCTTATACAAACACGTATCGACACTAGAGAAGTTTCAATTAGACTGGGAGTGAGCGTGCCGGTGCGCTCCCGTCTCTCAGAAGGGAAGCGGATAGCACACCGGCACGCTCTCAGTGCCTCGTAAGGGAACCCAGAGCGTGCCGGTACGCTAGCTATGCTGAATGTGTTAAATCAACCATTTACTTCATTTCTTATATTGTTCATTAATCTATAACTAAAAGATACTTAACTAAGTGAATACGTAATGGGCTTACTTGCTGACATGTTTCGAAACAATCATTCCTTTTATGAAGCAAAGCCTCTGTTGGCAGCATCACGTTAGGTACAAAGGTTGTTGGGATAGCTTTATGACTGTGTAAGTGGTGGATTATTTTGGTTTTATGCTATGTAATGGAAAAGGGTGTTGGCTTCAAAATGTGTGTGATCATTTAATATGTTTTCTTTATCTGTTGCCTAGTGTTTGTATATCTCATATTTTTTTCAAAGTTGTTAGTTTTTTACATAGTTTTAATATATTTAAATTATTATGTATGTGCGTGTGTTGCGTAGCTGGATTTTGGGTTTGTTTGGTTTCTTTGGGCAATGTGTTCTTCGAAGCGTGTATAGAATGACCTACCGGTTTGGCCGATATAATACCTGGGTCAATCATTACATGTTAATTTGTAAATACTGGATAGTTTGTATTTGTCTGTTTTTTTTTTTAAAAAGGTTGTATGTGCTGTTTCAAAGTGTTTGTTGTTTTGTAAGATATTTGATAGTGAAGTGTTTTGAATATGGAGGCTATTTTGTGTGTGTTTTTGTTGTGGTAGGTGAGAGATATGTATTTCTTGCTTTTTGTGTGGTTGTCTGCGTGGCCGTTTGATTAGATATATATGCTTAATTTTCAAGAGCATGTTCTTTATGAGTGTATGTTGGTAGCCGTTTTGTTGAGCGATGTATTTTATTGTATTGAGTTCTTCGTCATATTCTTTCTGTAGCATAGGTATATTGATTAGGCGGTGTAACATATGATTAAATGTAGCATGTTTGTGTTGTGTGGGGGTGATTAGATGTATTATGTATGACAGTATCGGTTGTTGTTGGTTTTCTGTATATTTTGAAATTGTGTGTTGGTGTTGTGTTTGGTAATCGTAAGGTCTAGGAAATTTATTTTATTGTTGTTTTCTAATTCAAGGATGAATGTGAGGTTTTGGTGTATGGTGTTACCGTAATTGTGTGGTCGTTTGTTGCCATTGTATAATATTAAAATGTCTACTACATATCTATGGTGATAAATTAGTTTTTGTGAATGATTGTTGTTCTATAGAATGTATTGTTGTTCAATATGATGTAGGAATATTTATGCTAGGATGCCTGAGATGGGGGGGACCCAAAGGGAGGCCGTCTTTCTGTGTGTAGAATTTGTGTTGGTATGTGAAGTAGTTTTGTGATGTGATGAGTTTGGTGAGTGTTATGATTTTATGAAACACAAAAACATTTGTTATATGTCAGGGACTACATTCTTTGTCAGTCAATCTGTTTCCAAATGTCAGTGGATGTGGTTCAGCATTGCCTGGATGTGTACCTTATATATATTAAGATATTTGGATAACTTGAAAAAAATGAACTGTACAGTACTTTAAAAAAATATATATTGTATATTGTGTGTATGTGCATGCACGTGCACACGTGCATGCAATTAGAGTTTAGATGCATTATCTGTTGTTGAGATAGAAGGTTCTCTTGATTAGGATGTGAATTCTGAAAGGTTCCGATCTAGGACGACTGTTTTCATTATTTTTGTCCCATAATGGTCATCAAAAGTCATGATGAGTGACTAGAAACTAGTTGAGCAGTTAATCTATGTGCGCTTTTGTCTCTAGCATAATGTTGTATTGTTCATTCAGATTTCAGACCATTTGCAGTAATCCCTGGAGATGTATTTTGCAGTGCAAAATTTACTTTTCAGTGTTTGTATGACGTTTTTAATGCGCAATAATGAATCCTGAAATTCATTTTGGTTGGCTATTGAAATTATTTGTTGGGAGGTGCATTAGGCATATCTTATATTTAGGTTTGTTACATAAGGACGTCTCTTTAGAAAGATTGTAGGGATGCAGTAACTTGAATATGTTTGTATTGAGTATCATAGAGATAAGATTCACATTGTCACGAACTCTTCTTTTAAACAGAGAAATGAGTTGTTAAAAAAATTGTTTAGGTACCAAGAGGGAAAATTCCTAGAAACTAGTAAACATTAAAAGATATTACTTAATTTTGGTTGTAATTTTTTGGTTAAAGGAAAGCGATATTGATATTTTGTAAACAAACTCTTTATAAGAAACATCTTGCCTGATAGTGTAGCTGTCTGATTAAAAATAGTTGCGTTTTGGTTAATGTGAAAATCTAGTAGTCCAGATAGTCTTGGGTGTAATTAGTTTGGTCTAATGGAACTCTGCTCTACATTATGTTACCTTTGATTTTAATTGTTTTTTTTTCTGTTTCAAGAATGGAGACCTAAAATGCTGTCAACAACTGTGAACTTTTTAAAAATTATATCTGTCATGTACAAAAATTTATCTGTAACTCTTCATATTTGTAATATTAATTTAAAACATTGTAAAAGAAACTGGGTGCATTCATTGTACTAATACAGTTGCTGACATACTTTATATATTGATGTCCTGGTTCACCAAAAGGCCATTGTGGGTGTTATAAAAACAGAAGAGAAGGAAATAAAATATGGAACGTGTATGTTAAATGTTCATTGTAGTGTCTTTCTTGTCAAATATAATATTAAATGTAATTTGACTTTCTGCAATTAAAATCTTATTTTATATTTCCTGAATTTCTAAAATATGTAAATAGTTAGTTGTATCTGTTAGGTATTTTACTAAAAGAACACAGGTCTAACAAAATGACTGGACATATGTCAACTAATAAATTAATATAATTAACCAAACATAATACAAGACAATTCTAAGATACACAATATAAAACCGAATATCATAATACAAGATATAACCAATAACTAAATTATCAAAATTATATAACTGGTTAACTAATTTATCTAGATTAAACCCTTATGTACATTTTGATGTCTAAGTAATCATAATAAAAAGTGATTACTACGATGAAGTTACAGACAAAACTGACTTTGTTTTTGTAACTTCATTTTAATTGTACCCTATCATAATGACAGTCATCAAAATATACATAAAGTTTTAGATCTAGGGTTACTATAACTGCTTGAATTGGTTATTTATTACATAACTGTGTTAGTTTAGTTATTGTTATCTTGTGTTGTAGACTCCATGTATTTGATTCGATGAATAATAAAATTCACCCCAAGTTTTACAGAGCATCTTATATTGTAAAATATCTCCACTTGTATTAAAGTAGTGAAGGGAGAAGAGACTTGGATTGAAGTGAGGACTCTTGTATCATGCACTCATCAGGTCATAGGGTATATTCATTTACTTGGGATTTCATATTCAACTTTAGAGTAAGGTCTTGGTTCAAAATCACCAAGCAAAGTTTACTGCATACATACACGCTTAGAGAATGGAGTGATATTCAATGTGGTCAAAGTATTTTAACCCTTCAACCGTGAGTGGACGTGGAATTTACCGCTGCTATTGAGAACTAATAGTAGGCTTATACACATAAGTTAGGTATATTCCAGAATTCAGCTAAATTAAATTAAAAATTAATAAAATTAAAAATAAACACTTCTTGTTTTAATAATACAACAGTATTTATTAGATGACAAATTCTATGACTACACTAGTTATACACTTCATGGCTCTCCCACAACGAACAGATTAGAGAGTGGAAGAAATCCTGAAGTTAGAGTAGTGTCTAACCAGTAATCTCATCATCAACAAGTAAGGAAATATTAACAGGTGAAGTAGAATTTTATAAATTGGTTTATATTTGCGTACCAACATATTGGTTTTTGTTAGCGAATAAATAGTCAAAATGATTTTGGTGGGCATACAAGTGATTTTAAATTCAATAATATTATTTTTATACTAACCTCTAGGATATTCTAAGCATTACTGTCTACTATAGTGAGCCCTTCCTTTTTTGTTTCCTACTTGAAGTGTTTCAAGGTGCCCTATTTACTTCCAGTATTTTACAATTCTTTGATACACATCAAGTGTAAAGATTCTTCAAAAAACATCAAGTGTAAAGATAGTACTAAGAAATACTTAGTGGTTTTAATTGAATAATTGAGGCCAAGATGGTAAAAATTTATTAGAGAGCCAGTGCATACTGCTTGAATCCTGTGGGCGGCAGTTATGACCTCAGCTCCGTTGGAGAGTCGCCTTTGCTTTTCACCTGATGGTCATAGCACTGTGTTAATGTTCAATCAAATGGATCAAAGTAACTGGGCACCCGTCTCTTCAGTGAATAAACTTGCCAGTAAATGGATCTCTAGACTTTGAAAAGAAAACAATCTGTATTTTTAACATGTTAACTCGAAGAAGATCGTGATGAGTTCTTGTAGCTATTTTGATTTCTTGACTTTTTCCAGGAATAATTCAGAATTATTTGTGTAATGACAAATCAACCCATTACAAATTGGAAAACATTTAAATATATTTTTAATACTTTATGCCTCTTGTAGTCACAGCTGTAGCATGGAGATCATTCAATGTCGTTTGTTGGGGTTGTTTATTCCCTAATAGCACATTTGGCTTTATTCTCACACATTGTTGGTGTGGGTATTCGATTCCTATTTTACAAATTCTCTGTTTCATATTATTTTATAATAAGGAGTTCCTTATTGTAAATCGTGACTGCATCTAATGTTTACATAATTCCCTGGTAAGGTCATACAGGAAAATTTTCATTTTTGAAAGAAGATTGATGTTATTTTTCAGGATAATAAAGGAATTTAAAGTCTCAGTGTCAGCAGAGAATAATATATGCTCATCAACTACTGATTGCATGTTCTCACTGTTGAATAGGACTCATATTTATTAACAGTGTTGGCCCATCTTTGTTTCGTGAAACAATTAAATTTCTGGTTTTCCAAATGTTAAGGAGTTGAGATAATTATTCAATGCATCATCACATGCATATTAGAATATAGTATCACATGTTTCTTTTTATGTTGTACATTTTTCTTCAAGTGCAACCAGAACTGTTATATCTCTTCATTTGATATCCCTAAACTTATTTATAATCTCCTTCTTAGTCCTCCTTGAAAGTTCTAACAAGAACCAGCTAATGGTCATTCCAAAGATTAAGGGACAGCAGTAAAGAATTTTAACTGATTGTCTACAGTGACATGTCTACCTGGTTACGTTATTGGCTCAACCAACCTTTTTATTTGTTGTCAACTTGAAATGACCTTAGTTGCTGTCCCCCAGCGTATATCTATAAATTTTAGGTGTAAAAGGTCTTTGCACATATAAAGGCAAATACTTTAATGCCATATTTGGCATATTTGTCAACGGTTTAAAGTTCACTCAATCTGTAGTAGCTCTTGTAATTACAAACAAATCTTTAAAACAGGTCTCGAATTGGAGCCAAGTTATCGATAATTTTTTTATCTACTCTTTATTTTATATTATCAAAACCCAGACCACATAGAAGGAACATAAATCTTTTTATTGACTTCACAAGTCTAAAAAGTTCAAGCTGAATTTCATCCGTGCTACAAATGTTGGTGGGATGATTTCATGACACCGCCAACACACAAAATCCCAATAATGCAATTTGTTTCATTTTTAGTGTTTTCATTTTCATCTCTTTCATGATCATAGCAATTTTTGTTTTAAGTAATCTAAATGTTTGTATTTTGGGTAATTTCTTCAATCTTTGTGTCAGTAAAAAATGATTCTAAGCATCTATTGTAGTTAATGTTCTTTGCAATACCTTTCATTCCTATTTAAATAATATTTATTCTAGGAATTTTAGACTTGTATTTCGGTCGCATTTCCGATCACATTTTCCTATTTCTGCTCATAATGAAATCAGTTATTTTTACAATATTGTCATTCAGGCAACAGTGGAGATGGATATTTTAAATTTCATCAAAAGAAATATGGAATAATTTACCCCCTTCAGGCTGATGTTGGTTATGAACATCAATAGTAATAGAATTTCCACCTTAATACGTACATCCCCGGTCAAGGCCTTAAATGTGAGGACCTGCATATTTTATCTAATATAGATGAAAAAACAATAATTGTTGGAGATTTAAACACTAAACACCACACTTGGAACTGAGCGACTGGTGACGTATGAAGACTACACCAATAGCAGCAATGGAGATTGAACCTATTGAAATATATGTAACAAGACAGAAATGAGGATTAAGCATCTGAAGATTGTGGCATCAACTAGTGGTCATCCCTTAAGAGCGATCTTATCAAGCGGGAGCTCTTTCACTTATCAAGTGAGAAAAATCTCATAACAATTACCTATCAATAGAGAGAGAGAGAAGCCCGCCTGGGTGAGAGCGAGACAGCAGTGTGGGAAGAGCGGTGACAAATAAACTGACTAGAAGAGCTTGTCATCGTTTTTTTTTTGTTGTGTCATGAATAATATTAATATTTTTGCTATCTCAAATCTGCATTTGCTTTAATCATTTAATTCGTTCAAAGTAACTGATACATAAATCGAATACATAAGTAACTAATACATAGTTGATAGTTAATTATTTTTCCTATGAATTATGTTGCACACGAATTTTAACCCTTATAAAAACAAGAATCGGAATTGGCACTTTAATCAGTGGAGAATCGTGTATTGATGATTACTTGATACCATTGGAATCAATGTTTCCTAGAATCGGAATCAGACCATCCCCACTTATAACTAACAATTTTTACTTCATAAATTTAAAATCCTCAGGTTTCTTTCTTGGCATTCTTGTATGAGTTTGTATTCGTTAATTACTAAGCTATTTACTATATGTAGATAATTTCCTTTCTAAGAACCTTAGGACACTGATATTTGCTATTGAAATCATAAACTATTTTTTGTAGCCTAATTTTATATGATTTTGATGGGTTAGCCATTGATATTTATAATAATGAAAACTATTTTGTGGTTTTTAGTAATATTTTTAGTTTATCTCAAATAACTTTATTAGACTTTTGTCAGTTGTAATAATTAATTGCTTTAACACATATTTAATTTTATGTGTTAACTTGTCAAGTTGTAATGTAGATGTTGTAGCATTCCAGGTTGCATGCCACTTGGTTGATAAATTCTGGCAAAAGTACTTATTTTTCTTCCTAGAATCTTCAATTTGCAGCCAACATTGTTGGCGCTGTGCTGGTTTAAAATGGTCTCCGTTTCATTCTTCTTCCATGCATTCAGTCTTTGATATTATTTAAAACTTCCATACAAATTTATACAATTTAGAAAATATCGAAATCTTGTTACTGTTCATGACGAGCTGGTTGTAAATTACGAATTACACTTTTGCTATTACTTGCGACCAGACATTTGTTAACTAAAAGTTGTTAATTATTAACTTACACTTGGAGGAAACGTTTTCGTCTTACGACTTCTTCAGCCTCGTATTTTCGCAAGACAATGCCAACAAATCCTAACACATATAAACAAAATATACAAAAATATCCAGTTCACTGCAGAATTTGAAAACAACAAAACATGGAATTTCTTAGACATCACCATAACAAAAAATCAAAACAAACATGAATTCAACATTTACCGCAAGCCAACCATGACAGACACATTGATACACAATTCATCGAACCACCCAATACAACATAAACACGCAGCATTCAAACATTTACTACACAGACTAAATAAAATACCTATGTCCACAACTAACTACACAGAGGAACTAAACACAATCAAATATTTAGGTCACAAAAATGGATATGACAATTATTTAATAGACAAACTACACAGAAAAATACTCAACAAAAACAGTAACAACAAAACCATGAACACAAACAAATTCATCACCCTCACATACATAAACAAACTCACAAATAAGATAGCGCACCAATTAAAAAAAGCAAGATACAATGTAGCTTACAGAACAACAAATAAAAGCCAAACGGCTATCAGACACAGCATTAAAAACAATACCAACACATACAATAACCCAGGAGTATACAAACTAAAATGCAACAACTGCAATAAGTTCTATATTGGTCAAACAGGCAGATCTTTCGCCGAAAGATATAAAGAACACAAAAACACACTACTATTGAATCCACCTTCGCAAATCACCTCATGGACACTAAACACTCATGCAAAAGTATGGAAAATAACATGAGCATCCTCCACACATGCAACAAAGGCCATAAATTAAACACACTAGAACAGTTTGAAATATATAGACATAGCAACACACATAAAAATGACATCTTAAATGAACAAACACGGCACAGATCACACATACTCTTCGATCACATCACTTCTAACTTTCAAAAAAATGGTACCGAGGAAGCACAACAGCAGCATTCCTAGCGGCAAAAATACGAGGCTGAAGAAGTCATAAGATGAAAACGTTTCCTCCAAGTGTAAGTTAACAATTAACAACTTTTAGTTAACAAATGTCTGGTCGCAAGTAATAGCAAAAGTGTAATTTGTAATTTAGAAAACTTTGAATTTGACTTTAGTTTCTATATTTTATTGGAGGTAAAACCTCGTTGCTGAAGACCAAATCTAACATGATACTGACAAGCCACCGAGATGTGTTCATACACTATTGTAAAGTTTTTACTGTTGAAAATATTACTTAACATGAACATAGTTGAGCCAGGAATTTTTGAAAAATCGCCCGAAGAGAGGAGTGGCCATCGTTTTCCGAGAAGATTCCTTGTAGTTGTCCTTGTCCCACCCTGCAGTATTTCTACATTATTCTATGTCTTCTCTTTCTTTCCTTAAATAAACAATTGTTTGTTTCACTGTTAAACTTAACGTTATAACTCTAGCCTAGTCTATTTTGTAGCCCTAATTGATGAATCTTAGTTAATAATCTTTGTATATTAAGATCTAATCGCTACAGTTTCTTGTAACAAAATTTCCTCTCAGCATATATCTTGAGTTCTGGATTTTACTTGACTCTACTACAATTTGTTTTTTTTAACATCCAACATTCCAGGTTTCATTTTTAACATTAAAATTTAACGTATAAAATTTTCTAAAATTTGAGAGAAAAAAATTTATATATGTGTGTGTGTGTGTGTGTGTGTGTACATGCGCGTATGTGTAAGACTGACATACTTACCTGGTAGTAATAGTCCAAAGTGACATATTTTGGAAATAAATAGACACATATAACACTATTTAAATTTTTAGGTTGAAGCCAACATTTTTTTTTGATTGAAAAAGATCATTGTATGATCGAAATATTTCTATGTTGTGTGTTTTATATGTGTCTATTTATTTCCAAAAGATTTCAGTTTTGGACTATTACCACAAGGTATGTCTGTCAGTCTCCTATCTAGTTCAAAAATTCCTAAATATGCTTTAAGCTCTACCAGAACTAACCTAATATATATATATATATATATATATATATATATATATATATATATATATATATAAACAAATAGATGGCTTATCAATGGGATCACTCCTTTCAAGTATAATATTAGAAATATACCTCCAAAACCTTGATGAAATAATCACAAGAACCATAAAAACAGACATTGGATACAATATGTTGACGATAGCTTATACATCTTCCAAAATAAAGCAATAAATAATAATATCATCCTAAATGAAATCAACAACTTACACCTTAACATAAAATTCACCATGGAAAAAATAAACAATAAAATAAACTATCTAGACCTAACAATAACCAGAAATACATTTCATATTTCTCTTTAAATTGTATATTTCAAGACTTTAGTGAGTCAGTGTTGCCTCCTTTTGCCTGATGCTCATGTTCCATGCATGTTTATTTAAATGTATTTACTTCACATGAATTTAATTCCACCCCACTTAATAATTTACTGATTTTTTTATACTTATTTTTTGATAGTTTCTTTTTCTTCTGGATTTTCTTCTTCTCTGTATATTATTGTCCTTGGAACCTTTTGAGGATATAGACAACTTAAAGAGAAGGCTTGGGAGGTAGCCAAATACCTCTTAAACCACAAAAACCTTTTACTTACGTCCTTATGTACGTTTCCAACGTAAAGAAATCATTTTCAGAGGAGTCTAATATTAATTTCCTCTGAAGAGGATTGCTTTGCAATCAAAATGTACATGAGGACATAAATAAAAAGTTGTTTGTGGCTCAAGAGGCTTTATTTATTTATAATTAATTAAACTCATGGTAAAAATAATTTTTCTTTCTCCATAGACCAAGGAAATGTAAATTTTACATGTCTCGTACCAAAAGTATTTATTAAGCTTAAAAATAAATCGAGTGACTTAAGCTGTGGAAAGGTGGGGCTTGTGTGCCTTAATCTAAAGAGAGAGGGGTTAATTTTATAGTAAACTAATTTGCTATTTAATAGTTATCTATAATTATCAATATTTTGATTGAT